>JAUIMM010002488.1:600000-828263 GCA_031769625.1 Taudactylus pleione | reverse complement strand
TATATAGTATAGAATATGGTGTATAGTGGTACATAGAATATGATGTAAAGTGGTACATAGTATAGAATGTGGTGTAGAGCAGAATAGTGGTACATAGTAAAGAATTATTGGTGTATAGTGGTACATAATATAGAATGTGGTGTAGAGCTGTATAGTGTTACATAGTATAGAATGTGGTTTATAGTGCTACATAGTATAGAATATGGTGTACAGTGGTACTTATTATAGAATGTTGTCTATAGTAGTATAGAGTATAGAATATGATGTAGATCTGTACAGTTGTACATAGTATAGAATGTTTTTATAGAGCTGTATAGTGGTTTATAGCATAGAATATGGTGTAGAGGAGTATAGTGGTACATAGTATAGAATATGGTGTAACGTGGTAAATAGTAAAGAATATGGTTTAGAGCTGTATAGTGGTTCATAGTATGGAATATGGTGTATAGTGGTACATAGTATAGAATATGGGGTAGAGCTGTATAGTTGTATATAGTATAGAATATGGTGTAAAGTGGTACGTTGTATAGAATATGGTTAATAGTGGTATATAGTATAGAATATTGTGTATAGAGGTAAATAGTATAGAAATATGGTGTATAAAGGTAAGTAGTATAGAATATGGTGTATAGTGGTACATAGTCTAGAATGTGGTGTATAGTGGTACATAGAATATGGTGTATAGTGGTACATTGTATAGAATGTGGTGTAGAGCTGTATAGTGGTTCATAGTATAGAATATGGTGTTATAGTGGTACATAGTATAGAATGTGGTGAAGAGCTGTATAGTGGAACATAGTATAGAATGTGGTGTATAGTGGTACATAGTATAGAATGTGGTGTATAGTGGTACATAGTGTAGAATATGGTGTACAGTGGTACATAGTATAGAATGTGGTGTAGAGCTGTATAGTGGTACATAGTATAGAATACGGTGTATAGTGGTACATAGTATAAAATGTGGTGTAGAGCTGTGTAATGGTACATAGTATAGGATATGGTGTATAGTGGTATATAGTATAGAATAAGGTGTATAGAGGTACATAGTATAGAATATGGTGTATAGTGGTACATAGTCTAGAATGTGGTGTATAGTAGTACAAAGTATAGAATATGGTGTATAGTGGTACAAAGTATAGAATGTGGTGTAGAGCTGTATAATGGTACATAGTATAAAATATGGTTTAGAGCTGTATAGTGGTACATAGTATAGAATATGGTGTATAGTAGTACATAGTGTAGATTATGGTGTGTAGTGGTACATAGTATAGAATGTGGTGTAGAGCTGTATAATGGTACATAGTATAAAATATGGTTTAGAGCTGTATAGTGGTACATAGTATAGAATATGGTGTATAGTTGTACATAGTATAGAATGTGGTATATAGTGGTACATAGTATAGAATATGGTGTAGAGCTGTATAATGGAACATAGTATAGAATTGTGGTGTATAGTGTTACATAGTATAGAATGTGGTGTATAGTAGTATATAGTATAGAATATGGTGTAGAGCTGTATAGTGGTACATAGTATAGAATATGGTGTAGACGTGTATAGTGGTACATAGTATAGAATGTGGTATAGAGCTGTATAATGGTACATAGTGTAGGATGTGGTTGTATAGTGGTATATATTATAGAATATGGTGTATAGAGGTACATAGTATAGAATATGGTGTATAGTGGTACATAGTATAGAATGTGGTGTAGAGCTCTATAGTGGTACATAGTACAGCATATGGTGTATAGTGGTATATAGTATAGAATATGGTATAGAGCTCTATTGTGGTATATAGTACAGAATATGGTGTAGAGCTGTATAGTTTTTACATAGTATAGAATATGGTGTATAGTGGTACATAGTATAGAATGTGGTGTAGAGCTGTATAGTGGTACATAGTATAGAATGTGGTGTATAGTGGTACATAGTATAGAATGTGGTGTATAGGAGGTACATAGTATAGAATATGGTGTATAGTGGTACATAGTCCTAGAATATGGTGTATAGTGTAACATTGTCTAGAATATGGTGTATAGTGGTACATAGAATATGATGTAAAGTGGTACATAGTATAGAATGTGGTGTAGAGCTGAATAGTGGTACATAGTATAGAATATGGTGTATAGTGGTACATAATATAGAATGTGGTGTAGAGCTGTATAGTGTTACATAGTATAGAATGTGGTGTATAGTGGTACATAGTATAGAATGTGGTGTATAGTGGTACATAGTGTAGAATATGGTGTACAGTGGTACATAGTATAGAATGTGGTGTAGAGCTGTATATTGGTACATAGTATAGAATATGGTTTAGAGCTGTATAGTGGTACATAGTATAGAATGTGGTATATAGTGGTACATAGTATAGAATATGGTGTAGAGCTGTATAATGGTACATAGTATAGAATGTGGTGTATAGTGTTACATAGTATAGAATGTGGTGTATAGTAGTATATAGTATAGAATATGGTGTAGAGCTGTATAGTGGTACATAGTATAGAATATGGTGTAGACGTGTATAGTGGTACATAGTATAGAATGTGGTGTAGAACTGTATAATGGTACATAGTGTAGGATGTGGTGTATAGTGGTATATAGTATAGAATATGGTGTATAGAGGTACATAGTATAGAATGTGGTGTAGAGCTGTATAGAGGAAACATAGTATAGAATATGGTTTAAGAGCAGTATAGTGGTACATTGTATAGAATGTGGTATATAGTGGTACATAGTATAGAATGTGGTGTAGAGCTGTATAATGGTACATAGTATAGAATGTGGTGTATAGTGTTTACTTCTGCTCCACGGGAGGTTTCTGTCCTCCTTGAGCTCGCCTTAGGACACCTGCATTACGGTTTGACAGGTGTACCGCCCCACCTATACTATGTATAGTGGTACATAATATAGAATATGGGGTAGAGCTGTATAGTTGTATATAGTATAGAATATGGTTGTAAAGTTGTACGTTGTATAGAATATGGTTAATAGTGGTATATAGTATAGAATATGGAGGATAGAGGTACATAGTATAGAATGTTGTGTATAGTATTATATAGTATAGAATATGGTGTAGAGCTGTATAGTGGTACATAGTATAGAATATGGTGTAGTGGTGTATAGTGGTACATAGTATAGAATATGGTGTATAGTGGTATATAGTATAGAATGTGGTGTAGAGCTGTATAGTGGTTCATAGTATAGACAATGGTGTATACTGGTATATAGTATAGAATATGGTGTATAGTGGTATATAGTATAGGATATGGTGTATAGTGGTTTATAGTAAGAATATGGTGTATAGAGGTACATAGTATAGAATATGGTTTAATAATGGTACATAGTCAAGAATGTGGAGTATAGTGGTACATAGAATATGGAGTATATTGGTACATAGTATAGAATGCGGTTGTAGAGCTGTATAGTGGTAAATAGTATAGAATATGGTGTATAGAGGTACATAGTATAGAATGTGGAGTAGAACTGTATAATGGTACATAGTGTAGGATGTGGTGTATAGTGGTATATAGTATAGAATATGGTGTATAGTGGTTACATAGTATAGAATGTGGTATAGAGCTGTATAGTTTTACATAGTATAGAATATGTTGTATAGTGGTACATAGTATTGAATGGGGTGTAGAGCTGTATAGTGGTACATAGTATAGAATATCATGTATAGTGGTACATAGTATAGAATGTGGTTTAGAGTTGTATAATGGTACATAGTATAGAATGTGTTATAAAGCTATATAGTGTTACATAGAATTGAATATGGTGTATAGTGGTATATAGTATAGAATATGGTAAAGAGCTCTATTGTGGTATATAGTATAGAATATGCTGTAGAGCTGTATAGTGGTACATAGTGTAGAATATGGTATATAGTGGTACATAGTATAGAATGTGGAGTAAATTTGTACATAGTATAGTATGTGGTGTATAGAGGTGCATAGTCCTAGAATATGGTGTATAGTGGTACATAGAATATGATGTATATTGGTACATAGTATAGAATGTGGTGTAGAGCTGAATAGTGGTACATAGTATAGAATATGGTGTATAGTGGTAACATAATATAGAATGTGGTGTAGAGCTGTATAGTGTTACATAGTATAGAATATGGTGTATAGTGTTACATTGTCTAGAATATGGTGTATAGTGGTACATAGAAAATGATGTACAGTTGTACATAGTATAGAATATGGTGTAGAGCTTTATACTGGTACATAGTATAGAATGTGGTATATAGTGGTACATAGTATAGAATATGGTGTAGAGCTGTATAATGGAACATAGTATAGAATGTGGTGTATAGTGTTACATAGTATAGAATGTGGTGTATAGTAGTATATAGTATAGAATATGGTGTAGAGCTGTATAGTGGTACATAGTATAGAATATGGTGTAGACGTGTTTAGTGGTACATAGTATAGAATGTGGTTTAGAGCTGTATAATGGTACATAGTGTAGGATGTGGTGTATAGTGGTATATATTATAGAATATGGTGTATAGAGGTACATAGTATAGAATATGGTGTATAGTGGTACATAGTATAGAATGTGGTGTAGAGCTCTATAGTGGTACATGGTACAGAATATGGTGTATGGTGGTATATAGTATAGAATATGGTATAGAGCTCTATTGTGGTATATAGTATAGAATGTGGTGTAGAGCTGTATAGTGGTAAATAGTAAAGAATATGGTGTATAGTGGTACATAGTATAGAATGTGGTGTAGAGCTCTATAGTGGTACATAGTATAGAATATGGTGTATAGTGGTACATTGTATAGAATGTGGTTTGGAGCTGTATAATAGTACATACTATTGAATGTGGTATAAAGCTGTATAGTGGTACATAGTATAGAATATGGTGTATAGTGGTATATAGTATAGAATATGGTATAGAGCTCTATTGTGGTATATAGTACAGAATATGGTGTAGAGCTGTATAGTTTTACATAGTATAGAATATGGTGTATAGTGGTACATAGTATAGAATGTGGTGTATAGAGGTACATAGTATAGAATATGGTGTATAGTGGTACATAGTCTAGAATATGGTGTATAGTGTTACATTGTCTAGAATATGGTGTATAGTGGTACATAGTATAGAATATAGTGTATAGTGGATCATAGTATAGAATGTGGTGAAGAGCTGTATAGTGGAACATAGTATAGAATATGGTGTATAGTTGTCCATAGTATAGAATGTGGTGTATAGTGGTACATAGTATAGAATATGGTGTAGAGCTGTATAATGGTACATAGTATAGAATGTGGTATATAGTGGTACATAGTATAGAATATGGTGTAGAGCTGTATAATGGAACATAGTATAGAATGTGGTGTATAGTGGTATATAGTATAGAATATGGTATAGAGCTCTATTGTGGTATATAGTACAGAATATGGTGTAGAGCTGTATAGTTTTACATAGTATAGAATATGGTGTATACTGGTACATAGCATAGAATGTGGTGTAGAGCTGTATAGTGGTACATAGTATAGAATGTGGTGTATAGTGGTACATAGTATAGAATGTGGTGTATAGAGGTACATAGTATAGAATATGGTGTATAGTGGTACATAGTCTAGAATATGGTGTATAGTGTTACATTGTCTAGAATATGGTGTATAGTGGTACATAGTATAGAATATAGTGTATAGTGGATCATAGTATAGAATGTGGTGAAGAGCTGTATAGTGGAACATAGTATAGAATATGGTGTATAGTTGTCCATAGTATAGAATGTGGTGTATAGTGGTACATAGTATAGAATATGGTGTAGAGCTGTATAATGGTACATAGTATAGAATGTGGTATATAGTGGTACATAGTATAGAATATGGTGTAGAGCTGTATAATGGAACATAGTATAGAATGTGGTGTATAGTGGTACATAGTATAAAATGTGGTGTAGAGCTGTGTAATGGTACATAGTATAGGATGTGGTGTATAGTGGTATATAGTATAGAATATGGTGTATAGTGGTACATAGTATAGAATATGGTGTATAGTGGTACATAGTCTAGAATGTGGTGTATAGAGGTACAAAGTATAGAATATAGTGTATAGTGGTATATAGTATAGAATGTGGTGTAGAGCTGTATAGTGGTTCATAGTATAGAAAATGGTGTATAGTGGTACATAGTATAGAATATGGGGTAGAGCTGTATAGTGGTATATATTATAGAATATGGTGTATAGTGGTATATAGTATAGAATATGGTGCATAGTGGTATATATTATAGAATATTGTGTATAGAGGAACATAGTATAGAATATGGTGTATAGAGTTACATAGTATAGAATATGGTGTATAATGGTACATAGTCTAGAATGTGGTGTATAGTGGTGCATAGAATATGGAGTATATTGGTACATAGTATAGAATGTGGTGTAGAGCTGTATAGTGGTACATAGTATAGAATATGGTGTATAGTGGTACATAGTATTGAATGTGGTGTAGAGCTGTATAGTGGTACATAGTATAGAATATGGTGTATAGTGGTATATAGTATAGAATATGGTATAGAGCTCTATTGTTTTATATAGTATAGAATATGGTGTAGAGCTGTATAGAGGTACATAGTATAGAATGTGGTGTATGGTGGTACATTGTATAAAATATAGTGTATAGAGGCACATAGTATAGAATATGGTGTATAGTGGTACATAGAATATGATGTAAAGTGGTACATAGTATAGAATGTGGTGTAGAGCAGAATAGTGGTACATAGTAAAGAATATGGTGTATAGTGGTACATAATATAGAATGTGGTGTAGAGCTGTATAGTGTTACATAGTATAGAATGTGGTTTATAGTGCTACATAGTATAGAATATGGTGTACAGTGGTACTTATTATAGAATGTTGTCTATAGTAGTATAGAGTATAGAATATGATGTAGATCTGTACAGTTGTACATAGTATAGAATGTTTTATAGAGCTGTATAGTGGTTTATAGCATAGAATATGGTGTAGAGGAGTATAGTGGTACATAGTATAGAATATGGTGTAACGTGGTAAATAGTAAAGAATATGGTTTAGAGCTGTATAGTGGTTCATAGTATGGAATATGGTGTATAGTGGTACATAGTATAGAATATGGGGTAGAGCTGTATAGTTGTATATAGTATAGAATATGGTGTAAAGTGGTACGTTGTATAGAATATGGTTAATAGTGGTATATAGTATAGAATATTGTGTATAGAGGTAAATAGTATAGAATATGGTGTATAAAGGTAAGTAGTATAGAATATGGTGTATAGTGGTACATAGTCTAGAATGTGGTGTATAGTGGTACATAGAATATGGTGTATAGTGGTACATTGTATAGAATGTGGTGTAGAGCTGTATAGTGGTTCATAGTATAGAATATGGTGTATAGTGGTACATAGTATAGAATGTGGTGAAGAGCTGTATAGTGGAACATAGTATAGAATGTGGTGTATAGTGGTACATAGTATAGAATGTGGTGTATAGTGGTACATAGTGTAGAATATGGTGTACAGTGGTACATAGTATAGAATGTGGTGTAGAGCTGTATAGTGGTACATAGTATAGAATACGGTGTATAGTGGTACATAGTATAAAATGTGGTGTAGAGCTGTGTAATGGTACATAGTATAGGATATGGTGTATAGTGGTATATAGTATAGAATAAGGTGTATAGAGGTACATAGTATAGAATATGGTGTATAGTGGTACATAGTCTAGAATGTGGTGTATAGTAGTACAAAGTATAGAATATGGTGTATAGTGGTACAAAGTATAGAATGTGGTGTAGAGCTGTATAATGGTACATAGTATAAAATATGGTTTAGAGCTGTATAGTGGTACATAGTATAGAATATGGTGTATAGTAGTACATAGTGTAGATTATGGTGTGTAGTGGTACATAGTATAGAATGTGGTGTAGAGCTGTATAATGGTACATAGTATAAAATATGGTTTAGAGCTGTATAGTGGTACATAGTATAGAATATGGTGTATAGTTGTACATAGTATAGAATGTGGTATATAGTGGTACATAGTATAGAATATGGTGTAGAGCTGTATAATGGAACATAGTATAGAATGTGGTGTATAGTGTTACATAGTATAGAATGTGGTGTATAGTAGTATATAGTATAGAATATGGTGTAGAGCTGTATAGTGGTACATAGTATAGAATATGGTGTAGACGTGTATAGTGGTACATAGTATAGAATGTGGTATAGAGCTGTATAATGGTACATAGTGTAGGATGTGGTGTATAGTGGTATATATTATAGAATATGGTGTATAGAGGTACATAGTATAGAATATGGTGTATAGTGGTACATAGTATAGAATGTGGTGTAGAGCTCTATAGTGGTACATAGTACAGCATATGGTGTATAGTGGTATATAGTATAGAATATGGTATAGAGCTCTATTGTGGTATATAGTACAGAATATGGTGTAGAGCTGTATAGTTTTACATAGTATAGAATATGGTGTATAGTGGTACATAGTATAGAATGTGGTGTAGAGCTGTATAGTGGTACATAGTATAGAATGTGGTTTATAGTGGTACATAGTATAGAATGTGGTGTATAGAGGTACATAGTATAGAATATGGTGTATAGTGGTACATAGTCTAGAATATGGTGTATAGTGTAACATTGTCTAGAATATGGTGTATAGTGGTACATAGAATATGATGTAAAGTGGTACATAGTATAGAATGTGGTGTAGAGCTGAATAGTGGTACATAGTATAGAATATGGTGTATAGTGGTACATAATATAGAATGTGGTGTAGAGCTGTATAGTGTTACATAGTATAGAATGTGGTGTATAGTGGTACATAGTATAGAATGTGGTGTATAGTGGTACATAGTGTAGAATATGGTGTACAGTGGTACATAGTATAGAATGTGGTGTAGAGCTGTATATTGGTACATAGTATAGAATATGGTTTAGAGCTGTATAGTGGTACATAGTATAGAATGTGGTATATAGTGGTACATAGTATAGAATATGGTGTAGAGCTGTATAATGGTACATAGTATAGAATGTGGTGTATAGTGTTACATAGTATAGAATGTGGTGTATAGTAGTATATAGTATAGAATATGGTGTAGAGCTGTATAGTGGTACATAGTATAGAATATGGTGTAGACGTGTATAGTGGTACATAGTATAGAATGTGGGGTAGAACTGTATAATGGTACATAGTGTAGGATGTGGTGTATAGTGGTATATAGTATAGAATATGGTGTATAGAGGTACATAGTATAGAATGTGGTGTAGAGCTGTATAGAGGAACATAGTATAGAATATGGTTAAGAGCAGTATAGTGGTACATTGTATAGAATGTGGTATATAGTGGTACATAGTATAGAATGTGGTGTAGAGCTGTATAATGGTACATAGTATAGAATGTGGTGTATAGTGTTTACTTCTGCTCCACGGGAGGTTTCTGTCCTCCTTGAGCTCGCCTTAGGACACCTGCATTACGGTTTGACAGGTGTACCGCCCCCACCTATACTATGTATAGTGGTACATAATATAGAATATGGGGTAGAGCTGTATAGTTGTATATAGTATAGAATATGGTGTAAAGTTGTACGTTGTATAGAATATGGTTAATAGTGGTATATAGTATAGAATATGGAGGATAGAGGTACATAGTATAGAATGTTGTGTATAGTATTATATAGTATAGAATATGGTGTAGAGCTGTATAGTGGTACATAGTATAGAATATGGTGTAGTGGTGTATAGTGGTACATAGTATAGAATATGGTGTATAGTGGTATATAGTATAGAATGTGGTGTAGAGCTGTATAGTGGTTCATAGTATAGACAATGGTGTATACTGGTATATAGTATAGAATATGGTGTATAGTGGTATATAGTATAGGATATGGTGTATAGTGGTTTATAGTAAGAATATGGTGTATAGAGGTACATAGTATAGAATATGGTTTATAATGGTACATAGTCAAGAATGTGGAGTATAGTGGTACATAGAATATGGAGTATATTGGTACATAGTATAGAATGCGGTGTAGAGCTGTATAGTGGTAAATAGTATAGAATATGGTGTATAGAGGTACATAGTATAGAATGTGGAGTAGAACTGTATAATGGTACATAGTGTAGGATGTGGTGTATAGTGGTATATAGTATAGAATATGGTGTATAGTGGTACATAGTATAGAATGTGGTATAGAGCTGTATAGTTTTACATAGTATAGAATATGTTGTATAGTGGTACATAGTATTGAATGGGGTGTAGAGCTGTATAGTGGTACATAGTATAGAATATCATGTATAGTGGTACATAGTATAGAATGTGGTTTAGAGTTGTATAATGGTACATAGTATAGAATGTGTTATAAAGCTATATAGTGTTACATAGAATTGAATATGGTGTATAGTGGTATATAGTATAGAATATGGTAAAGAGCTCTATTGTGGTATATAGTATAGAATATGCTGTAGAGCTGTATAGTGGTACATAGTGTAGAATATGGTATATAGTGGTACATAGTATAGAATGTGGAGTAAATTTGTACATAGTATAGTATGTGGTGTATAGAGGTGCATAGTCTAGAATATGGTGTATAGTGGTACATAGAATATGATGTATATTGGTACATAGTATAGAATGTGGTGTAGAGCTGAATAGTGGTACATAGTATAGAATATGGTGTATAGTGGTACATAATATAGAATGTGGTGTAGAGCTGTATAGTGTTACATAGTATAGAATATGGTGTATAGTGTTACATTGTCTAGAATATGGTGTATAGTGGTACATAGAAAATGATGTACAGTTGTACATAGTATAGAATATGGTGTAGAGCTTTATACTGGTACATAGTATAGAATGTGGTATATAGTGGTACATAGTATAGAATATGGTGTAGAGCTGTATAATGGAACATAGTATAGAATGTGGTGTATAGTGTTACATAGTATAGAATGTGGTGTATAGTAGTATATAGTATAGAATATGGTGTAGAGCTGTATAGTGGTACATAGTATAGAATATGGTGTAGACGTGTTTAGTGGTACATAGTATAGAATGTGGTTTAGAGCTGTATAATGGTACATAGTGTAGGATGTGGTGTATAGTGGTATATATTATAGAATATGGTGTATAGAGGTACATAGTATAGAATATGGTGTATAGTGGTACATAGTATAGAATGTGGTGTAGAGCTCTATAGTGGTACATGGTACAGAATATGGTGTATGGTGGTATATAGTATAGAATATGGTATAGAGCTCTATTGTGGTATATAGTATAGAATGTGGTGTAGAGCTGTATAGTGGTAAATAGTAAAGAATATGGTGTATAGTGGTACATAGTATAGAATGTGGTGTAGAGCTCTATAGTGGTACATAGTATAGAATATGGTGTATAGTGGTACATTGTATAGAATGTGGTTTGGAGCTGTATAATAGTACATACTATTGAATGTGGTATAAAGCTGTATAGTGGTACATAGTATAGAATATGGTGTATAGTGGTATATAGTATAGAATATGGTATAGAGCTCTATTGTGGTATATAGTACAGAATATGGTGTAGAGCTGTATAGTTTTACATAGTATAGAATATGGTGTATACTGGTACATAGTATAGAATGTGGTGTAGAGCTGTATAGTGGTACATAGTATAGAATGTGGTGTATAGTGGTACATAGTATAGAATGTGGTGTATAGAGGTACATAGTATAGAATATGGTGTATAGTGGTACATAGTCTAGAATATGGTGTATAGTGTTACATTGTCTAGAATATGGTGTATAGTGGTACATAGTATAGAATATAGTGTATAGTGGATCATAGTATAGAATGTGGTGAAGAGCTGTATAGTGGAACATAGTATAGAATATGGTGTATAGTTGTCCATAGTATAGAATGTGGTGTATAGTGGTACATAGTATAGAATATGGTGTAGAGCTGTATAATGGTACATAGTATAGAATGTGGTATATAGTGGTACATAGTATAGAATATGGTGTAGAGCTGTATAATGGAACATAGTATAGAATGTGGTGTATAGTGGTATATAGTATAGAATATGGTATAGAGCTCTATTGTGGTATATAGTACAGAATATGGTGTAGAGCTGTATAGTTTTACATAGTATAGAATATGGTGTATACTGGTACATAGCATAGAATGTGGTGTAGAGCTGTATAGTGGTACATAGTATAGAATGTGGTGTATAGTGGTACATAGTATAGAATGTGGTGTATAGAGGTACATAGTATAGAATATGGTGTATAGTGGTACATAGTCTAGAATATGGTGTATAGTGTTACATTGTCTAGAATATGGTGTATAGTGGTACATAGTATAGAATATAGTGTATAGTGGATCATAGTATAGAATGTGGTGAAGAGCTGTATAGTGGAACATAGTATAGAATATGGTGTATAGTTGTCCATAGTATAGAATGTGGTGTATAGTGGTACATAGTATAGAATATGGTGTAGAGCTGTATAATGGTACATAGTATAGAATGTGGTATATAGTGGTACATAGTATAGAATATGGTGTAGAGCTGTATAATGGAACATAGTATAGAATGTGGTGTATAGTGTTACATAGTATAGAATGTGGTGTATAGTAGTATATAGTATAGAATATGGTGTAGAGCTGTATAGTGGTACATAGTATAGAATATGGTGTAGACGTGTATAGTGGTACATAGTATAGAATGTGGTGTAGAGCTGTATAATGGTACATAGTGTAGGATGTGGTGTATAGTGGTATATATTATAGAATATGGTGTATAGAGGTACATAGTATAGAATATGGTGTATAGTGGTACATAGTATAGAATGTGGTGTAGAGCTCTATAGTGGTACATAGTACAGAATATGGTGTATGGTGGTATATAGTATAGAATATGGTATAGAGCTCTATTGTGGTATATAGTACAGAATATGGTGTAGAGCTGTATAGTTTTACATAGTATAGAATATGGTGTATAGTGGTACATAGTATAGAATGTGGTGTAGAGCTGTATAGTGGTACATAGTATAGAATGTGGTGTATAGTGGTACGTAGTATAGAATGTGGTGTATAGATGTACATAGTATAGAATATGGTGTATAGTGGTACATAGTATAGAATATGGTGTATAGTGTTACATTGTCTAGAATATGGTGTATAGTGGTACATAGAATATGATGTACAGTTGTACATAGTATAGAATGTGGTGTAGAGCTGTATGGTGGTACATAGTATAGAATGTGGTGTATAGTGGTATATAGTATAGAATATGGTGTATAGAGGTACAAAGTATAGAATATGGTGTTTAGTGGTGCATAGTATAGAATGTGGTATTTAGTGGTACATAGTATAGAATATGGTGTATAGTGTTACATTGTCTAGAATATGGTGTATAGTGGTACATAGAATATGATGTACAGTTGTACACAGTTTAGTATGTGGTACAGAGCTGTATATTGGTACATAGCATAGAATATGGTGTAGAGGTGTATAGTGGTATATAGTATAGAATATGGTGTATTGTTTTAAATAGTATAGAATATGGTGTAGAGCTTTATAGTGGTTCATAATATAGAATATGGTGTATAGTGGTACATTGTATAGAATATGGTTAGTAGTGGTATATAGTATAGAATATGGTATATAAAGGTACATAGTATAGAATATGGTGTATAGTATTACATAGTCTAGAATGTGGTGTATAGTGGTACATAGAATGTGGTGTATATTTGTACAAAGTATAGAATGTGGTGTAGAGCTGTATAGTGGTACATAGTATAGAAAATAGTGTATAGTGGAACATAGTATAGAATGTGGTGAAGAGCTGTATAGTGGAACATAGTATAGAATATGGTGTATAGTTGTACATAGTATAGAATGTGGTGTATAGTTGTACATAGTATAGAATGTGGTGTAGAGCTGTATAATGGAACATAGTATAGGATGTTGTATATAGTGGTATATAGTATAGAATATGGTGTATAGAGGTACATAGTATAGAATATGGTGTATAGTGGTACATAGTCTAGAATGTGGTGCATAGTGGTACATAGTATAGAATATGGTGTATAGTGGTACATAGTATAGAATGTGGTGTAGAGCTGTATATTGGTACATAGTATAGAATATGGTTTAGAGCTGTATAGTGGTACATAGTATAGAATGTGGTATATAGTGGTACATAGTATAGAATATGGTGTAGAGCTGTATAATGGTACATAGTATAGAATGTGGTGTATAGTGTTACATAGTATAGAATGTTGTGTATAGTAGTATATAGTATAGAATATGGTGTAGAGCTGTATAGTGGTACATAGTATAGAATATGGTGTAGACGTGTATAGTGGTACATAGTATAGAATGTGGTGTAGAACTGTATAATGGTACATAGTGTAGGATGTGGTGTATAGTGGTATATAGTATAGAATATGGTGTATAGAGGTACATAGTATAGAATATGGTTTATAGTGGTACATAGTCTAGAATGTGGTGTATAGTGGTATATAGTATAGAATATGGTGTATAGTTACATAGTATAGAATGTGGTGTAGAGCTGTATAGTGGAACATAGTATAGAATATGGTTAAGAACAGTATAGTGGTACATTGTATAGAATGTGGTATATAGTGGTACATAGTATAGAATGTGGTGTAGAGCTGTATAATGGTACATAGTATAGAATGTGGTGTATAGTGTTTACTTCTGCTCCACGGGAGGTTTCTGTCCTCCCTGAGCTCGCCTTAGGACACCTGCGTTACGGTTTGACAGGTGTACCGCCCCACCTATACTATGTATAGTGGTACATAGTATAGAATATGGGGTAGAGCTGTATAGTTGTATATAGTATAGAATATGGTGTAAAGTTGTACGTTGTATAGAATATGGTTAATAGTGGTATATAGTATAGAATATGGAGGATAGAGGTACATAGTATATAATGTTGTGTATAGTATTATATAGTATAGAATATGGTGTAGAGCTGTATAGTGGTACATAGTATAGAATATGGTGTAGAGGTGTATAGTGGTACATAGTATAGAATATGGTGTATAGTGGTATATAGTATAGAATGTGGTGTAGAGCTGTATAGTGGTTCATAGTATAGACAATGGTGTATACTGGTATATAGTATAGAATATGGTGTATAGTGGTATATAGTATAGGATATGGTGTATAGTGGTTTATAGTAAGAATATGGTGTATAGAGGTACATAGTATAGAATATGGTTTATAATGGTACATAGTCAAGAATGTGGAGTATAGTGGTACATAGAATATGGAGTATATTGGTACATAGTATAGAATGCGGTGTAGAGCTGTATAGTGGTAAATAGTATAGAATATGGTGTATAGAGGTACATAGTATAGAATGTGGAGTAGAACTGTATAATGGTACATAGTGTAGGATGTGGTGTATAGTGGTATATAGTATAGAATATGGTGTATAGTGGTACATAGTATAGAATGTGGTATAGAGCTGTATAGTTTTACATAGTATAGAATATGTTGTATAGTGGTACATAGTATTGAATGGGGTGTAGAGCTGTATAGTGGTACATAGTATAGAATATCATGTATAGTGGTACATAGTATAGAATGTGGTTTAGAGTTGTATAATGGTACATAGTATAGAATGTGTTATAAAGCTGTATAGTGTTACATAGAATTGAATATGGTGTATAGTGGTATATAGTATAGAATATGGTAAAGAGCTCTATTGTGGTATATAGTATAGAATATGCTGTAGAGCTGTATAGTGGTACATAGTGTAGAATATGGTATATAGTGGTACATAGTATAGAATGTGGAGTAAATTTGTACATAGTATAGTATGTGGTGTATAGAGGTGCATAGTCTAGAATATGGTGTATAGTGGTACATAGAATATGATGTATATTGGTACATAGTATAGAATGTGGTGTAGAGCTGAATAGTGGTACATAGTATAGAATATGGTGTATAGTGGTACATAATATAGAATGTGGTGTAGAGCTGTATAGTGTTACATAGTATAGAATGTGGTGTATAGTGCTACATAGTATAGAATATGGTGTACAGTGGTACTTATTATAGAATGTGGTCTATAGTAGTATAGAGTATAGAATATGGTGTAGATCTGTACAGTTGTACATATTATTGAATGTTTTATAGAGCTGTATAGTGGTTCATAGCATAGAATATGGTGTATAGCGGTAAATTGTAAAGAATATGGTTTAGAGCTGTATAGTGGTTCATAGTATATAATATGGTGTATAGTGGTACATAGTATAGAATATGGGGTAGAGCTGTATAGTTGTATATAGTATAGAATATGGTGTAAAGTTGTACGTTGTATAGAATATGGTTAATGGTGGTATATAGTATAGAATATGGTGTTTAGAGGTAAATAGTATAGAATATGGTGTATAAAGGTAAGTAGTATAGAATATGGTGTATAGTGATACATAGTCTAGAATGTGGTGCATAGTGGTACAAAGAATATGGTGTATAGTGGTACATTGTATAGAATGTGGTGTAGAGCTGTATAGTGGTACATAGTATAGAATATGGTGTATAGTGGTACATAGTATAGAATGTGGTGAAGAGCTGTATAGTGGAACATAGTATAGAATGTGGTGTATAGTGGTACATAGTATAGAATGTGGTGTATAGTGGTACATAGTGTAGAATATGGTGTACAGTGGTACATAGTATAGAATGTGGTGTAGAGCTGTATAGTGATACATAGTATAGAATATGGTGTATAGTGGTACATAGTATAAAATGTGGTGTAGAGCTGTGTAATTGTACATAGTATAGGATGTGGTGTATAGTGGTATATAGTATAGAATATGGTGTATAGTGGTACATAGTATAGAATATGGTGTATAGTGGTACATAGTCTAGAATGTGGTGTATAGAGGTACAAAGTATAGAATATAGTGTATAGTGGTATATAGTATAGAATGTGGTGTAGAGCTGTATAGTGGTTCATAGTATAGAAAATGGTGTATAGTGGTACATAGTATAGAATATGGGGTAGAGCTGTATAGTGGTATATATTATAGAATATGGTGTATAGTGGTATATAGTATAGAATATGGTGCATAGTGGTATATATTATAGAATATTGTGTATAGAGGAACATAGTATAGAATATGGTGTATAGAGTTACATAGTATAGAATATGGTGTATAATGGTACATAGTCTAGAATGTGGTGTATAGTGGTGCATAGAATATGGAGTATATTGGTACATAGTATAGAATGTGGTGTAGAGCTGTATAGTGGTACATAGTATAGAATATGGTGTATAGTGGTACATAGTATTGAATGTGGTGTAGAGCTGTATAGTGGTACATAGTATAGAATATGGTGTATAGTGGTATATAGTATAGAATATGGTATAGAGCTCTATTGTTTTATATAGTATAGAATATGGTGTAGAGCTGTATAGAGGTACATAGTATAGAATGTGGTGTATGGTGGTACATTGTATAAAATATAGTGTATAGAGGCACATAGTATAGAATATGGTGTATAGTGGTACATAGAATATGATGTAAAGTGGTACATAGTATAGAATGTGGTGTAGAGCAGAATAGTGGTACATAGTAAAGAATATGGTGTATAGTGGTACATAATATAGAATGTGGTGTAGAGCTGTATAGTGTTACATAGTATAGAATGTGGTTTATAGTGCTACATAGTATAGAATATGGTGTACAGTGGTACTTATTATAGAATGTTGTCTATAGTAGTATAGAGTATAGAATATGATGTAGATCTGTACAGTTGTACATAGTATAGAATGTTTTATAGAGCTGTATAGTGGTTTATAGCATAGAATATGGTGTAGAGGAGTATAGTGGTACATAGTATAGAATATGGTGTAACGTGGTAAATAGTAAAGAATATGGTTTAGAGCTGTATAGTGGTTCATAGTATGGAATATGGTGTATAGTGGTACATAGTATAGAATATGGGGTAGAGCTGTATAGTTGTATATAGTATAGAATATGGTGTAAAGTGGTACGTTGTATAGAATATGGTTAATAGTGGTATATAGTATAGAATATTGTGTATAGAGGTAAATAGTATAGAATATGGTGTATAAAGGTAAGTAGTATAGAATATGGTGTATAGTGGTACATAGTCTAGAATGTGGTGTATAGTGGTACATAGAATATGGTGTATAGTGGTACATTGCATAGAATGTGGTGTAGAGCTGTATAGTGGTTCATAGTATAGAATATGGTGTATAGTGGTACATAGTATAGAATGTGGTGAAGAGCTGTATAGTGGAACATAGTATAGAATGTGGTGTATAGTGGTACATAGTATAGAATGTGGTGTATAGTGGTACATAGTGTAGAATATGGTGTACAGTGGTACATAGTATAGAATGTGGTGTAGAGCTGTATAGTGGTACATAGTATAGAATACGGTGTATAGTGGTACATAGTATAAAATGTGGTGTAGAGCTGTGTAATGGTACATAGTATAGGATATGGTGTATAGTGGTATATAGTATAGAATAAGGTGTATAGAGGTACATAGTATAGAATATGGTGTATAGTGGTACATAGTCTAGAATGTGGTGTATAGTAGTACAAAGTATAGAATATGGTGTATAGTGGTACAATGTATAGAATGTGGTGTAGAGCTGTATAATGGTACATAGTATAAAATATGGTTTAGAGCTGTATAGTGGTACATAGTATAGAATATGGTGTATAGTAGTACATAGTGTAGATTATGGTGTGTAGTGGTACATAGTATAGAATGTGGTGTAGAGCTGTATAATGGTACATAGTATAAAATATGGTTTAGAGCTGTATAGTGGTACATAGTATAGAATATGGTGTATAGTTGTACATAGTATAGAATGTGGTATATAGTGGTACATAGTATAGAATATGGTGTAGAGCTGTATAATGGAACATAGTATAGAATGTGGTGTATAGTGTTACATAGTATAGAATGTGGTGTATAGTAGTATATAGTATAGAATATGGTGTAGAGCTGTATAGTGGTACATAGTATAGAATATGGTGTAGACGTGTATAGTGGTACATAGTATAGAATGTGGTATAGAGCTGTATAATGGTACATAGTGTAGGATGTGGTGTATAGTGGTATATATTATAGAATATGGTGTATAGAGGTACATAGTATAGAATATGGTGTATAGTGGTACATAGTATAGAATGTGGTGTAGAGCTCTATAGTGGTACATAGTACAGCATATGGTGTATAGTGGTATATAGTATAGAATATGGTATAGAGCTCTATTGTGGTATATAGTACAGAATATGGTGTAGAGCTGTATAGTTTTACATAGTATAGAATATGGTGTATAGTGGTACATAGTATAGAATGTGGTGTAGAGCTGTATAGTGGTACATAGTATAGAATGTGGTGTATAGTGGTACATAGTATAGAATGTGGTGTATAGAGGTACATAGTATAGAATATGGTGTATAGTGGTACATAGTCTAGAATATGGTGTATAGTGTAACATTGTCCTAGAATATGGTGTATAGTGGTACATAGAATATGATGTAAAGTGGTACATAGTATAGAATGTGGTGTAGAGCTGAATAGTGGTACATAGTATAGAATATGGTGTATAGTGGTACATAATATAGAATGTGGTGTAGAGCTGTATAGTGTTACATAGTATAGAATGTGGTGTATAGTGGTACATAGTATAGAATGTGGTGTATAGTGGTACATAGTGTAGAATATGGTGTACAGTGGTACATAGTATAGAATGTGGTGTAGAGCTGTATATTGGTACATAGTATAGAATATGGTTTAGAGCTGTATAGTGGTACATAGTATAGAATGTGGTATATAGTGGTACATAGTATAGAATATGGTGTAGAGCTGTATAATGGTACATAGTATAGAATGTGGTGTATAGTGTTACATAGTATAGAATGTGGTGTATAGTAGTATATAGTATAGAATATGGTGTAGAGCTGTATAGTGGTACATAGTATAGAATATGGTGTAGACGTGTATAGTGGTACATAGTATAGAATGTGGTGTAGAACTGTATAATGGTACATAGTGTAGGATGTGGTGTATAGTGGTATATAGTATAGAATATGGTTGTATAGAGGTACATAGTATAGAATGTGGTGTAGAGCTGTATAGAGGAACATAGTATAGAATATGGTTAAGAGCAGTATAGTGGTACATTGTATAGAATGTGGTATATAGTGGTACATAGTATAGAATGTGGTGTAGAGCTGTATAATGGTACATAGTATAGAATGTGGTGTATAGTGTTTACTTCTGCTCCACGGGAGGTTTCTGTCCTCCTTGAGCTCGCCTTAGGACACCTGCATTACGGTTTGACAGGTGTACCGCCCCACCTATACTATGTATAGTGGTACATAATATAGAATATGGGGTAGAGCTGTATAGTTGTATATAGTATAGAATATGGTGTAAAGTTGTACGTTGTATAGAATATGGTTAATAGTGGTATATAGTATAGAATATGGAGGATAGAGGTACATAGTATAGAATGTTGTGTATAGTATTATATAGTATAGAATATGGTGTAGAGCTGTATAGTGGTACATAGTATAGAATATGGTGTAGTGGTGTATAGTGGTACATAGTATAGAATATGGTGTATAGTGGTATATAGTATAGAATGTGGTGTAGAGCTGTATAGTGGTTCATAGTATAGACAATGGTGTATACTGGTATATAGTATAGAATATGGTGTATAGTGGTATATAGTATAGGATATGGTGTATAGTGGTTTATAGTAAGAATATGGTGTATAGAGGTACATAGTATAGAATATGGTTTATAATGGTACATAGTCAAGAATGTGGAGTATAGTGGTACATAGAATATGGAGTATATTGGTACATAGTATAGAATGCGGTGTAGAGCTGTATAGTGGTAAATAGTATAGAATATGGTGTATAGAGGTACATAGTATAGAATGTGGAGTAGAACTGTATAATGGTACATAGTGTAGGATGTGGTGTATAGTGGTATATAGTATAGAATATGGTGTATAGTGGTACATAGTATAGAATGTGGTATAGAGCTGTATAGTTTTACATAGTATAGAATATGTTGTATAGTGGTACATAGTATTGAATGGGGTGTAGAGCTGTATAGTGGTACATAGTATAGAATATCATGTATAGTGGTACATAGTATAGAATGTGGTTTAGAGTTGTATAATGGTACATAGTATAGAATGTGTTATAAAGCTATATAGTGTTACATAGAATTGAATATGGTGTATAGTTGTATATAGTATAGAATATGGTAAAGAGCTCTATTGTGGTATATAGTATAGAATATGCTGTAGAGCTGTATAGTGGTACATAGTGTAGAATATGGTATATAGTGGTACATAGTATAGAATGTGGAGTAAATTTGTACATAGTATAGTATGTGGTGTATAGAGGTGCATAGTCTAGAATATGGTGTATAGTGGTACATAGAATATGATGTATATTGGTACATAGTATAGAATGTGGTGTAGAGCTGAATAGTGGTACATAGTATAGAATATGGTGTATAGTGGTACATAATATAGAATGTGGTGTAGAGCTGTATAGTGTTACATAGTATAGAATGTGGTGTATAGTGCTACATAGTATAGAATATGGTGTACAGTGGTACTTATTATAGAATGTGGTCTATAGTAGTATAGAGTATAGAATATGGTGTAGATCTGTACAGTTGTACATATTATAGAATGTTTTATAGAGCTGTATAGTGGTTCATAGCATAGAATATGGTGTATAGTGGTAAATTATAAAGAATATGGTTTAGAGCTGTATACTGGTTCATAGTATAGAATATGGTGTATAGTGGTACATAGTATAGAATATGGGGTAGAGCTGTATAGTTTTATATAGTATAGAATATGGTGTAAAGTTGTACGTTGTATAGAATATGGTTAATGGTGGTATATAGTATAGAATATGGGTGTATAGAGGTAAATAGTATAGAATATGGTGTATAAAGGTAAGTAGTATAGAATATGGTGTATAGTGATACATAGTCTAGAATGTGGTGCATAGTGGTACAAAGAATATGGTGTATAGTGGTACATTGTATAGAATGTGGTGTAGAGCTGTATAGTGGTACATAGTATAGAATATGGTGTATAGTGGTACATAGTATAGAATGTGGTGAAGAGCTGTATAGTGGAACATAGTATAGAATGTGGTGTATAGTGGTACATAGTATAGAATGTGGTGTATAGTGGTACATAGTGTAGAATATGGTGTACAGTGGTACATAGTATAGAATGTGGTTGTAGAGCTGTATAGTGATACATAGTATAGAATATGGTGTATAGTGGTACATAGTATAAAATGTGGTGTAGAGCTGTGTAATGGTACATAGTATAGGATGTGGTGTATAGTGGTATATAGTATAGAATATGGTGTATAGTGGTACATAGTATAGAATATGGTGTATAGTGGTACATAGTCTAGAATGTGGTGTATAGAGGTACAAAGTATAGAATACAGTGTATAGTGGTATATAGTATAGAATGTGGTGTAGAGCTGTATAGTGGTTCATAGTATAGAAAATGGTGTATAGTGGTACATAGTATAGAATATGGGGTAGAGCTGTATAGTGGTATATATTATAGAATATGGTGTATAGTGGTATATAGTATAGAATATGGTGCATAGTGGGTATATATTATAGAATATTGTGTATAGAGGAACATAGTATAGAATATGGTGTATAGAGTTACATAGTATAGAATATGGTGTATAATGGTACATAGTCTAGAATGTGGTGTATAGTGGTGCATAGAATATGGAGTATATTGGTACATAGTATAGAATGTGGTGTAGAGCTGTATAGTGGTACATAGTATAGAATATGGTGTATAGTGGTACATAGTATTGAATGTGGTGTAGAGCTGTATAGTGGTACATAGTATAGAATATGGTGTATAGTGGTATATAGTATAGAATATGGTATAGAGCTCTATTGTTTTATATAGTATAGAATATGGTGTAGAGCTGTATAGAGGTACATAGTATAGAATGTGGTGTATGGTGGTACATTGTATAAAATATAGTGTATAGAGGCACATAGTATAGAATATGGTGTATAGTGGTAAATAGAATATGATGTAAGTGGTACATAGTATAGAATGTGTTGTAGAGCAGAATAGTGGTACATAGTATAGAATATGGTGTATAGTGGTACATAATATAGAATGTGGTGTAGAGCTGTATAGTGTTACATAGTATAGAATGTGGTTTATAGTGCTACATATTATAGAATATGGTGTACAGTGGTACTTATTATAGAATGTTGTCTATAGTAGTATAGAGTATAGAATATGATGTAGATCTGTACAGTTGTACATAGTATAGAATGTTTTATAGAGCTGTATAGTGGTTCATAGCATAGAATATGGTGTAGAGGAGTATAGTGGTACATAGTATAGAATATGGTGTATCGTGGTAAATAGTAAAGAATATGGTTTAGAGCTGTATAGTGGTTCATAGTATAGAATATGGTGTATAGTGGTACATAGTATAGAATATGGGGTAGAGCTGTATAGTTGTATATAGTATAGAATATGGTGTAAAGTGGTACGTTGTATAGAATATTGTTAATAGTGGTATATAGTATAGAATATTGTGTATAGAGGTAAATAGTATAGAATATGGTGTATAAAGGTAAGTAGTATAGAATATGGTGTATAGTGGTACATAGTCTAGAATGTGGTGTATAGTGGTACATAGAATATGGTGTATAGTGGTACATTGTATAGAATGTGGTGTAGAGCTGTATAGTGGTTCATAGTATAGAATATGGTGTATAGTGGTACATAGTATAGAATGTGGTGAAGAGCTGTATAGTGGAACATAGTATAGAATGTGGTGTATAGTGGTACATAGTATAGAATGTGGTGTATAGTGGTACATAGTGTAGAATATGGTGTACAGTGGTACATAGTATAGAATGTGGTGTAGAGCTGTATAGTGGTACATAGTATAGAATACGGTGTATAGTGGTACATAGTATAAAATGTGGTGTAGAGCTGTGTAATGGTACATAGTATAGGATATGGTGTATAGTGGTATATAGTATAGAATAAGGTGTATAGAGGTACATAGTATAGAATATGGTGTATAGTGGTACATAGTCTAGAATGTGGTGTATAGTAGTACAAAGTATAGAATATGGTGTATAGTGGTACAAAGTATAGAATGTGGTGTAGAGCTGTATAATGGTACATAGTATAAAATATGGTTTAGAGCTGTATAGTGGTACATAGTATAGAATATGGTGTATAGTGGTACATAGTGTAGATTATGGTGTGTAGTGGTACATAGTATAGAATGTGGTGTAGAGCTGTATAATGGTACATAGTATAAAATATGGTTTAGAGCTGTATAGTGGTACATAGTATAGAATATGGTGTATAGTTGTACATAGTATAGAATGTGGTATATAGTGGTACATAGTATAGAATATGGTGTAGAGCTGTATAATGGAACATAGTATAGAATGTGGTGTATAGTGTTACATAGTATAGAATGTGGTGTATAGTAGTATATAGTATAGAATATGGTGTAGAGCTGTATAGTGGTACATAGTATAGAATATGGTGTAGACGTGTATAGTGGTACATAGTATAGAATGTGGTATAGAGCTGTATAATGGTACATAGTGTAGGATGTGGTGTATAGTGGTATTAATTATAGAATATGGTGTATAGAGGTACATAGTATAGAATATGGTGTATAGTGGTACATAGTATAGAATGTGGTGTAGAGCTCTATAGTGGTACATAGTACAGCATATGGTGTATAGTGGTATATAGTATAGAATATGGTATAGAGCTCTATTGTGGTATATAGTACAGAATATGGTGTAGAGCTGTATAGTTTTACATAGTATAGAATATGGTGTATAGTGGTACATAGTATAGAATGTGGTGTAGAGCTGTATAGTGGTACATAGTATAGAATGTGGTGTATAGTGGTACATAGTATAGAATGTGGTGTATAGAGGTACATAGTATAGAATATGGTGTATAGTGGTACATAGTCTAGAATATGGTGTATAGTGTAACATTGTCTAGAATATGGTGTATAGTGGTACATAGAATATGATGTAAAGTGGTACATAGTATAGAATGTGGTGTAGAGCTGAATAGTGGTACATAGTATAGAATATGGTGTATAGTGGTACATAATATAGAATGTGGTGTAGAGCTGTATAGTGTTACATAGTATAGAATGTGGTGTATAGTGGTACATAGTATAGAATGTGGTGTATAGTGGTACATAGTGTAGAATATGGTGTACAGTGGTACATAGTATAGAATGTGGTGTAGAGCTGTATAGTGATACATAGTATAGAATATGGTGTATAGTGGTACATAGTATAAAATGTGGTGTAGAGCTGTGTAATGGTACATAGTATAGGATGTGGTGTATAGTGGTATATAGTATAGAATATGGTGTATAGAGGTACATAGTATAGAATATGGTGTATAGTGGTACATAGTCTAGAATGTGGTGTATAGAGGTACAAAGTATAGAATATAGTGTATAGTGGTATATAGTATAGAATGTGGTGTAGAGCTGTATAGTGGTTCATAGTATAAAAAATGGTGTATAGTGGTACATAGTATAGAATATGGGGTAGAGCTGTATAGTGGTATATATTATAGAATATGGTGTATAGTGGTATATAGTATAGAATATGGTGCATAGTGGTATATATTATAGAATATGGTGTATAGAGGAACATAGTATAGAATATGGTGTATAATGGTACATATTCTAGAATGTGGTGTATAGTGGTGCATAGAATATGCAGTATATTGGTACATAGTATAGAATGTGGTGTAGAGCTGTATAGTGGTACATAGTATAGAATATGGTGTATAGTGGTACATAGTATTGAATGTGGTGTAGAGCTGTATAGTGGTACATAGTATAGAATATGGTGTATAGTGGTATATAGTATAGAATATGGTATAGAGCTCTATTGTTTTATATAGTATAGAATATGGTGTAGAGCTGTATAGTGGTACATAGTATAGAATATGGTGTATAGAGGTACATAGTATAGAATGTGGTGTATGGTGGTACATTGTATAAAATATAGTGTATAGAGGCACATAGTATAGAATATGGTGTATAGTGGTACATAGTATAGAATGAGAAGTATATTTGTACATAGTATAGTATGTGGTGTATAGAGGTGCATAGTCTAGAATATGGTGTATAGTGGTACATAGAATATGATGTAAAGTGGTACATAGTATAGAATGTGGTGTAGAGCTGAATAGTGGTACATAGTATAGAATATGGTGTATAGTGGTACATAATATAGAATGTGGTGTAGAGCTGTATAGTGTTACATAGTATAGAATGTGGTGTATAGTGCTACATAGTATAGAATATGGTGTACAGTGGTACTTATTATAGAATGTTGTCTATAGTAGTATAGAGTATAGAATATGATGTAGATCTGTACAGTTTTACATAGTATAGAATGTTTTATAGAGCTGTATAGTGGTTCATAGCATAGAATATGGTGTAGAGGAGTATAGTGGTACATAGTATAGAATATGGTGTATAGTGGTAAATAGTAAAGAATATGGTTTAGAGCTGTATAGTGGTTCATAGTATAGAATATGGTGTATAGTGGTACATAGTATAGAATATGGGGTAGAGCTGTATAGTTGTATATAGTATAGAATATGGTGTAAAGTGGTACGTTGTATAGAATATGGTTAATAGTGGTATATAGTATAGAATATTGTGTATAGAGGTAAATAGTATAGAATATGGTGTATAAAGGTAAGGAGTATAGAATATGGTGTATAGTGGTACATAGTCTAGAATGTGGTGTATAGTGGTACATAGAATATGGTGTATAGTGGTACATTGTATAGAATGTGGTGTAGAGCTGTATAGTGGTACATAGTATAGAATACGGTGTATAGTGGTACATAGTATAAAATGTGGTGTAGAGCTGTGTAATGGTACATAGTATAGGATGTGGTGTATAGTGGTATATAGTATAGAATACGGTGTATAGAGGTACATAGTATAGAATATGGTGTATAGTGGTACATAGTCTAGAATGTGGTGTATAGTAGTACAAAGTATAGAATATGGTGTATAGTGGTACAAAGTATAGAATGTGGTGTAGAGCTGTATAATGGTACATAGTATAAAATATGGTTTAGAGCTGTATAGTGGTACATAGTATAGAATATGGTGTATAGTTGTACATAGTATAGAATGTGGTGTATAGTGGTACATAGTATAGAATATGGTGTAGAGCTGTAGAATGGTACATAGTATAGAATTTGGTATATAGTGGTACATAGTATAGAATATTGTGTAGAGCTGTATAATGGAACATAGTATAGAATGTGGTGTATAGTGTTACATAGTATAGAATGTGGTGTATAGTAGTATATAGTATAGAATATGGTGTAGAGCTGTATAGTGGTACATAGTATAGAATATGGTGTAGACGTGTATAGTGGTACATAGTATAGAATGTGTTGTAGAGCTGCATAATGGTACATAGTGTAGGATGTGGTGTATAGTGGTATATATTATAGAATATGGTGTATAGAGGTACATAGTATAGAATATGGTGTATAGTGGTACATAGTATAGAATGTGGTGTAGAGCTCTATAGTGGTACATAGTACAGAATATGGTGTATAGTGGTATATAGTATAGAATATGGTGTATAGTGGTACATAGTATAGAATGTGGTGTAGAGCTGTATAGTGGTACATAGTATAGAATGTGGTGTATAGTGGTACGTAGTATAGAATGTGGTGTATAGAGGTACATAGTATAGAATATGGTGTATAGTGGTACATAGTCTAGAATATGGTGAATAGTGTAACAATGTCTAGAATATGGTGTATAGTGGTACATAGAATATGATGTACAGTTGTTCATAGTATAGTATGTGGTACAGAGCTGTATATTGGTACATAGCATAGAATATGGTGTAGAGGTGTATAGTGGTATATAGTAAAGAATATGGTGTATAGTTTTAAATAGTAAAGCATATGGTGTAGAGCTGTATAGTGGTTCATAATATAGAATATGGTGTATAGTGTTACATAGTATAGAATATGGGGTAGATCTGTATAGTTGTATATAGTATAGAATATGGTATATAGTGGTACATTGTATAGAATATGGTTAGTAGTGGTATATAGTATAGAAAATGGTGTATAGAGGTAAATAGTATAGAATATGGTATATAAAGGTACATAGTATAGAATATGGTGTATAGTGGTACATAGTATAGAATGTGGTATATAGTGGTACATAGTATAGAATATGGTGTAGAGCTGTATAATGGAACATAGTATAGAATGTGGTGTATAGTGTTACATAGTATAGAATGTGGTGTATAGTAGTATATAGTATAGAATATGGTGTAGAGCTGTATAGTGGTACATAGTATAGAATATGGTGTAGACGTGTATAGTGGTACATAGTATAGAATGTGGTGTAGAGCTGTATAATGGTACATAGTGTAGGATGTGGTGTATAGTGGTATATGTTATAGAATATGGTGTATAGAGGTACATAGTATAGAATATGGTGTATAGTGGTACATAGTATAGAATGTGGTGTAGAGCTCTATAGTGGTACATAGTACAGAATATGGTGTATAGTGGTATATAGTATTGAATATGGTAGAGTTCTATTGTGGTACATAGTATAGAATATGGTGTAGAGCTGTATATTGGTACATAGTATAGAATATGGTGTATAGTGGTACATAGTATAGAATGTGGTGTAGAGCTGTATAGAGGTACATACTATAGAATGTGGTGTATGGTGGTACATAGTATAGAATATAGTATATAGAGGCACATAGTATAGAATATGGTGTATAGTGGTACATAGTATATAATGTGGTGTAAAGCTGTCTAATGGTACATAGTATAGAATGTTGTGTATAGTGGTACATAGTATAGAATATGGTGTATAGTGATACATAGTATAGAATATGGTGTATAGTGGTACATAGTATAGAATGTGGTGTAGAGCTGTATAGTGTTACATAGTATAGATTGTGGTGTAGAGCTGTAAAGTGGTACATAGTATAGAAAATGGTGTATAGAGGTATATAGTATAGTATATGGTGTATAGAGGTACATAGTATAGAATATGGTGAAGTGCTGTATAGTGGAACATAGTATAGAATATGGTGTATAGTGGTACAAAGTATAGAATGTGGTTTAGAGCTGTATAATGGTACATAGTATAGAATGTGGTATAAAGCTGTATAGTGGTACATAGTATAGAATATGGTGTATAGTGGTATATAGTAAAGAATATGGTATAAAGCTCTATTGTGGTACATAGTATAGAATATGGTGTAGAGCTGTATATTGGTACATTGTATAGAATATGGTGTATAGTGGTACTTACTATTGAATGTGGTGTAGAGCTGTATAGTGGTACATAGTATAGAATGTGGTGTATGGTGGTACATAGTATAAAATATAGTGTATATAGGCACATAGTATAGAATATGGTGTATAGTGGTACATAGTATAGAATGTGGTGTATAGAGGTACATAGTATAGAATATGGTGTATAGTGGTACATAGTCTAGAATATGGTGTATAGTGTTATATAGTCTAGAATATGGTGTATAGTGGTACATAGAATATGATGTATAGTGGTACATAGTATAGAATGTGGCGTAAAGCTGTATAGTGGTACATAGCATAGAATATGGTGTAGAGGTGTATAGTGCTACATAGTATTGAATATGGTGTATAGTGGTTTATAGTATAGAATTTGGTGTATAGTGGTATATAGTATAGAATATGGTGTATAGAGGTACATAGTATAGAATATGGTGTATAGAGTTACATAGTATAGAATATGATGTATAATGGTACATAGTCTAGAATGTGGTGTACAGTGGTACATAGAATATGGAGTATAGTGGTACATAGTATAGAATGTGTTGTAGAACTGTATAGTGGTACATAGTATAGAATATGGTGTATAGTGGTACATAGTATAGAATGTGGTGTAGAGCTGTATAGTTTTACATAGAATAGAATATGTTGTATAGTGGTACATAGTATAGAATGTGGTGTAGAGCTGTATAGTGGTACATAGTATAGAATATGGTGTATAGTGGTACAAAGTATAGAATGTTGTTTAGAGCTGTATAATGGTACATAGTATAGAATGTGGTATAAAGCTGTATAGTGGTACATAGTATAGAATATGGTGTATAGTGGTATATAGTATAGAATATGGTATAGAGCTCTATTGTGGTACATAGTATAGAATATGGTGTAGAGCTGTATATTGGTACATAGTTTAGAATATGGTGTATAGTGGTACATAGTATAGAATGTGGTGTAGAGCTGTATAGTGGAACATAGTATAGAATGTGGTGTATGGTGGTACATAGTATAGAATATAGTGTATAGAGGCACATAGTATAAAATATGGTGTATAGTGGTACATAGTATAGAATGTGGTGTATAGTGGTACATAGTATAGAATGTGGTGAATAGAGGTACATAGCATAGAATATGGTGTATAGTGGTACATAGTCTAGAATATGGTGTATAGTTTTACATAGTCTAGTATATGGTGTATAGTGGTACATAGAATATGATGTACAGTGATACATAGTATAGAATGTGGTGTAAAGCTGTATAATGGTACATAGTATAGAATGTTGTGTATAGTGGTACATAGTATAGAATATGGTGTATAGTGGTACATAGTATAGAATATGGTGTATAGTGGTACATAGTATAGAATGTGGTGTAGAGCTGTATAGTGTTACATAGTATAGATTGTGGTGTAGAGCTGTAAAGTGGTACATAGTATAGTAAATGGTGTATAGAGATACATAGTATAGTATATGGTGTATAGAGGTACATAGTATAGAATATGGTGAAGAGCTGTATAGTGGAACATAGTTTAGAATATGGTGTATAGTTGTACATAGTAAAGAATGTGGTGTATAGTGGTACATAGTGTAGAATATGGTGTATAGTGGTACATAGTATAGAATGTGGTGTAGAGCTGTATAGTGGTACATAGTATAGAATGTGGTGAATAGTGGTACATAGTATAGAATATGGTGTATAGTGGTATATAGTCTAGAATATGGTGTATAGTGGTACATAGAATATGATGTATTGTGGTACATAGTATAGAATGTGGTGTAGAGCTAAATAGTTGTACATAGTATAGAATATGGTGTATAGTCGTACATAGTATAGAATGTGGTGTAGAGCTGTATTGTGTTACATAGTATAGAATGTGGTGTATAGTGCTACATAGTTAAGAATATTGTGTATAGTGGTACTTAGTATAGAATGTGGTCTATAGTATTACATAGTATAGAATGTGGTATAGAGCTGTATAGTGGTACATAGCATAGAATATGCTGTAGAGGTGTAAAGTGGTAAATAGTATAGAATATAGTGTAGAGCTGTATAGTGGTTCATCGTATATAATAAGGTGTACAGAGGTACATCGTATATAATGTGGTGTATAGAGGTACATAGAATAGAATATGGTGTATAGTGGTACATAATCTGGAATAAGGTGTATAGTTTTACATAGTCTAGAATATGGTGTATAGTGGTACATAGAATATGATGTATAGTGATACATAGTATAGAATGTGGTGGAAAGCTGTATAATGGTACATAGTATAGAATGTGGTGTATAGTGGTACATAGTATAGAATATGGTGTATAGTGGTACATAGTATAGAATATGGTGTATAGTGGTATATAGTATAGAATATGGTATAGAGCTCTATTGTGGTACATAGTATAGAATATGGTGTAGAGCTGTATATTGGTACATAGTTTAGAATATGGTGTATAGTGGTACATAGTATAGAATGTGGTGTAGAGCTGTATAGTGGTACATAGTATAGAATGTGGTGTATTGTGGTACATAGTATAGAATATAGTGTATAGAGGCACAAAGTATAGAATATGGTGTATAGTGGTACATATTATAGAATGTGGTGTATAGTGGTACATAGTATAGAATGTGGTGTATAGAGGTACATACTATAGAATATGGTGTATAGTGGTACATAGTCTAGAATATGGTGTATAGTTTTACATAGTCTAGAATATGGTGTATAGTGGTACATAGAATATGATGTATAGTGATACATAGTATAGAATGTGGTGTAAAGCTGTATAATGGTACATAGTATAGAATGTGGTGTACAGTGGTACATAGTATAGAATATGGTGTATAGTGGTACATAGTATAGAATATGGTGTATAGTGGTACATAGTATAGAATGTGGTGTAGAGCTGTATAGTGTTACATAGTATAGATTGTGGTGTAGAGCTGTAAAGTGGTACATAGTATAGAAAATGTTGTATAGAGGTACATAGTATAGTATATGGTGTATAGTGGTACATAGTATAGAATGTGGTGTAGAGCTGTATAGTGGTACATAATATAGATTGTTGTGTATGGTGGTATATAGTATAGAATATAGTGTATAGAGGCACATAGTATAGAATATGGTGTATAATGGTACTTAGTATAGAATGTGGTGTATAGTGGTGCATAGTATAGAATGTGGTGTATAGTGGTACATAGTATAGAATATGGTGTATAGTGGTACATAGTCTAGAATATGGTGTATAGTGGTACATAGAATATGATGTATAGTGATACATAGTATAGAATGTGGTGTAAAGCTGTATAATGGTACATAGTATAGAATGTTGTGTATAGTGGTACATAGTATAGAATATGGTGTATAGTGGTACATAGTATAGAATATGGTGTATAGTGGTACATAGTATAGAATGTGGTGTAGAGCTGTATAGTGTTACATAGTATAGATTGTGGTGTAGAGCTGTAAAGTGGTACATAGTATAGAAAATGGTGTATAGAGGTACATAGTATAGTATATGGTGTATAGAGGTACATAGTATAGAATATGGTGAAGAGCTGTATAGTTGAACATAGTATAGAATATGGTGTATAGTTGTACATAGTATAGAATGTGGTGTATAGTGGTACATAGTGTAGAATATGGTGTATAGTGGTACATAGTATAGAATGTGGTGTAGAGCTGTATAGTGGTACATAGTATAGAATATGGTGTATAGTGGAACATAGTATAGAATGTTGTGTAGAGCTGTATAGTTTTACATAGTATAGAATATGTTGTATAGTGGTACATAGTATAGAATGTGGTGTAGAGCTGTATAGTGGTACATAGTGTAGAATATGGTGTATAGTGGTACAAAGTATAGAATGTGGTTTAGAGCTGTATAATGGTACATAGTATAGAATGTGGTATAAAGCTGTATAGTGGTACATAGTATAGAATATGGTGTATAGTGGTATATAGTATAGAATATGGTATAAAGCTCTATTGTGGTACATAGTATAGAATATGGTGTAGAGCTGTATATTGGTACATTGTATAGAATATGGTGTATAGTGGTACTTACTATTGAATGTGGTGTAGAGCTGTATAGTGGTACATAGTATAGAATGTTGTGTATGGTGGTACATAGTATAAAATATAGTGTATATAGGCACATAGTATAGAATATGGTGTATAGTGGTACATAGTATAGAATGTGGTGTATAGAGGTACATAGTATAGAATAAGGTGTATAGTGGTACATAGTCTAGAATATGGTGTATAGTGTTATATAGTCTAGAATATGGTGTATAGTGGTACATAGAATATGATGTATAGTGGTACATAGTATAGAATGTGGCGTAAAGCTGTATAGTGGTACATAGCATAGAATATGGTGTAGAGGTGTATAGTGCTACATAGTATTGAATATGGTGTATAGTGGTATATAGTATAGAATTTGTTGTATAGTGGTATATAGTATAGAATATGGTGTATAGAGGTACATAGTATAGAATATGGTGTATAGAGTTACATAGTATAGAATATGATGTATAATGGTACATAGTCTAGAATGTGGTGTACAGTGGTACATAGAATATGGAGTATAGTGGTACATAGTATAGAATGTGTTGTAGATCTGTATAGTGGTACATAGTATAGAATATGGTGTATAGTGGTACATAGTATAGAATGTGGTGTAGAGCTGTATAGTTTTACATAGAATAGAATATGTTGTATAGTGGTACATAGTATAGAATGTGGAGTAGAGCTGTATAGTGGTACATAGTATAGAATATGGTGTATAGTGGTACAAAGTATAGAATGTTGTTTAGAGCTGTATAATGGTACATAGTATAGAATGTGGTATAAAGCTGTATAGTGGTACATAGTATAGAATATGGTGTATAGTGGTATATAGTATAGAATATGGTAAAGAGCTCTATTGTGGTACATAGTATAGAATATGGTGTAGAGCTGTATATTGGTACATAGTTTAGAATATGGTGTATAGTGGTACATAGTATAGAATGTGCTGTAGAGCTGTATAGTGGTACATAGTATAGAATGTGGTGTATTGTGGTACATAGTATAGAATATAGTGTATAGAGGCACAAAGTATAGAATATGGTGTATAGTGGTACATATTATAGAATGTGGTGTATAGTGGTATATAGTATAGAATGTGGTGTATAGAGGTACAAACTATAGAATATTGTGTATAGTGGTACATAGTCTAGAATATGGTGTATAGTTTTACATAGTCTAGAATATGGTGTATAGTGGTACATAGAATATGATGTATAGTGATACATAGTATAGAATGTGGTGTAAAGCTGTATAATGGTACATAGTATAGAATGTGGTGTACAGTGGTACATAGTATAGAATATGGTGTATAGTGGTACATAGTATAGAATATGGTGTATAGTGGTACATAGTATAGAATGTGGTGTAGAGCTGTATAGTGTTACATAGTATAGATTGTGGTGTAGAGCTGTAAAGTGGTACATAGTATAGAAAATGTTGTATAGAGGTACATAGTATAGTATATGGTGTATAGTGGTACATAGTATAGAATGTGGTGTAGAGCTGTATAGTGGTACATAGTATAGATTGTTGTGTATGGTAGTATATAGTATAGAATATAGTGTATAGAGGCACATAGTATAGAATATGGTGTATAGTGGTACTTAGTATAGAATGTGGCGTATAGTGGTGCATAGTATAGAATGTGGTGTATAGTGGTACATAGTATAGAATATGGTGTATAGTGGTACATAGTCTAGAATATGGTGTATAGTGGTACATAGAATATGATGTATAGTGGTACATAGTATAGAATGTGGTGTAGAGCTGTATAGTGTTACATAGTATAGATTGTGGTGTAGAGCTGTAAAGTGGTTCATAGTATAGAAAATGGTGTATAGAGGTACATAGTATAGTATATGGTGTATAGAGGTACATAGTATAGAATATGGTGAAGAGCTGTATAGTTGAACATAGTATAGAATATGGTGTATAGTTGTACATAGTATAGAATGTGGTGTATAGTGGTACATAGTGTAGAATATGGTGTATAGTGGTACATAGTATAGAATGTGGTGTAGAGCTGTATAGTGGTACATAGTATAGAATATGGTGTATAGTGGAACATAGTATAGAATGTTGTGTAGAGCTGTATAGTTTTACATAGTATAGAATATGTTGTATAGTGGTACATAGTATAGAATGTGGTGTAGAGCTGTATAGTGGTACATAGTGTAGAATATGGTGTATAGTGGTACAAAGTATAGAATGTGGTTTAGAGCTGTATAATGGTACATAGTATAGAATGTCGTATAAAGCTGTATAGTGGTACATAGTATAGAATATGGTGTATAGTGGTATATAGTATAGAATATGGTATAAAGCTCTATTGTGGTACATAGTATAGAATATGGTGTAGAGCTGTATATTGGTACATTGTATAGAATATGGTGTATAGTGGTACTTACTATTGAATGTGGTGTAGAGCTGTATAGTGGTACATAGTATAGAATGTTGTGTATGGTGGTACATAGTATAAAATATAGTGTATATAGGCACATAGTATAGAATATGGTGTATAGTGGTACATAGTATAGAATGTGGTGTATAGAGGTACATAGTATAGAATAAGGTGTATAGTGGTACATAGTCTAGAATATGGTGTATAGTGTTATATAGTCTAGAATATGGTGTATAGTGGTACATAGAATATGATGTATAGTGGTACATAGTATAGAATGTGGCGTAAACCTGTATAGTGGTACATAGCATAAAATATGGTGTAGAGGTGTATAGTGCTACATAGTATTGAATATGGTGTTATAGTGGTATATAGTATAGAATTTGGGGTATAGTGGTATATAGTATAGAATATGGTGTATAGAGTTACATAGTATAGAATATGATGTATAATGGTACATAGTCTAGAATGTGGTGTACAGTGGTACATAGTATATGGAGTATAGTGGTACATAGTATAGAATGTGTTGTAGATCTGTATAGTGGTACATAGTATAGAATATGGTGTATAGTGGTACATAGTATAGAATGTGGTGTAGAGCTGTATAGTTTTACATAGAATAGAATATGTTGTATAGTGGTACATAGTATAGAATGTGGAGTAGAGCTGTATAGTGGTACATAGTATAGAATATGGTGTATAGTGGTACAAAGTATAGAATGTTGTTTAGAGCTATATAATGGTACATAGTATAGAATGTGGTATAAAGCTGTATAGTGGTACATAGTATAGAATATGGTGTATAGTGGTATATAGTATAGAATATGGTAAAGAGCTCTATTGTGGTACATAGTATAGAATATGGTGTAGAGCTGTATATTGGTACATAGTTTAGAATATGGTGTATAGTGGTACATAGTATAGAATGTGCTGTAGAGCTGTATAGTGGTACATAGTATAGAATGTGGTGTATTGTGGTACATAGTATAGAATATAGTGTATAGAGGCACAAAGTATAGAATATGGTGTATAGTGGTACATATTATAGAATGTGGTGTATAGTGGTATATAGTATAGAATGTGGTGTATAGAGGTACATACTATAGAATATTGTGTATAGTGGTACATAGTCTAGAATATGGTGTATAGTTTTACATAGTCTAGAATATGGTGTATAGTGGTACGTAGAATATGATGTATAGTGATACATAGTATAGAATGTGGTGTAAAGCTGTATAATGGTACATAGTATAGAATGTGGTGTACAGTGGTACATAGTATAGAATATGGTGTATAGTGGTACATAGTATAGAATATGGTGTATAGTGGTACATAGTATAGAATGTGGTGTAGAGCTGTATAGTGTTACATAGTATAGATTGTGGTGTAGAGCTGTAAAGTGGTACATAGTATAGAAAATGTTGTATAGAGGTACATAGTATAGTATATGGTGTATAGTGGTACATAGTATAGAATGTGGTGTAGAGCTGTATAGTGGTACATAGTATAGATTGTTGTGTATGGTAGTATATAGTATAGAATATAGTGTATAGAGGCACATAGTATAGAATATGGTGTATAGTGGTACTTAGTATAGAATGTGGCGTATAGTGGTGCATAGTATAGAATGTGGTGTATAGTGGTACATAGTATAGAATATGGTGTATAGTGGTACATAGTCTAGAATATGGTGTATAGTGGTACGTAGAATATGATGTATAGTGATACATAGTATAGAATGTGGTGTAAAGCTGTATAATGGTACATAGTATAGAATGTTGTGTATAGTGGTACATAGTATAAAATATGGTGTATAGTGGTACATAGTATAGAATATGGTGTATAGTGGTACATAGTATAGAATGTGGTGTAGAGCTGTATAGTGTTACATAGTATAGATTGTGGTGTAGAGCTGTAAAGTGGTACATAGTATAGAATATGGTGTATAGAGGTATATAGTATAGTATATGGTGTATAGAGGTACATAGTATAGAATATGGTGAAGAGCTGTATAGTTGAACATAGTATAGAATATGGTGTATAGTTGTACATAGTATAGAATGTGGTGTATAGTGGTACATAGTGTAGAATATGGTGTATAGTGGTACATAGTATAGAATGTGGTGTAGAGCTGTATAGTGGTACATAGTATAGAATATGGTGTATAGTGGTAAATAGTATAGAATGTTGTGTAGAGCTGTATAGTTTTACATAGTATAGAATATGTTGTATAGTGGTACATAGTATAGAATGTGGTGTAGAGCTGTATAGTGGTACATAGTGTAGAATATGGTGTATAGTGGTACAAAGTATAGAATGTGGTTTAGAGCTGTATAATGGTACATAGTATAGAATGTGGTATAAAGCTGTATAGTGGTACATAGTATAGAATATGGTGTATAGTGGTATATAGTATAGAATATGGTATAAAGCTCTATTGTGGTACATAGTATAGAATATGGTGTAGAGCTGTATATTGGTACATTGTATAGAATATGGTGTATAGTGGTACTTACTATTGAATGTGGTGTATAGCTGTATAGTGGTACATAGTATAAAATGTGGTGTATGGTGGTACATAGTATAAAATATAGTGTATATAGGCACATAGTATAGAATATGGTGTATAGTGGTACATAGTATAGAATGTGGTTTATAGAGGTACATAGTATAGAATATGGTGTATAGTGGTACATAGTCTAGAATATGGTGTATAGTGTTATATAGTCTAGAATATGGTGTATAGTGGTACATAGAATATGATGTATAGTGGTACATAGTATAGAATGTGGCGTAAAGCTGTATAGTGGTACATAGCATAGAATATGGTGTAGAGGTGTATAGTGCTACATAGTATTGAATATGGTGTATAGTGGTATATAGTATAGAATTTGGTGTATAGTGGTATATAGTATAGAATATGGTGTATAGAGGTACATAGTATAGAATATGGTGTATAGAGTTACATAGTATAGAATATGATGTATAATGGTACATAGTCTAGAATGTGGTGTACAGTGGTACATAGAATATGGAGTATAGTGGTACATAGTATAGAATGTGTTGTAGATCTGTATAGTGGTACATAGTATAGAATATGGTGTATAGTGGTACATAGTATAGAATGTGGTGTAGAGCTGTATAGTTTTACATAGAATAGAATATGTTGTATAGTGGTACATAGTATAGAATGTGGTGTAGAGCTGTATAGTGGTACATAGTATAGAATATGGTGTATAGTGGTACAAAGTATAGAATGTTGTTTAGAGCTGTATAATGGTACATAGTATAGAATGTGGTATAAAGCTGTATAGTGGTACATAGTATAGAATATGGTGTATAGTGGTATATAGTATAGAATATGGTATAGAGCTCTATTGTGGTACATAGTATAGAATATGGTGTAGAGCTGTATATTGATACATAGTTTAGAATATGGTGTATAGTGGTACATAGTATAGAATGTGGTGTAGAGCTGTATAGTGGAACATAGTATAGAATGTGGTGTATGGTGGTACATAGTATAGAATATAGTGTATAGAGGCACATAGTATAAAATATGGTGTATAGTGGTACATAGTATAGAATGTGGTGTATAGTGGTACATAGTATAGAATGTGGTGTATAGAGGTACATAGCATAGAATATGGTGTATAGTGGTACATAGTCTAGAATATGGTTTATAGTTTTACATAGTCTAGTATATGGTGTATAGTGGTACATAGAATATGATGTATAGTGATACATAGTATAGAATGTGGTGTAAAGCTGTATAATGGTACATAGTATAGAATGTTGTGTATAGTGGTACATAGTATAGAATATGGTGTATAGTGGTACATAGTATAGAATATGGTGTATAGTGGTACATAGTATAGAATATGGTGTATAGTGGTACATAGTATAGAATGTGGTGTAGAGCTGTATAGTGTTACATAGTATAGATTGTGGTGTAGAGCTGTAAAGTGGTACATAGTATAGAAAATGGTGTATAGAGGTACATAGTATAGTATATGGTGTATAGAGGTACATAGTATAGAATATGGTGAAGAGCTGTATAGTGGAACATAGTTTAGAATATGGTGTATAGTTGTACATAGTAAAGAATGTGGTGTATAGTGGTACATAGTGTAGAATATGGTGTATAGTGGTACATAGTATAGAATGTGGTGTAGAGCTGTATAGTGGTACATAGTATAGAATGTGGTGAATAGTGGTACATAGTATAGAATATGGTGTATAGTGGTATATAGTCTAGAATATGGTGTATAGTGGTACATAGAATATGATGTATTGTGGTACATAGTATAGAATGTGGTGTAGAGCTAAATAGTTGTACATAGTATAGAATATGGTGTATAGTCGTACATAGTATAGAATGTGGTGTAGAGCTGTATTGTGTTACATAGTATAGAATGTGGTGTATAGTGCTACATAGTTAAGAATATTGTGTATAGTGGTACTTAGTATAGAATGTGGTCTATAGTATTATATAGTATAGAATATGGTGTAGAGCTGTACAGTTGTACATAGTATAGAATGTGGTATAGAGCTGTATAGTGGTACATAGCATAGAATATGCTGTAGAGGTGTAAAGTGGTAAATAGTATAGAATATAGTGTAGAGCTGTATAGTGGTTCATAGTATAGAATTAGGTGTACAGTGGTACATCGTATATAATGTGGTGTATAGAGGTACATAGAATAGAATATGGTGTATAGTGGTACATAGTCTGGAATAAGGTGTATAGTTTTACATAGTCTAGAATATGGTGTATAGTGGTACATAGAATATGATGTATAGTGATACATAGTATAGAATGTGGTGGAAAGCTGTATAATGGTACATAGTATAGAATGTGGTGTATAGTGGTACATAGTATAGAATATGGTGTATAGTGGTACATAGTATAGAATATGGTGTATAGTGGTATATAGTATAGAATATGGTATAGAGCTCTATTGTGGTACATAGTATAGAATATGGTGTAGAGCTGTATATTGGTACATAGTTTAGAATATGGTGTATAGTGGTACATAGTATAGAATGTGGTGTAGAGCTGTATAGTGGTACATAGTATAGAATGTGGTGTATTGTGGTACATAGTATAGAATATAGTGTATAGAGGCACAAAGTATAGAATATGGTGTATAGTGGTACATATTATAGAATGTGGTGTATAGTGGTACATAGTATAGTATATGGTGTATAGAGGTACATAGTATAGAATATGGTGAAGAGCTGTATAGTGGAACATAGTTTAGAATATGGTGTATAGTTGTACATAGTAAAGAATGTGGTGTATAGTGGTACATAGTGTAGAATATGGTGTATAGTGGTACATAGTATAGAATGTGGTGTAGAGCTGTATAGTGGTACATAGTATAGAATGTGGTGAATAGTGGTACATAGTATAGAATATGGTGTATAGTGGTATATAGTCTAGAATATGGTGTATAGTGGTACATAGAATATGATGTATTGTGGTACATAGTATAGAATGTGGTGTAGAGCTAAATAGTTGTACATAGTATAGAATATGGTGTATAGTCGTACATAGTATAGAATGTGGTGTAGAGCTGTATTGTGTTACATAGTATAGAATGTGGTGTATAGTGCTACATAGTTAAGAATATTGTGTATAGTGGTACTTAGTATAGAATGTGGTCTATAGTATTATATAGTATAGAATATGGTGTAGAGCTGTACAGTTGTACATAGTATAGAATGTGGTATAGAGCTGTATAGTGGTACATAGCATAGAATATGCTGTAGAGGTGTAAAGTGGTAAATAGTATAGAATATAGTGTAGAGCTGTATAGTGGTTCATAGTATAGAATTAGGTGTACAGTGGTACATCGTATATAATGTGGTGTATAGAGGTACATAGAATAGAATATGGTGTATAGTGGTACATAGTCTGGAATAAGGTGTATAGTTTTACATAGTCTAGAATATGGTGTATAGTGGTACATAGAATATGATGTATAGTGATACATAGTATAGAATGTGGTGGAAAGCTGTATAATGGTACATAGTATAGAATGTGGTGTATAGTGGTACATAGTATAGAATATGGTGTATAGTGGTACATAGTATAGAATATGGTGTATAGTGGTATATAGTATAGAATATGGTATAGAGCTCTATTGTGGTACATAGTATAGAATATGGTGTAGAGCTGTATATTGGTACATAGTTTAGAATATGGTGTATAGTGGTACATAGTATAGAATGTGGTGTAGAGCTGTATAGTGGTACATAGTATAGAATGTGGTGTATTGTGGTACATAGTATAGAATATAGTGTATAGAGGCACAAAGTATAGAATATGGTGTATAGTGGTACATATTATAGAATGTGGTGTATAGTGGTACATAGTATAGTATATGGTGTATAGAGGTACATAGTATAGAATATGGTGAAGAGCTGTATAGTGGAACATAGTTTAGAATATGGTGTATAGTTGTACATAGTAAAGAATGTGGTGTATAGTGGTACATAGTATAGAATATGGTGTATAGTGGTACATAGTATAGAATATAGTGTATAGAGGCACAAAGTATAGAATATGGTGTATAGTGGTACATATTATAGAATGTGGTGTATAGTGGTACATAGTATAGAATGTGGTGTATAGAGGTACATACTATAGAATATGGTGTATTGTGGTACATAGTCTAGAATATGGTGTATAGTTTTACATAGTCTAGAATATGGTGTATAGTGGTACATAGAATATGATGTATAGTGATACATAGTATAGAATGTGGTGTAAAGCTGTATAATGGTACATAGTATAAAATGTGGCGTACAGTGGTACATAGTATAGAATATGGTGTATAGTGGTACATAGTATAGAATATGGTGTATAGTGGTACATAGTATAGAATGTGGTGTAGAGCTGTATAGTGTTACATAGTATAGATTGTGGTGTAGAGCTGTAAAGTGGTACATAGTATAGAAAATGTTGTATAGAGGTACATAGTATAGTATATGGTGTATAGTGGTACATAGTATAGAATGTGGTGTAGAGCTGTATAGTGGTACATAGTATAGATTGTTGTGTATGGTGGTATATAGTATAGAATATAGTGTATAGAGGCACATAGTATAGAATATGGTGTATAATGGTACTTAGTATAGAATGTGGTGTATAGTGGTGCATAGTATAGAATGTGGTGTATAGTGGTACATAGTATAGAATATGGTGTATAGTGGTACATAGTCTAGAATATGGTGTATAGTGGTACATAGAATATGATGTATAGTGATACATAGTATAGAATGTGGTGTAAAGCTGTATAATGGTACATAGTATAGAATGTTGTGTATAGTGGTACATAGTATAGAATATGGTGTATAGTGGTACATAGTATAGAATGTGGTGTAGAGCTGTATAGTGTTACATAGTATAGATTGTGGTGTAGAGCTGTAAAGTGGTACATAGTATAGAAAATGGTGTATAGAGGTACATAGTATAGTATATGGTGTATAGAGGTACATAGTATAGAATATGGTGAAGAGCTGTATAGTTGAACATAGTATAGAATATGGTGTATAGTTGTACATAGTATAGAATGTGGTGTATAGTGGTACATAGTGTAGAATATGGTGTATAGTGGTACATAGTATAGAATGTGGTGTAGAGCTGTATAGTGGTACATAGTGTAGAATATGGTGTATAGTGGTACAAAGTATAGAATGTGGTTTAGAGCTGTATAATGGTACATAGTATAGAATGTGGTATAAAGCTGTATAGTGGTACATAGTATAGAATATGGTGTATAGTGGTATATAGTATAGAATATGGTATAAAGCTCTATTGTGGTACATAGTATAGAATATGGTGTAGAGCTGTATATTGGTACATTGTATAGAATATGGTGTATAGTGGTACTTACTATTGAATGTGGTGTAGAGCTGTATAGTGGTACATAGTATAGAATGTTGTGTATGGTGGTACATAGTATAAAATATAGTGTATATAGGCACATAGTATAGAATATGGTGTATAGTGGTACATAGTATAGAATGTGGTGTATAGAGGTACATAGTATAGAATAAGGTGTATAGTGGTACATAGTCTAGAATATGGTGTATAGTGTTATATAGTCTAGAATATGGTGTATAGTGGTACATAGAATATGATGTATAGTGGTACATAGTATAGAATGTGGCGTAAAGCTGTATAGTGGTACATAGCATAGAATATGGTGTAGAGGTGTATAGTGCTACATAGTATTGAATATGGTGTATAGTGGTATATAGTATAGAATTTGGTGTATAGTGGTATATAGTATAGAATATGGTGTATAGAGGTACATAGTATAGAATATGGTGTATAGAGTTACATAGTATAGAATATGATGTATAATGGTACATAGTCTAGAATGTGGTGTACAGTGGTACATAGAATATGGAGTATAGTGGTACATAGTATAGAATGTGTTGTAGATCTGTATAGTGGTACATAGTATAGAATATGGTGTATAGTGGTACATAGTATAGAATGTGGTGTAGAGCTGTATAGTTTTACATAGAATAGAATATGTTGTATAGTGGTACATAGTATAGAATGTGGAGTAGAGCTGTATAGTGGTACATAGTATAGAATATGGTGTATAGTGGTACAAAGTATAGAATGTTGTTTAGAGCTGAATAATGGTACATAGTATAGAATGTGGTATAAAGCTGTATAGTGGTACATAGTATAGAATATGGTGTATAGTGGTATATAGTATAGAATATGGTAAAGAGCTCTATTGTGGTACATAGTATAGAATATGGTGTAGAGCTGTATATTGGTACATAGTTTAGAATATGGTGTATAGTGGTACATAGTATAGAATGTGCTGTAGAGTTGTATAGTGGTACATAGTATAGAATGTGGTGTATTGTGGTACATAGTATAGAATATAGTGTATAGAGGCACAAAGTATAGAATATGGTGTATAGTGGTACATATTATAGAATGTGGTGTATAGTGGTATATAGTATAGAATGTGGTGTATAGAGGTACATACTATAGAATATTGTGTATAGTGGTACATAGTCTAGAATATGGTGTATAGTTTTACATAGTCTAGAATATGGTGTATAGTGGTACATAGAATATGATGTATAGTGATACATAGTATAGAATGTGGTGTAAAGCTGTATAATGGTACATAGTATAGAATGTGGTGTACAGTGGTACATAGTATAGAATATGGTGTATAGTGGTACATAGTATAGAATATGGTGTATAGTGGTACATAGTATAGAATGTGGTGTAGAGCTGTATAGTGTTACATAGTATAGATTGTGGTGTAGAGCTGTAAAGTGGTACATAGTATAGAAAATGTTGTATAGAGGTACATAGTATAGTATATGGTGTATAGTGGTACATAGTATAGAATGTGGTGTAGAGCTGTATAGTGGTACATAGTATAGATTGTTGTGTATGGTAGTATATAGTATAGAATATAGTGTATAGAGGCACATAGTATAGAATATGGTGTATAATGGTACTTAGTATAGAATGTGGTGTATAGTGGTGCATAGTATAGAATGTGGTGTATAGTGGTACATAGTATAGAATATGGTGTATAGTGGTACATAGTCTAGAATATGGTGTATAGTGGTACATAGAATATGATGTATAGTGATACATAGTATAGAATGTGGTGTAAAGCTGTATAATGGTACATAGTATAGAATGTTGTGTATAGTGGTACATAGTATAGAATATGGTGTATAGTGGTACATAGTATAGAATATGGTGTATAGTGGTACATAGTATAGAATGTGGTGTAGAGCTGTATAGTGTTACATAGTATAGATTGTGGTGTAGAGCTGTAAAGTGGTACATAGTATAGAAAATGGTGTATAGAGGTACATAGTATAGTATATGGTGTATAGAGGTACATAGTATAGAATATGGTGAAGAGCTGTATAGTTGAACATAGTATAGAATATGGTGTATAGTTGTACATAGTATAGAATGTGGTGTATAGTGGTACATAGTGTAGAATATGGTGTATAGTGGTACATAGTATAGAATGTGGTGTAGAGCTGTATAGTGGTACATAGTATAGAATATGGTGTATAGTGGAACATAGTATAGAATGTTGTGTAGAGCTGTATAGTTTTACATAGTATAGAATATGTTGTATAGTGGTACATAGTATAGAATGTGGTGTAGAGCTGTATAGTGGTACATAGTGTAGAATATGGTGTATAGTGGTACAAAGTATAGAATGTGGTTTAGAGCTGTATAATGGTACATAGTATAGAATGTGGTATAAAGCTGTATAGTGGTACATAGTATAGAATATGGTGTATAGTGGTATATAGTATAGAATATGGTATAAAGCTCTATTGTGGTACATAGTATAGAATATGGTGTAGAGCTGTATATTGGTACATTGTATAGAATATGGTGTATAGTGGTACTTACTATTGAATGTGGTGTAGAGCTGTATAGTGGTACATAGTATAGAATGTTGTGTATGGTGGTACATAGTATAAAATATAGTGTATATAGGCACATAGTATAGAATATGGTGTATAGTGGTACATAGTATAGAATGTGGTGTATAGAGGTACATAGTATAGAATAAGGTGTATAGTGGTACATAGTCTAGAATATGGTGTATAGTGTTATATAGTCTAGAATATGGTGTATAGTGGTACATAGAATATGATGTATAGTGGTACATAGTATAGAATGTGGCGTAAAGCTGTATAGTGGTACATAGCATAGAATATGGTGTAGAGGTGTATAGTGCTACATAGTATTGAATATGGTGTATAGTGGTATATAGTATAGAATTTGGTGTATAGTGGTATATAGTATAGAATATGGTGTATAGAGGTACATAGTATAGAATATGGTGTATAGAGTTACATAGTATAGAATATGATGTATAATGGTACATAGTCTAGAATGTGGTGTACAGTGGTACATAGAATATGGAGTATAGTGGTACATAGTATAGAATGTGTTGTAGATCTGTATAGTGGTACATAGTATAGAATATGGTGTATAGTGGTACATAGTATAGAATGTGGTGTAGAGCTGTATAGTTTTACATAGAATAGAATATGTTGTATAGTGGTACATAGTATAGAATGTGGAGTAGAGCTGTATAGTGGTACACAGTATAGAATATGGTGTATAGTGGTACAAAGTATAGAATGTTGTTTAGAGCTGTATAATGGTACATAGTATAGAATGTGGTATAAAGCTGTATAGTGGTACATAGTATAGAATATGGTGTATAGTGGTATATAGTATAGAATATGGTAAAGAGCTCTATTGTGGTACATAGTATAGAATATGGTGTAGAGCTGTATATTGGTACATAGTTTAGAATATGGTGTATAGTGGTACATAGTATAGAATGTGCTGTAGAGTTGTATAGTGGTACATAGTATAGAATGTGGTGTATTGTGGTACATAGTATAGAATATAGTGTATAAAGGCACAAAGTATAGAATATGGTGTATAGTGGTACATATTATAGAATGTGGTGTATAGTGGTATATAGAATAGAATGTGGTGTATAGAGGTATATACTATAGAATATTGTGTATAGTGGTACATAGTCTAGAATATGGTGTATAGTTTTACATAGTCTAGAATATGGTGTATAGTGGTACATAGAATATGATGTATAGTGATACATAGTATAGAATGTGGTGTAAAGCTGTATAATGGTACATAGTATAGAATGTGGTGTACAGTGGTACATAGTATAGAATATGGTGTATAGTGGTACATAGTATAGAATATGGTGTATAGTGGTACATAGTATAGAATGTGGTGTAGATCTGTATAGTGTTACATAGTATAGATTGTGGTGTAGAGCTGTAAAGTGGTACATAGTATAGAAAATGTTGTATAGAGGTACATAGTATAGTATATGGTGTATAGTGGTACATAGTATAGAATGTGGTGTAGAGCTGTATAGTGGTACATAGTATAGATTGTTGTGTATGGTAGTATATAGTATAGAATATAGTGTATAGAGGCACATAGTATAGAATATGGTGTATAGTGGTACTTAGTATAGAATGTGGCGTATAGTGGTGCATAGTATAGAATGTGGTGTATAGTGGTACATAGTATAGAATATGGTGTATAGTGGTACATAGTCTAGAATATGGTGTATAGTGGTACATAGAATATGATGTATAGTGATACATAGTATAGAATGTGGTGTAAAGCTGTATAATGGTACATAGTATAGAATGTTGTGTATAGTGGTACATAGTATAGAATATGGTGTATAGTGGTACATAGTATAGAATATGGTGTATAGTGGTACATAGTATAGAATGTGGTGTAGAGCTGTATAGTGTTACATAGTATAGATTGTGGTGTAGAGCTGTAACGTGGTACATAGTATGGAAAATGGTGTATAGAGGTATATAGTATAGTATATGGTGTATAGAGGTACATAGTATAGAATATGGTGAAGAGCTGTATAGTTGAACATAGTATAGAATATGGTGTATAGTTGTACATAGTATAGAATGTGGTGTATAGTGGTACATAGTGTAGAATATGATGTATAGTGGTACATAGTATAGAATGTGGTGTAGAGCTGTATAGTGGTACATAGTATAGAATATGGTGTAAAGTGGTACATAGTATAGAATGTTGTGTAGAGCTGTATAGTTTTACATAGTATAGAATATGTTGTATAGTGGTACATAGTATAGAATGTGGTGTAGAGCTGTATAGTGGTACATAGTGTAGAATATGGTGTATAGTGGTACAAAGTATAGAATGTGGTTTAGAGCTGTATAATGGTACATAGTATAGAATGTGGTATAAAGCTGTATAGTGGTACATAGTATAGAATATGGTTTATAGTGGTATATAGTATAGAATATGGTATAAAGCTCTATTGTGGTACATAGTATAGAATATGGTGTAGAGCTGTATATTGGTACATTGTATAGAATATGGTGTATAGTGGTACTTACTATTGAATGTGGTGTAGAGCTGTATAGTGGTACATAGTATAGAATGTGGTGTATGGTGGTACATAGTATAAAATATAGTGTATATAGGCACATAGTATAGAATATGGTGTATAGTGGTACATAGTATAGAATGTGGTGTATAGAGGTACATAGTATAGAATATGGTGTATAGTGGTACATAGTCTAGAATATGGTGTATAGTGTTATATAGTCTAGAATATGGTGTATAGTGGTACATAGAATATGATGTATAGTGGTACATAGTATAGAATGTGGCGTAAAGCTGTATAGTGGTACATAGCATAGAATATGGTGTAGAGGTGTATAGTGCTACATAGTATTGAATATGGTGTATAGTGGTATATAGTATAGAATTTGGTGTATAGTGGTATATAGTATAGAATATGGTGTATAGAGGTACATAGTATAGAATATGGTGTATAGAGTTACATAGTATAGAATATGATGTATAATGGTACATAGTCTAGAATGTGGTGTACAGTGGTACATAGAATATGGAGTATAGTGGTACATAGTATAGAATGTGTTGTAGATCTGTATAGTGGTACATAGTATAGAATATGGTGTATAGTGGTACATAGTATAGAATGTGGTGTAGAGCTGTATAGTTTTACATAGAATAGAATATGTTGTATAGTGGTACATAGTATAGAATGTGGTGTAGAGCTGTATAGTGGTACATAGTATAGAATATGGTGTATAGTGGTACAAAGTATAGAATGTTGTTTAGAGCTGTATAATGGTACATAGTATAGAATGTGGTATAAAGCTGTATAGTGGTACATAGTATAGAATATGGTGTATAGTGGTATATAGTATAGAATATGGTATAGAGCTCTATTGTGGTACATAGTATAGAATATGGTGTAGAGCTGTATATTGGTACATAGTTTAGAATATGGTGTATAGTGGTACATAGTATAGAATGTGGTGTAGAGCTGTATAGTGGAACATAGTATAGAATGTGGTGTATGGTGGTACATAGTATAGAATATAGTGGATAGAGGCACATAGTATAAAATATGGTGTATAGTGGTACATAGTATAGAATGTGGTGTATAGTGGTACAAAATATAGAATGTGGTGTATAGAGGTACATAGCATAGAATATGGTGTATAGTGGTACATAGTCTAGAATATGGTGTATAGTTTTACATAGTCTAGTATATGGTGTATAGTGGTACATAGAATATGATGTATAGTGATACATAGTATAGAATGTGGTGTAAAGCTGTATAATGGTACATAGTATAGAATGTTGTGTATAGTGGTACATAGTATAGAATATGGTGTATAGTGGTACATAGTATAGAATGTGGTGTAGAGCTGTATAGTGTTACATAGTATAGATTGTGGTGTAGAGCTGTAAAGTGGTACATAGTATAGAAAATGGTGTATAGAGGTACATAGTATAGTATATGGTGTATAGAGGTACATAGTATAGAATATGGTGAAGAGCTGTATAGTGGAACATAGTTTAGAATATGGTGTATAGTTGTACATAGTAAAGAATGTGGTGTATAGTGGTACATAGTGTAGAATATGGTGTATAGTGGTACATAGTATAGAATGTGGTGTAGAGCTGTATAGTGGTACATAGTATAGAATGTGGTGAATAGTGGTACATAGTATAGAATATGGTGTATAGTGGTATATAGTCTAGAATATGGTGTATAGTGGTACATAGAATATGATGTATTGTGGTACATAGTATAGAATGTGGTGTACAGCTAAATAGTTGTACATAGTATAGAATGTGGTGTATAGTCGTACATAGTATAGAATGTGGTGTAGAGCTGTATTGTGTTACATAGTATAGAATGTGGTGTATAGTGCTACATAGTTAAGAATATTGTGTATAGTGGTACTTAGTATAGAATGTGGTCTATAGTAGTATATAGTATAGAATATGGTGTAGAGCTGTACAGTTGTACATAGTATAGAATGTGGTATAGAGCTGTATAGTGGTACATAGCATAGAATATGCTGTAGAGGTGTAAAGTGGTAAATAGTATAGAATATAGTGTAGAGCTGTATAGTGGTTCATAGTATAGAATAAGGTGTACAGTGGTACATCGTATATAATGTGGTGTATAGAGGTACATAGAATAGAATATGGTGTACAGTGGTACATAGTCTGGAATAAGGTGTATAGTTTTACATAGTCTAGAATATGGTGTATAGTGGTACATAGAATATGATGTATAGTGATACATAGTATAGAATGTGGTGTAAAGCTGTATAATGGTACATAGTATAGAATGTGGTGTATAGTGGTACATAGTATAGAATATGGTGTATAGTGGTACATAGTATAGAATATGGTGTATAGTGGTATATAGTATAGAATATGGTATAGAGCTCTATTGTGGTACATAGTATAGAATGTGGTGTAGAGCTGTATAGTGGTACATAGTATAGAATGTGGTGTATTGTGGTACATAGTATAGAATATAGTGTATAGAGGCACAAAGTATAGAATATGGTGTATAGTGGTACATATTATAGAATGTGGTGTATAGTGGTACATAGTATAGAATGTGGTGTATAGAGGTACATACTATAGAATATGGTGTATAGTGGTACATAGTCTAGAATATGGTGTATAGTGGTACATAGAATATGATGTATAGTGATACATAGTATAGAATGTGGTGTAAAGCTGTATAATGGTACATAGTATAGAATGTGGTGTACAGTGGTACATAGTATAGAATATGGTGTATAGTGGTACATAGTATAGAATATGGTGTATAGTGGTACATAGTATAGAATGTGGTGTAGAGCTGTATAGTGGTACATAGTATAGAAAATGTTGTATAGAGGTACATAGTATAGTATATGGTGTATAGTGGTACATAGTATAGAATGTGGTGTAGAGCTGTATAGTGGTACATAGTATAGATTGTTGTGTATGGTGGTATATAGTATAGAATATAGTGTATAGAGGCACATAGTATAGAATATGGTGTATAGTGGTACTTAGTATAGAATGTGGTGTATAGTGGTGCATAGTATAGAATGTGGTGTATAGTGGTACATAGTATAGAATATGGTGTATAGTGGTACATAGTCTAGAATATGGTGTATAGTGGTACATAGAATATGATGTATAGTGATACATAGTATAGAATGTGGTGTAAAGCTGTATAATGGTACATAGTATAGAATGTTGTGTATAGTGGTACATAGTATAGAATATGGTGTATAGTGGTATATAGTATAGAATATGGTGTATAGTGGTACATAGTATAGAATGTGGTGTAGAGCTGTATAGTGTTACATAGTATAGATTGTGGTGTAGAGCTGTAAAGTGGTACATAGTATAGAACATGGTGTATAGAGGTACATAGTATAGTATATGGTGTATAGAGGTACATAGTATAGAATATGGTGAAGAGCTGTATAGTTGAACATAGTATAGAATATGGTGTATAGTTGTACATAGTATAGAATGTGGTGTATAGTGGTACATAGTGTAGAATATGGTGTATAGTGGTACATAGTATAGAATGTGGTGTAGAGCTGTATAGTGGTACATAGTATAGAATATGGTGTATAGTGGTACATAGTATAGAATGTTGTGTAGAGCTGTATAGTTTTACATAGTATAGAATATGTTGTATAGTGGTACATAGTATAGAATGTGGTGTAGAGCTGTATAGTGGTACATAGTATAGAATGTTGTGTATAGTGGTACATAGTATAGAATATGGTGTATAGTGGTACATAGTATAGAATATGGTGTATAGTGGTATATAGTATAGAATATGGTATAAAGCTCTATTGTGGTACATAGTATAGAATATGGTATAGAGCTGTATATTGGTACATTGTATAGAATATGGTGTATAGTGGTACTTACTATTGAATGTGGTGTAGAGCTGTATAGTGGTACATAGTATAAAATGTGGTGTATGGTGGTACATAGTATAAAATATAGTGTATATAGGCACATAGTATAGAATATGGTGTATAGTGGTACATAGTATAGAATGTGGTGTATAGAGGTACATAGTATAGAAGAAGGTGTATAGTGGTACATAGTCTAGAATATGGTGTATAGTGTTATATAGTCTAGAATATGGTGTATAGTGGTACATAGAATATGATGTATAGTGGTACATAGTATAGAATGTGGCGTAAAGCTGTATAGTGGTACATAGCATAGAATATGGTGTAGAGGTGTATAGTGCTACATAGTATTGAATATGGTGTATAGTGGTATATAGTATAGAATTTGGTGTATAGTGGTATATAGTATAGAATATGATGTATAATGGTACATAGTCTAGAATGTGGTGTACAGTGGTACATAGAATATGGAGTATAGTGGTACATAGTATAGAATGTGTTGTAGATCTGTATAGTGGTACATAGTATAGAATATGGTGTACAGTGGTACATAGTATAGAATGTGGTGTAGAGCTGTATAGTTTTACATAGAATAGAATATGTTGTATAGTGGTACATAGTATAGAATGTGGTGTAGAGCTGTATAGTGGTACATAGTATAGAATATGGTGTATAGTGGTACAAATTATAGAATGTTGTTTAGAGCTGTATAATGGTACATAGTATAGAATGTGGTATAAAGCTGTATAGTGGTACATAGCATAGAATATGGTGTAGAGGTGTATAGTGCTACATAGTATTGAATATGGTGTATAGTGGTATATAGTATAGAATTTGGTGTATAGTGGTATATAGTATAGAATATGGTGTATAGAGGTACATAGTATAGAATATGGTGTATAGAGTTACATAGTATAGAATATGATGTATAATGGTACATAGTCTAGAATGTGGTGTACAGTGGTACATAGAATATGGAGTATAGTGGTACATAGTATAGAATGTGTTGTAGATCTGTATAGTGGTACATAGTATAGAATATGGTGTATAGTGGTACATAGTATAGAATGTGGTGTAGAGCTGTATAGTTTTACATAGAATAGAATATGTTGTATAGTGGTACATAGTATAGAATGTGGTGTAGAGCTGTATAGTGGTACATAGTATAAAATATGGTGTATAGTGGTACAAAGTATAGAATGTTGTTTAGAGCTGTATAATGGTACATAGTATAGAATGTGGTATAAAGCTGTATAGTGGTACATAGTATAGAATATGGTGTATAGTGGTATATAGTATAGAATATGGTATAGAGCTCTATTGTGGTACATAGTATAGAATATGGTGTAGAGCTGTATATTGGTACATAGTTTAGAATATGGTGTATAGTGGTACATAGTATAGAATGTGGTGTAGAGCTGTATAGTGGAACATAGTATAGAATGTGGTGTATGGTGGTACATAGTATAGAATATAGTGTATAGAGGCACATAGTATAAAATATGGTGTATAGTGGTACATAGTATAGAATGTGGTGTATAGTGGTACATAGTATAGAATGTGGTGTATAGAGGTACATAGCATAGAATATAGTGTATAGTGGTACATAGTCTAGAATATGGTGTATAGTTTTACATAGTCTAGTATATGGTGTATAGTGGTACATAGAATATGATGTATAGTGATACATAGTATAGAATGTGGTGTAAAGCTGTATAATGGTACATAGTATAGAATGTTGTGTATAGTGGTACATAGTATAGAATATGGTGTATAGTGGTACATAGTATAGAATATGGTGTATAGTGGTACATAGTATAGAATGTGGTGTAGAGCTGTATAGTGTTACATAGTATAGATTGTGGTGTAGAGCTGTAAAGTGGTACATAGTATAGAAAATGGTGTATAGAGGTACATAGTATAGTATATGGTGTATAGAGGTACATAGTATAGAATATGGTGAAGAGCTGTATAGTGGAACATAGTTTAGAATATGGTGTATAGTTGTACATAGTAAAGAATGTGGTGTATAGTGGTACATAGTGTAGAATATGGTGTATAGTGGTACATAGTATAGAATGTGGTGTAGAGCTGTATAGTGGTATATAGTATAGAATGTGGTGAATAGTGGTACATAGTATAGAATATGGTGTATAGTGGTATATAGTCTAGAATATGGTGTATAGTGGTACATAGAATATGATGTATTGTGGTACATAGTATAGAATGTGGTGTACAGCTAAATAGTTGTACATAGTATAGAATATGGTGTATAGTCGTACATAGTATAGAATGTGGTGTAGAGCTGTATTGTGTTACATAGTATAGAATGTGGTGTATAGTGCTACATAGTTAAGAATATTGTGTATAGTGGTACTTAGTATAGAATGTGGTCTATAGTAGTATATAGTATAGAATATGGTGTAGAGCTGTACAGTTGTACATAGTATAGAATGTGGTATAGAGCTGTATAGTGGTTCATAGCATAGAATATGCTGTAGAGGTGTAAAGTGGTAAATAGTATAGAATATAGTGTAGAGCTGTATAGTGGTCCATAGTATAGAATAAGGTGTACAGTGGTACATCGTATATAATGTGGTGTATAGAGGTACATAGAATAGAATATGGTGTATAGTGGTACATAGTCTGTAATAAGGTGTATAGTTTTACATAGTCTAGAATATGGTGTATAGTGGTACATAGAATATGATGTATAGTGATACATAGTATAGAATGTGGTGTAAAGCTGTATAATGGTACATAGTATAGAATGCGGTGTATAGTGGTACATAGTATAGAATATGGTGTATAGTGGTACATAGTATAGAATATGGTGTATAGTGGTACATAGTATAGAATATGGTGTATAGTGGTATATAGTATAGAATATGGTATAGAGCTCTATTGTGGTACATAGTATAGAATATGGTGTAGAGCTGTATATTGGTACATAGTTTAGAATATGGTGTATAGTGGTACATAGTATAGAATGTGGTGTAGAGCTGTATAGTGGTACATAGTATAGAATGTGGTGTATTGTGGTACATAGTATAGAATATAGTGAATAGAGGCACAAAGTATAGAATATGGTGTATAGTGGTACATATTATAGAATGTGGTGTATAGTGGTACATAGTATAGAATGTGGTGTATAGAGGTACATACTATAGAATATGGTGTATAGTGGTATATAGTCTAGAATATGGTGTATAGTGGTACATAGAATATGATGTATAGTGATACATAGTATAGAATGTGGTGTAAAGCTGTATAATGGTACATAGTATAGAATGTGGTGTACAGTGGTACATAGTATAGAATATGGTGTATAGTGGTACATAGTATAGAATATGGTGTATAGTGGTACATAGTATAGAATGTGGTGTAGAGCTGTATAGTGTTACATAGTATAGATTGTGGTGTAGAGCTGTAAAGTGGTACATAGTATAGAAAATGTTGTATAGAGGTACATAGTATAGTATATGGTGTATAGTGGTACATAGTATAGAATGTGGTGTAGAGCTGTATAGTGGTACATAGTATAGATTGTTGTGTATGTTGGTATATAGTATAGAATATAGTGTATAGAGGCACATAGTATAGAATATGGTGTATAGTGGTACTTAGTATAGAATGTGGTGTATAGTGGTGCATAGTATAGAATGTGGTGTATAGTGGTACATAGTATAGAATATGGTGTATAGTGGTACATAGTCTAGAATATGGTGTATAGTGGTACATAGAATATGATGTATAGTGATACATAGTATAGAATGTGGTGTAAAGCTGTATAATGGTACATAGTATAGAATGTTGTGTATAGTGGTACATAGTATAGAATATGGTGTATAGTGGTACATAGTATAGAATATGGTGTATAGTGGTACATAGTATAGAATGTGGTGTAGAGCTGTATAGTGTTACATAGTATAGATTGTGGTGTAGAGCTGTAAAGTGGTACATAGTATAGAATATGGTGTATAGAGGTACATAGTATAGAATATGGTGAAGAGCTGTATAGTTGAACATAGTATAGAATATGGTGTATAGTTGTACATAGTATAGAATGTGGTGTATAGTGGTACATAGTGTAGAATACGGTGTATAGTGGTACATAGTATAGAATGTGGTGTAGAGCTGTATAGTGGTACATAGTATAGAATATGGTGTATAGTGGTACATAGTAAAGAATGTTGTGTAGAGCTGTATAGTTTTACATAGTATAGAATATGTTGTATAGTGGTACATAGTATAGAATGTGGTGTAGAGCTGTATAGTGGTACATAGTGTAGAATATGGTGTATAGTGGTACAAAGTATAGAATGTGGTTTAGAGCTCTATAATGGTACATAGTATAGAATGTGGTATAAAGCTGTATAGTGGTACATAGTATAGAATATGGTGTATAGTGGTATATAGTATAGAATATGGTATAAAGCTCTATTGTGGTACATAGTATAGAATATGGTGTAGAGCTGTATATTGGTACATTGTATAGAATATGGTGTATAGTGGTACTTACTATTGAATGTGGTGTAGAGCTGTATAGTGGTACATAGTATAGAATGTGGTGTATGGTGGTACATAGTATAAAATATAGTGTATATAGGCACATAGTATAGAATATGGTGTATAGTGGTACATAGTATAGAATGTGGTGTATAGAGGTACATAGTATAGAAGAAGGTGTATAGTGGTACATAGTCTAGAATATGGTGTATAGTGTTATATAGTCTAGAATATGGTGTATAGTGGTACATAGAATATGATGTATAGTGGTACATATTATAGAATGTGGCGTAAAGCTGTATAGTGGTACATAGCATAGAATATGGTGTAGAGGTGTATAGTGCTACATAGTATTGAATATGGTGTATAGTGGTATATAGTATAGAATTTGGTGTATAGTGGTATATAGTATAGAATATGATGTATAATGGTACATAGTCTAGAATGTGGTGTACAGTGGTACATAGAATATGGAGTATAGTGGTACATAGTATAGAATGTGTTGTAGATCTGTATAGTGGTACATAGTATAGAATATGGTGTATAGTGGTACATAGTATAGAATGTGGTGTAGAGCTGTATAGTTTTACATAGAATAGAATATGTTGTATAGTGGTACATAGTATAGAATGTGGTGTAGAGCTGTATAGTGGTACATAGTATAGAATATGGTGTATAGTGGTACAAATTATAGAATGTTGTTTAGAGCTGTATAATGGTACATAGTATAGAATGTGGTATAAAGCTGTATAGTGGTACATAGCATAGAATATGGTGTAGAGGTGTATAGTGCTACATAGTATTGAATATGGTGTATAGTGGTATATAGTATAGAATTTGGTGTATAGTGGTATGTAGTATAGAATATGGTGTATAGAGGTACATAGTATAGAATATGGTGTATAGAGTTACATAGTATAGAATATGATGTATAATGGTACATAGTCTAGAATGTGGTGTACAGTGGTACATAGAATATGGAGTATAGTGGTACATAGTATAGAATGTGTTGTAGATCTGTATAGTGGTACATAGTATAGAATATGGTGTATAGTGGTACATAGTATAGAATGTGGTGTAGAGCTGTATAGTTTTACATAGAATAGAATATGTTGTATAGTGGTACATAGTATAGAATGTGGTGTAGAGCTGTATAGTGGTACATAGTATAGAATATGGTGTATAGTGGTACAAAGTATAGAATGTTGTTTAGAGCTGTATAATGGTACATAGTATAGGAATGTGGTATAAAGCTGTATAGTGGTACATAGTATAGAATATGGTGTATAGTGGTATATAGTATAGGAATATGGTATAGAGCTCTATTGTGGTACATAGTATAGAATATGGTGTAGAGCTGTATATTGGTACATAGTTTAGAATATGGTGTATAGTGGTACATAGTATAGAATGTGGTGTAGAGCTGTATAGTGGAACATAGTATAGAATGTGGTGTATGGTGGTACATAGTATAGAATATAGTGTATAGAGGCACATAGTATAAAATATGGTGTATAGTGGTACATAGTATAGAATGTGGTGTATAGTGGTACATAGTATAGAATGTGGTGTATAGAGGTACATAGGCATAGAATATGGTGTATAGTGGTACATAGTCGTAGAATATGGTGTATAGTTTTACATAGTCTAGTATATGGTGTATAGTGGTACATAGAATATGATGTATAGTGATACATAGTATAGAATGTGGTGTAAAGCTGTATAATGGTACATAGTATAGAATGTTGTGTATAGTGGTACATAGTAATAGAATATGGTGTATAGTGGTACATAGTATAGAATATGGTGTATAGTGGTACATAGTATAGAATGTTGGTGTAGAGCTGTATAGTGTTACATAGTATAGATTGTGGTGTAGAGCTGTAAAGTGGTACATAGTATAGAAAATGGGTGTATAGAGGTACATAGTATAGTATATGGTGTATAGAGGTACATAGTATAGAATATGGTGAAGAGCTGTATAGTGGAACATAGTTTAGAATATGGTGTATAGTTGTACATAGTAAAGAATGTGGTGTATAGTGGTACATTGTGTAGAATATGGTGTATAGTGGTACATAGTATAGAATGTGGTGTAGAGCTGTATAGTGGTACATAGTATAGAATATGGTGTATAGTTGTATATAGTCTAGAATATGGTGTATAGTGGTACATAGAATATGAAGTATTGTGGTACATAGTATAGAATGTGGTGTACAGCTAAATAGTTGTACATAGTATAGAATATGGTGTATAGTCGTACATAGTATAGAATGTGGTGTAGAGCTGTATTGTGTTACATAGTATAGAATGTGTGTATAGTGCTACATAGTTAAGAATATTGTGTATAGTGGTACTAAGTATAGAATGTGGTCTATAGTAGTATATAGTATAGAATATGGTGTAGAGCTGTACAGTTGTACATAGTATAGAATGTGGTATAGAGCTGTATAGTGGTACATAGCATAGAATATGCTGTAGAGGTGTAAAGTGGTAAATAGTATAGAATATAGTGTAGAGCTGTATAGTGGTTCATAGTATAGAATAAGGTGTACAGTGGTACATCGTATATAATGTGGTGTATAGAGGTACATAGAATAGAATATGGTGTATAGTGGTACATAGTCTGGAATAAGGTGTATAGTTTTACATAGTCTAGAATATGGTGTATAGTGGTACATAGAAAATGATGTATAGTGATACATAGTATAGAATGTGGTGTAAAGCTGTATAATGGTACATAGTATAGAATGTGGTGTATAGTGGTACATAGTATAGAATATGGTGTATAGTGGTACATAGTATAGAATATGGTGTATAGTGGTATATAGTATAGAAAATGGTATAGAGCTCTATTGTGGTACATAGTATAGAATATGGTGTAGAGCTGTATATTGGTACATAGTTTAGAATATGGTGTATAGTGGTACATAGTATAGAATGTGGTGTAGAGCTGTATAGTGGTACATAGTATAGAATGTGGTGTATTGTGGTACATAGTATAGAATATAGTGTATAGAGGCACAAAGTATAGAATATGGTGTATAGTGGTACATATTATAGAATGTGGTGTATAGTGGTACATAGTATAGAATGTGGTGTATAGAGGTACATACTATAGAATATGGTGTATAGTGGTACATAGTCTAGAATATGGTGTATAGTGGTACATAGAATATGATGTATAGTGATACATAGTATAGAATGTGGTTTAAAGCTGTATAATGGTACATAGTATAGAATGTGGTGTACAGTGGTACATACTATAGAATATGGTGTATAGTGGTACATAGTATAGAATGTGGTGTAGAGCTGTATAGTGTTACATAGTATAGATTGTGGTGTAGAGCTGTAAAGTGGTACATAGTATAGAAAATGTTGTATAGAGGTACATAGTATAGTATATGGTGTATAGTGGTACATAGTATAGAATGTGGTGTAGAGCTGTATAGTGGTACATAGTATAGATTGTTGTGTATGGTGGTATATAGTATAGAATATAGTGTATAGAGGCACATAGTATAGAATATGGTGTATAGTGGTACTTAGTATAGAATGTGGTGTATAGTGGTGCATAGTATAGAATGTGGTGTATAGTGGTACATAGTATAGAATATGGTGTATAGTGGTACATAGTCTAGAATATGGTGTATAGTGGTACATAGAATATGATGTATAGTGATACATAGTATAGAATGTGGTGTAAAGCTGTATAATGGTACATAGTATAGAATGTTGTGTATAGTGGTACATAGTATAGAATATGGTGTATAGTGGTACATAGTATAGAATATGGTGTATAGTGGTACATAGTATAGAATGTGGTGTAGAGCTGTATAGTGTTACATAGTATAGATTGTGGTGTAGAGCTGTAAAGTGGTACATAGTATAGAATATGGTGTATAGAGGTACATAGTATAGTATATGGTGTACAGAGGTACATAGTATAGAATATGGTGAAGAGCTGTATAGTTGAACATAGTATAGAATATGGTGTATAGTTGTACATAGTATAGAATGTGGTGTATAGTGGTACATAGTGTAGAATATGGTGTATAGTGGTACATAGTATAGAATGTGGTGTAGAGCTGTATAGTGGTACATAGTATAGAATATGGTGTATAGTGGTACATAGTATAGAATGTTGTGTAGAGCTGTATAGTTTTACATAGTATAGAATATGTTGTATAGTGGTACATAGTATAGAATGTGGTGTAGAGCTGTATAGTGGTACATAGTGTAGAATATGGTGTATAGTGGTACAAAGTATAGAATGTGGTTTAGAGCTGTATAATGGTACATAGTATAGAATGTGGTATAAAGCTGTATAGTGGTACATAGTATAGAATATGGTGTATAGTGGTATATAGTATAGAATATGGTATAAAGCTCTATTGTGGTACATAGTATAGAATATGGTGTAGAGCTGTATATTGGTACATTGTATAGAATATGGTGTATAGTGGTACTTACTATTGAATGTGCTGTAGAGCTGTATAGTGGTACATAGTATAGAATGTGGTGTATGGTGGTACATAGTATAAAATATAGTGTATATAGGCACATAGTATAGAATATGGTGTATAGTGGTACATAGTATAGAATGTGGTCTATAGAGGTACATAGTATAGAAGAAGGTGTATAGTGGTACATAGTCTAGAATATGGTGTACAGTGTTATATAGTCTAGAATATGGTGTATAGTGGTACATAGAATATGATGTATAGTGGTACATAGTATAGAATGTGGCGTAAAGCTGTATAGTGGTACATAGCATAGAATATGTGTAGAGGTGTATAGTGCTACATAGTATTGAATATGGTGTATAGTGGTATATAGTATAGAATTTGGTGTATAGTGGTATATAGTATAGAATATGCTGTATAATGGTACATAGTCTAGAATGTGGTGTACAGTGGTACATAGAATATGGAGTATAGTGGTATATAGTATAGAATGTGTTGTAGATCTGTATAGTGGTACATAGTATAGAATATGGTGTATAGTGGTACATAGTATAGAATGTGGTGTAGAGCTGTATAGTTTTACATAGAATAGAATATGTTGTATAGTGGTACATAGTATAGAATGTGGTGTAGAGCTGTATAGTGGTACATAGTATAGAATATGGTGTATAGTGGTACAAATTATAGAATGTTGTTTAGAGCTGTATAATGGTACATAGTATAGAATGTTGGTATAAAGCTGTATAGTGGTACATAGCATAGAATATGTTGTAGAGGTGTATAGTGCTACATAGTATTGAATATGGTGTATAGTGGTATATAGTATAGAATTTGGTGTATAGTGGTATATAGTATAGAATATGGTGTATAGAGGTACATAGTATAGAATATGGTGTATAGAGTTACATAGTATAGAATATGATGTATAATGGTACATAGTCTAGAATGTGGTGTGCAGTGGTACATAGAATATGGAGTATAGTGGTACATAGTATAGAATGTGTTGTAGATCTGTATAGTGGTACATAGTATAGAATATGGTGTATAGTGGTACATAGTATAGAATGTGGTGTAGAGCTGTATAGTTTTACATAGAATAGAATATGTTGTATAGTGGTACATAGTATAGAATGTGGTGTAGAGCTGTATAGTGGTACATAGTATAGAATATGGTGTATAGTGGTACAAAGTATAGAATGTTGTTTAGAGCTGTATAATGGTACATAGTATAGAATGTGGTATAAAGCTGTATAGTGGTACATAGTATAGAATATGGTGTATAGTGGTATATAGTATAGAATATGGTATAGAGCTCTATTGTGGTACATAGTATAGAATATGGTGTAGAGCTGTATATTGGTACATAGTTTAGAATATGGTGTATAGTGGTACATAGTATAGAATGTGGTGTAGAGCTGTATAGTGGAACATAGTATAGAATGTGGTGTATGGTGGTACATAGTATAGAATATAGTGTATAGAGGCACATAGTATAAAATATGGTGTATAGTGGTACATAGTATAGAATTGTGGTGTATAGTGGTACATAGTATAGAATGTGGTGTATAGAGGTACATAGCATAGAATATGGTGTATAGTGGTACATAGTCTAGAATATGGTGTATAGTTTTACATAGTCTAGTATATGGTGTATAGTGGTTACATAGAATATGATGTATAGTGATACATAGTATAGAATGTGGTGTAAAGCTGTATAATGGTACATGGTATAGAATGTTGTGTATAGTGGTACATAGTATAGAATATGGTGTATAGTGGTACATAGTATAGAATATGGTGTATAGTGGTACATAGTATAGAATGTGGTGTAGAGCTGTATAGTGTTACATAGTATAGATTGTGGTGTAGAGCTGTAAAGTGGTACATAGTATAGAAAATGGTGTATAGAGGTACATAGTATAGTATATGGTGTATAGAGGTACATAGTATAGAATATGGTGAAGAGCTGTATAGTGGAACATAGTTTAGAATATGGTGTATAGTTGTACATAGTAAAGAATGTGGTGTATAGTGGTACATAGTGTAGAATATGGTGTATAGTGGTACATAGTATAGAATGTGGTGTAGAGCTGTATAGTGGTACATAGTATAGAATGTGGTGAATAGTGGTACATAGTATAGAATATGGTGTATAGTGGTATATAGTCTAGAATATGGTGTATAGTGGTACATAGAATATGATGTATTGTGGTACATAGTATAGAATGTGGTGTACAGCTAAATAGTTGTACATAGTATAGAATATGGTGTATAGTCGTACATAGTATAGAATGTGGTGTAGAGCTGTATTGTGTTACATAGTATAGAATGTGGTGTATAGTGCTACATAGTTAAGAATATTGTGTATAGTGGTACATAGAATATGATGTATAGTGATACATAGTATAGAATGTGGTTTAAAGCTGTATAATGGTACATAGTATAGAATGTGGTGTACAGTGGTACATAGTATAGAATATGGTGTATAGTGGTACATAGTATAGAATATGGTGTATAGTGGTACATAGTATAGAATGTGGTGTAGAGCTGTATAGTGTTACATAGTATAGATTGTGGTGTAGAGCTGTAAAGTGGTACATAGTATAGAAAATGTTGTATAGAGGTACATAGTATAGTATATGGTGTATAGTGGTACATAGTATAGAATGTGGTGTAGAGCTGTATAGTGGTACATAGTATAGATTGTTGTGTATGGTGGTATATAGTATAGAATATAGTGTATAGAGGCACATAGTATAGAATATGGTGTATAGTGGTACTTAGTATAGAATGTGGTGTATAGTGGTGCATAGTATAGAATGTGGTGTATAGTGGTACATAGTATAGAATATGGTGTATAGTGGTACATAGTCTAGAATATGGTGTATAGTGGTACATAGAATATGATGTATAGTGATACATAGTATAGAATGTGGTGTAAAGCTGTATAATGGTACATAGTATAGAATGTTGTGTATAGTGGTACATAGTATAGAATATGGTGTATAGTGGTACATAGTATAGAATATGGTGTATAGTGGTACATAGTATAGAATGTGGTGTAGAGCTGTATAGTGTTACATAGTATAGATTGTGGTGTAGAGCTGTAAAGTGGTACATAGTATAGTATATGGTGTACAGAGGTACATAGTATAGAATATGGTGAAGAGCTGTATAGTTGAACATAGTATAGAATATGGTGTATAGTTGTACATAGTATAGAATGTGGTGTATAGTGGTATATAGTGTAGAATATGGTGTATAGTGGTACATAGTATAGAATGTGGTGTAGAGCTGTATAGTGGTACATAGTATAGAATATGGTGTATAGTGGTACATAGTATAGAATGTTGTGTAGAGCTGTATAGTTTTACATAGTATAGAATATGTTGTATAGTGGTACATAGTATAGAATGTGGTGTAGAGCTGTATAGTGGTACATAGTGTAGAATATGGTGTATAGTGGTACAAAGTATAGAATGTGGTTTAGAGCTGTATAATGGTACATAGTATAGAATGTGGTATAAAGCTGTATAGTGGTACATAGTATAGAATATGGTGTATAGTGGTATATAGTATAGAATATGGTATAAAGCTCTATTGTGGTACATAGTATAGAATATGGTGTAGAGCTGTATATTGGTACATTGTATAGAATATGGTGTATAGTGGTACTTACTATTGAATGTGGTGTAGAGCTGTATAGTGGTACATAGTATAGAATATGGTGTATGGTGGTACATAGTATAAAATATAGTGTATATAGGCACATAGTATAGAATATGGTGTATAGTGGTACATAGTATAGAATGTGGTGTATAGAGGTACATAGTATAGAAGAAGGTGTATAGTGGTACATAGTCTAGAATATGGTGTATAGTGTTATATAGTCTAGAATATGGTGTATAGTGGTACATAGAATATGATGTATAGTGGTACATAGTATAGAATGTGGCGTAAAGCTGTATAGTGGTACATAGCATAGAATATGGTGTAGAGGTGTATAGTGCTACATAGTATTGAATATGGTGTATAGTGGTATATAGTATAGAATTTGGTGTATAGTGTTATATAGTATAGAATATGATGTATAATGGTACATAGTCTAGAATGTGGTGTACAGTGGTACATAGAATATGGAGTATAGTGGTACATAGTATAGAATGTGTTGTAGATCTGTATAGTGGTACATAGTATAGAATATGGTGTATAGTGGTACATAGTATAGAATGTGGTGTAGAGCTGTATAGTTTTACATAGAATAGAATATGTTGTATAGTGGTACATAGTATAGAATGTGGTGTAGAGCTGTATAGTGGTACATAGTATAGAATATGGTGTATAGTGGTACAAATTATATAATGTTGTTTAGAGCTGTATAATGGTACATAGTATAGAATGTGGTATAAAGCTGTATAGTGGTACATAGCATAGAATATGGTGTAGAGGTGTATAGTGCTACATAGTATTGAATATGGTGTATAGTGGTATATAGTATAGAATTTGGTGTATAGTGGTATATAGTATAGAATATGGTGTATAGAGGTACATAGTATAGAATATGGTGTATAGAGTTACATAGTATAGAATATGATGTATAATGGTACATAGTCTAGAATGTGGTGTACAGTGGTACATAGAATATGGAGTATAGTGGTACATAGTATAGAATGTGTTGTAGATCTGTATAGTGGAACATAGTATAGAATATGGTGTATAGTGGTACATAGTATAGAATGTGGTGTAGAGCTGTATAGTTTTACATAGAATAGAATATGTTGTATAGTGGTACATAGTATAGAATGTGGTGTAGAGCTGTATAGTGGTACATAGTATAGAATATGGTGTATAGTGTTACAAAGTATAGAATGTTGTTTAGAGCTGTATAATGGTACATAGTATAGAATGTGGTATAAAGCTGTATAGTGGTACATAGTATAGAATATGGTGTATAGTGGTATATAGTATAGAATATGGTATAGAGCTTTATTGTGGTACATAGTATAGAATATGGTGTAGAGCTGTATATTGGTACATAGTTTAGAATATGGTGTATAGTGGTACATAGTATAGAATGTGGTGTAGAGCTGTATAGTGGAACATAGTATAGAATGTGGTGTATGGTGGTACATAGTATAGAATATAGTGTATAGAGGCACATAGTATAAAATATGGTGTATAGTGGTACATAGTATAGAATGTGGTGTATAGTGGTACATAGTATAGAATGTGGTGTATAGAGGTACATAGCATAGAATATGGTGTATAGTGGTACATAGTCTAGAATATGGTGTATAGTTTTACATAGTCTAGTATATGGTGTATAGTGGTACATAGAATATGATGTATAGTGATACATAGTATAGAATGTGGTGTAAAGCTGTATAATGGTACATAGTATAGTATGTTGTGTATAGTGGTACATAGTATAGAATATGGTGTATAGTGGTACATAGTATAGAATATGGTGTATAGTGGTACATAGTATAGAATGTGGTGTAGAGCTGTATAGTGTTACATAGTATAGATTGTGGTGTAGAGCTGTAAAGTGGTACATAGTATAGAAAATGGTGTATAGAGGTACATAGTATAGTATATGGTGTATAGAGGTACATAGTATAGAATATGGTGAAGAGCTGTATAGTGGAACATAGTTTAGAATATGGTGTATAGTTGTACATAGTAAAGAATGTGGTGTATAGTGGTACATAGTGTAGAATATGGTGTATAGTGGTACATAGTATAGAATGTGGTGTAGAGCTGTATAGTGGTACATAGTATAGAATGTGGTGAATAGTGGTACATAGTATAGAATATGGTGTATAGTGGTATATAGTCTAGAATATGGTGTATAGTGGTACATAGAATATGATGTATTGTGGTACATAGTATAGAATGTGGTGTACAGCTAAATAGTTGTACATAGTATAGAATATGGTGTATAGTCGTACATAGTATAGAATGTGGTGTAGAGCTGTATTGTGTTACATAGTATAGAATGTGGTGTATAGTGCTACATAGTTAAGAATATTGTGTATAGTGGTACTTAGTATAGAATGTGGTCTATAGTAGTATATAGTATAGAATATGGTGTAGAGCTGTACAGTTGTACATAGTATAGAATGTGGTATAGAGCTGTATAGTGGTACATAGCATAGAATATGCTGTAGAGGTGTAAAGTGGTAAATAGTATAGAATGTGGTGTAGAGCTGTACAGTGGTACATAGTATAGATTGTAGTGTATGGTGGTATATAGTATAGAATATAGTGTATAGAGGCACATAGTATAGAATATGGTGTATAGTGGAAATTAGTATAGAATGTGGTGTATAGTGGTGCATAGTATAGAATGTGGTGTATAGAGGTACATAGTATAGAATATGGTGTATAGTGGTACATAGTCTAGAATATGGTGAATAGTGGTACATAGAATATGATGTATAGTGGTACATAGTATAGAATGTGGTGTAGAGATGTATAGTGTTACTTAGTATAGAATGTGGTGTATAGTGCTACATAGTATAGAATATTGTGTATAGTTTTACTTAGTATAGAATGTGGTCTATAGTAGTATATAGTATCTAATATGGTGTAGAGCTGTACAGTTGTACATAGTATAGAATGTGGTATAGAGCTGTATAGTGGTACATAGCATAGAATATGCTGTAGAGGAGTATAGTGCTACATAGTATAGAATATGGTGTAAAGTGGTAAATAGTATAGAATATAGTGTAGAGCTGTATAGTGGTTCATAGTCTAGAAAGTGGTGTACAGTGGTACATAGAATATGGAGTATAGTGGTACATAGTATAGAATGTGTTGTAGAGCTGTATAGTGGTACATAGTATAGAATATGGTGTATAGTGGTACATAGTATAGAAAGTGGTGTAGAGCTGTATAGTTTTACATAGAATAGAATATGTTGTATAGTGGTACATAGTATAGAATGTGGTGTAGAGCTGTATAGTGGTACATAGTATAGAATATGGTGTATAGTGGTACATAGTATATAATGTTGTTTAGAGCTGTATAATGGTACATAGTATAGAATGTGGTATAAAGCTGTATAGTGGTACATAGTATAGAATATGGTGTATAGTGGTATATAGTATAGAATATGATATAGAGCTCTATTGTGGTACATAGTATAGAACATGGTGTAGAGCTGTATATTGGTACATAGTTTAGAATATGGTGAATAGTGGTACATAGTATAGAATGTGGTGTAGAGCTCTATAGTGGAACATAGTATAGAATGTGGTGTATGGTGGTACATAGTATAATAGTATAGAATATAGTGTATAGAGGCACATAGTATAGAATATGGTGTATAGTGGTACATAGTATAGAATGTGGTGTATAGTGGTACATAGTATAGAATGTGGTGTATAGAGGTACATACTATAGAATATGGTGTATAGTGGTACATAGTCTAGAATATGGTGTATAGTTTTACATAGTCTAGAATATGGTGTATAGTGGTACATAGAATATGATGTATAGTGATACATAGTATAGAATGTGGTGTAAAGCTGTATAATGGTACATAGTATAGAATGTTGTGTATAGTGGTACATAGTATAGAATATGGTGTATAGTGGTACATAGTATAGAATGTGGTGTAGAGCTGTATACTGTTACATAGTATAGATTGTGGTGTAGAGCTGTAAAGTGGTACATAGTATAGAAAATGGAGTATAGAGGTACATAGTATAGTATATGGTGTATAGAGGTACATAGTATAGAATATGGTGAAGAGCTGTATAGTAGAACATAGAAAAGAATATGGTGTATAGTTGTAAATAGTATAGAATGTGGTGTATAGTGGTACATAGTGTAGAATATGGTGTATAGTGGTACATAGTATAGAATGTGGTGTAGAGCTGTATAGTGGTACATAGTATAGAATGTGGTGAATAGTGGTACATAGTATAGAATGTGGTGTATAGAGGTACATAGTATAGAATATGGTGTATAGTTGTATATAGTATAGAATATGGTGTATAGTGGTACATAGAATTTGATGTATTGTGGTACATAGTATAGAATGTGGTGTAGAGCTAAATAGTTGTACATAGTATAAAATATGGTGTAGAGCTGTATTGTGTTACTTAGTATAGAATGTGGTGTATAGTGCTACATAGTTAAGAATATTTTGTATAGTGGTACTTAGTATAGAATGTGGTCTATAGTAGTATATAGTATAGAATATGGTGTAGAGCTGTACAGTTGTACATAGTATAGAATGTGGTATAGAGCTGTATAGTGGTACATAGCATAGAATATGCTGTAGAGGTGTAAAGTGGTAAATAGTATAGAATATAGTGTAGAGCTGTATAGTGGTTCATAGTATAGAATATGGTGTACAGTGGAACATTGTATATAATGTGGTGTATAGAGGTACATAGAATAGAATATGGTGTATAGTGGTACATAGTCTGGAATAAGGTGTATAGTTTTACATAGTCTAGAATATGGTGTATAGTGGTACATAGAATATGATGTATAGTGATACATAGTATAGAATGTGGTGTAAAGCTGTATAATGGTACATAGTATAGAATGTGGTGTATAGTGGTACATAGTATAGAATATGGTGTATAGTGGTACATAGTATAGAATTTGGTGTATAGTGGTATATAATTAAGAATATGGTATAGAGCTCTATTGTGGTACATAGTATAGAATATGGTGTAGAGCTGTATATTGGTACATAGTTTAGAATATGGTGTATAGTGGTACATAGTATAGAATGTGGTGTAGAGCTGTATAGTGGTACATAGTATAGAATGTGGTGTATTGTGGTACATAGTATAGAATATAGTGTATAGTGGTACATAGTATAGAATGTGGTGTATAGTGGTACATAGTATAGAATGTGGTGTATAGAGGTACATAGTATAGAATATGGTGTATAGTGGTACATAGTCTAGAATATGGTGTATAGTGTTATATAGTCTAAAATATGGTGTATAGTGGTACATAGAATATGATGTATAGTGGTACATAGTATAGAATATGGTGTATAGTGGTACATAGTATAGATTGTGGTGTAGAGCTGTAAAGTGGTACATAATATAGAAAATGGTGTATAGAGGTACATAGTATAGTATATGGTGTATAGTGGTGCATAGTATAGAATGTGGTGTAGAGCTGTATAGTGGTACATAGTATAGATTGTTGTGTATGGTGGTATATAGTATAGAATATAGTGTATAGAGGCACATAGTATAGAAAATGGTGTATAGTGGAAATTAGTATAGAATGTGGTGTATAGTGGTGCATAGTATAGAATGTGGTGTATAGAGGTACATAGTATAGAATATGGTGTATAGTGGTACATAGTCTAGAATATGGTGTATAGTGGTACATAGAATATGGTGTATAGTGGTACATAGTATAGAATGTGGTGTAGAGATGTATAGTGTTACATAGTATAGAATGTGGTGTATAGTGCTACATAGTATAGAATATTGTGTATAGTTTTACTTAGTATAGAATGTGGTCTATAGTAGTATATAGTATCTAATATGGTGTAGAGCTGTACAGTTGTACATAGTATAGAATGTGGTATAGAGCTGTATAGTGGTACATAGCATAGAATATGCTGTAGAGGTGTATAATGCTACATAGTATAGAATATGGTGTAAAGTGGTAAATAGTATAGAATATAGTGTAGAGCTGTATAGTGGTTCATAGTCTAGAAAGTGGTGTACAGTGGTACATAGAATATGGAGTATAGTGGTACATAGTATAGAATGTGTTGTAGAGCTGTATAGTGGTACATAGTATAGAATATGGTGTATAGTGGTACATAGTATAGAAAGTGGTGTAGAGCTGTATAGTTTTACATAGAATAGAATATGTTGTATAGTGGTACATAGTATAGAATGTGGTGTAGAGCTGTATAGTGGTACATAGTATAGAATATGGTGTATAGTGGTACATAGTATATAATGTTGTTTAGAGCTGTATAATGGTACATAGTATAGAATGTGGTATAAAGCTGTATAGTGGTACATAGTATAGAATATGGTGTATAGTGGTATATAGTATAGAGTATGGTATAGAGCTCTATTGCGGTACATAGTATAGATCATGGTGTAGAGCTGTATATTGGTACATAGTTTAGAATATGGTGTATAGTGGTACATAGTATAGAATGTGGTGTAGAGCTGTATAGTGGAACATAGTATAGAATGTGGTGTATGGTGGTACATAGTATAATAGTATAGAATATAGTGTATAGAGGCACATAGTATAGAATATGGTGTATAGTGGTACATAGTATAGAATGTGGTGTATAGTGGTACATAGTATAGAATGTGGTGTAGAGTGGTACATAGTCTAGAATATGGTGTATAGTTTTACATAGTCTAGAATATGGTGTATAGTGGTACATAGAATATGATGTATAGTGACACATAGTATAGAATGTGGTGTAAAGCTGTATAATGGTACATAGTATAGAATGTTGTGTATAGTGGTACATAGTATAGAATATGGTGTATAGTGGTTCATAGTATAGAATATGGTGTATAGTGGTACATAGTATAGAATGTGGTGTAGAGCTGTATACTGTTACATAGTATAGATTGTGGTGTAGAGCTGTAAAGTGGTACATAGTATAGAAAATGGAGTATAGAGGTACATAGTATAGTATATGGTGTATAGAGGTACATAGTATAGAATATGGTGAAGAGCTGTATAGTAGAACATAGAATAGAATATGGTGTATAGTTGTACATAGTATAGAATGTGGTGTATAGTGGTACATAGTGTAGAATATGGTGTATAGTGGTACATAGTATAGAATGTGGTGTAGAGCTGTATAGTGGTACATAGTATAGAATGTGGTGAATAGTGGTACATAGTATAGAATGTGGTGTATAGAGGTACATAGTATAGAATATGGTGTATAGTTGTATATAGTCTAGAATATGGTGTATAGTGGTACATAGAATTTGATGTATTGTGGTACATAGTATAGAATGTGGTGTAGAGCTAAATAGTTGTTCATAGTATAGAATATGGTGTAGAGCTGTATTGTGTTACTTAGTATAGAATGTGGTGTATAGTGCTACATAGTTAAGAATATTGTGTATAGTGGTACTTAGTATAGAATGTGGTCTATAGTAGTATATAGTATCTAATATGGTGTAGAGCTGTACAGTTGTACATAGTATAGAATGTGGTATAGAGCTGTATAGTGGTACATAGCATAGAATATGCTGTAGAGGTGTAAAGTGGTAAATAGTATAGAATATAGTGTAGAGCTGTATAGTGGTTCATAGTATAGAATATGGTGTACAGTGGTACATCGTATATAATGTGGTGTATAGAGGTACATAGAATAGAATATGGTGTATAGTAGTACATAGTCTGGAATAAGGTGTATAGTTTTACATAGTCTAGAATATGGTGTATAGTGGTACATAGAATATGATGTATAGTGATACATAGTATAGAATGTGGTGTAAAGCTGTATAATGGTACATAGTATAGAATGTGGTGTATAGTGGTACATAGTATAGAATATGGTGTATAGTGGTACATAGTATAGAATATGGTGTATAGTGGTATATAGTTAAGAATATGGTATAGAGCTCTATTGTGGTACATAGTATAGAATATGGTGTAGAGCTGTATATTGGTACATAGTTTAGAATATGGTGTATAGTGGTACATAATATAGAATGTGGTGTAGAGCTGTATAGTGGTACATAGTATAGAATGTGGTGTATTGTGGTACATAGTATAGAATATAGTGTATAGTGGTACATAGTATAGAATGTGGTGTATAGTGGTACATAGTATAGAATGTGGTGTATAGAGGTACATAGTATAGAATATGGTGTATAGTGGTACAAAGTCTAGAATATGGTGTATAGTGTTATATAGTCTAAAATATGGTGTATAGTGGTACATAGAATATGATGTATAGTGGTACATAGTATAGAATGTGGTGTAAAGCTGTACAGTGGTACATTGCATAGAATATGGTGAAGAGGTGTATAGTGCTACATAGTATTGAATATGGTGTATAGTGGTATATAGTATAGAATATGGTGTATAGAGGTACATAGTATAGAATATGGTGTATAGAGTTACATAGTATAGAATATGGTGTATAATGGTACATAGTCTAGAATGTGGTGTACAGTGGTACATAGAATATGGAGTATAGTGGTACATAGTATAGAATGTGTTGTAGAGCTGTATAGTGGTACATAGTATAGAATATGGTGTATAGAGTTACATAGTATAGAATATGGTGTATAGAGTTACATAGTATAGAATATGGTGTATAATGGTACATAGTCTAGAATGTGGTGTACAGTGGTACATAGATTATGGTGTATAGTGGTACATAGTATAGAATGTGGTGTAGAGATGTATAGTGTTACATAGTATAGAATGTGGTGTATAGTGCTACATAGTATAGAATATTGTGTATAGTTTTACTTAGTATAGAATGTGGTCTATAGTAGTATATAGTATCTAATATGGTGTAGAGCTGTACAGTTGTACATAGTATAGAATGTGGTATAGAGCTGTATAGTGGTACATAGCATAGAATATGCTGTAGAGGTGTATAGTGCTACATAGTATAGAATATGGTGTAAAGTGGTAAATAGTATAGAATATAGTGTAGAGCTGTATAGTGGTTCATAGTCTAGAAAGTGGTGTACAGTGGTACATAGAATATGGAGTATAGTGGTACATAGTATAGAATGTGTTGTAGAGCTGTATAGTGGTACATAGTATAGAATATGGTGTATAGTGGTACATAGTATAGAAAGTGGTGTAGAGCTGTATAGTTTTACATAGAATAGAATATGTTGTATAGTGGTACATAGTATAGAATGTGGTGTAGAGCTGTATAGTGGTACATAGTATAGAATATGGTGTATAGTGGTACATAGTATATAATGTTGTTTAGAGCTGTATAATGGTACATAGTATAGAATGTGGTATAAAGCTGTATAGTGGTACATAGTATAGAATATGGTGTATAGTGGTATATAGTATAGAGTATGGTATAGAGCTCTATTGTGGTACATAGTATAGATCATGGTGTAGAGCTGTATATTGGTACATAGTTTAGAATATGGTGTATAGTGGTACATAGTATAGAATGTGGTGTAGAGCTGTATAGTGGAACATAGTATAGAATGTGGTGTATGGTGGTACATAGTATAATAGTATAGAATATAGTGTATAGAGGCACATAGTATAGAATATGGTGTATAGTGGTACATAGTATAGAATGTGGTGTATAGTGGTACATAGTATAGAATGTGGTGTATAGTGGTACATAGTCTAGTATATGGTGTATAGTTTTACATAGTCTAGAATATGGTGTATAGTGGTACATAGAATATGATGTATAGTGATACATAGTATAGAATGTGGTGTAAAGCTGTATAATGGTACATAGTATAGAATGTTGTGTATAGTGGTACATAGTATAGAATATGGTGTATAGTGGTTCATAGTATAGAATATGGTGTATAGTGGTACATAGTATAGAATGTGGTGTAGAGCTGTATACTGTTACATAGTATAGATTGTGGTGTAGAGCTGTAAAGTGGTACATAGTATAGAAAATGGAGTATAGAGGTACATAGTATAGTATATGGTGTATAGAGGTACATAGTATAGAATATGGTGAAGAGCTGTATAGTAGAACATAGAATAGAATATGGTGTATAGTTGTACATAGTATAGAATGTGGTGTATAGTGGTACATAGTGTAGAATATGGTGTATAGTGGTACATAGTATAGAATGTGGTGTAGAGCTGTATAGTGGTACATAGTATAGAATGTGGTGAATAGTGGTACATAGTATAGAATGTGGTGTATAGAGGTACATAGTATAGAATATGGTGTATAGTTGTATATAGTCTAGAATATGGTGTATAGTGGTACATAGAATTTGATGTATTGTGGTACATTGTATAGAATGTGGTGTAGAGCTAAATAGTTGTTCATAGTATAGAATATGGTGTAGAGCTGTATTGTGTTACTTAGTATAGAATGTGGTGTATAGTGCTACATAGTTAAGAATATTGTGTATAGTGGTACTTAGTATAGAATGTGGTCTATAGTAGTATATAGTATCTAATATGGTGTAGAGCTGTACAGTTGTACATAGTATAGAATGTGGTATAGAGCTGTATAGTGGTACATAGCATAGAATATGCTGTAGAGGTGTAAAGTGGTAAATAGTATAGAATATAGTGTAGAGCTGTATAGTGGTTCATAGTATAGAATATGGTGTACAGTGGTACATCGTATATAATGTGGTGTATAGAGGTACATAGAATAGAATATGGTGTATAGTAGTACATAGTCTGGAATAAGGTGTATAGTTTTACATAGTCTAGAATATGGTGTATAGTGGTACATAGAATATGATGTATAGTGATACATAGTATAGAATGTGGTGTAAAGCTGTATAATGGTACATAGTATAGAATGTGGTGTATAGTGGTACATAGTATAGAATATGGTGTATAGTGGTACATAGTATAGAATATGGTGTATAGTGGTATATAGTTAAGAATATGGTATAGAGCTCTATTGTGGTACATAGTATAGAATATGGTGTAGAGCTGTATATTGGTACATAGTTTAGAATATGGTGTATAGTGGTACATAATATAGAATGTGGTGTAGAGCTGTATAGTGGTACATAGTATAGAATGTGGTGTATTGTGGTACATAGTATAGAATATAGTGTATAGTGGTACATAGTATAGAATGTGGTGTATAGTGGTACATAGTATAGAATGTGGTGTATAGAGGTACATAGTATAGAATATGGTGTATAGTGGTACATAGTCTAGAATATGGTGTATAGTGTTATATAGTCTAAAATATGGTGTATAGTGGTACATAGAATATGATGTATAGTGGTACATAGTATAGAATGTGGTGTAAAGCTGTACAGTGGTACATTGCATAGAATATGGTGAAGAGGTGTATAGTGCTACATAGTATTGAATATGGTGTATAGTGGTATATAGTATAGAATATGGTGTATAGAGGTACATAGTATAGAATTTGGTGTATAGAGTTACATAGTATAGAATATGGTGTATAATGGTACATAGTCTAGAATGTGGTGTACAGTGGTACATAGAATATGGAGTATAGTGGTACATAGTATAGAATGTGTTGTAGAGCTGTATAGTGGTACATAGTATAGAATATGGTGTATAGTGGTACATAGTATAGAATGTGGTGTAGAGCTGTATAGTTTTACATAGAATAGAATATGTTGTATAGTGGTACATAGTATAGAATGTGGTGTAGAGCTGTATAGTGGTACATAGTATAGAATATGGTGTATAGTGGTACATAGTATAGAATGTGGTTTAGAGCTGTATAATGGTACATAGTATAGAATGTGGTATAAAGCTGTATAGTGGTACATAGTATAGAATATGGTGTATAGTGGTATATAGTATAGAATATGGTATAGAGCTCTATTGTGGTACATAGTATAGAATATGGTGTAGAGCTGTATATTGGTACATAGTTTAGAATATGGTGTATAGTGGTACATAGTATAGAATGTGGTGTAGAGCTGTATAGTGGAACATAGTATAGAATGTGGTGAATGGTGGTACATAGTATAGAATATAGTGTATAGAGGCACATAGTATAGAATATGGTGTATAGTGGTACATAGTATAGAATGTGGTGTATAGAGGTACATAGTATAGAATATGGTGTATAGTGGTACATAGTCTAGAATATGGTGTATAGTGGTACATAGTATAGAATGTGGTGTAGAGCTGTATAGTTTTACATAGAATAGAATATGTTGTATAGTGGTACATAGTATAGAATGTGGTGTAGAGCTGTATAGTGGTACATAGTATAGAATATGGTGTATAGTGGTACATAGTATAGAATGTGGTTTAGAGCTGTATAATGGTACATAGTATAGAAGGTGGTATAAAGCTGTATAGTGGTACATAGTATAGAATATGGTGTATAGTGGTATATAGTATAGAATATGGTATAGAGCTCTATTGTGGTACATAGTATAGAATATGGTGTAGAGCTGTATATTGGTACATAGTTTAGAATATGGTGTATAGTGGTACATAGTATAGAATGTGGTGTAGAGCTGTATAGTGGAACATAGTATAGAATGTGGTGAATGGTGGTACATAGTATAGAATATAGTGAATAGAGGCACATAGTATAGAATATGGTGTATAGTGGTACATAGTATAGAATGTGGTGTATAGAGGTACATAGTATAGAATATGGTGTATAGTGGTACATAGTCTAGAATATGGTGTATAGTTTTACATAGTCTAGAATATGGTGTATAGTGGTACATAGTATAGAATGTGGTGTAAAGCTGTATAATGGTACATAGTATAGAATGTTGTGTATAGTGGTACATAGTATAGAATATGGTGTATAGTGGTACATAGTATAGAATATGGTGTATAGTGGTACATAGTATAGAATGTGGTGATGAGCTGTATAGTGTTACATAGTATAGATTGTGGTGTAGAGCTGTAAAGTGGTACATAGTATAGAAAATGGTGTATAGAGGTACATAGTATAGTATATGGTGTATAGAGGTACATAGTATAGAATATGGTGAAGAGCTGTATAGTGGAACATAGTATAGAATATGGTGTATAGTTGTACAGAGTATAGAATGTGGTGTATAGTGGTACATAGTGTGGAATATGGTGTATAGTGGTACATAGTATAGAATGTGGTGTAGAGCTGTATAGTGGTACATAGTATAGAATGTGGTGAATAGTGGTACATAGTATAGAATGTGGTGTATAGAGGTACATAGTATAGAATATGGTGTATAGTGGTATATAGTCTAGAATATGGAGTATAGTGGTACATAGAATATGATGTATTGTGATACATAGTATAGAATGTGGTGTAGAGCTAAATAGTTGTACATAGTATAGAATATGGTGTATAGTGGTACATAGTATAGAATGTGGTGTAGAGCTGTATAGTATTACATAGTATAGATTGTGGTGTAGAGCTGTAAAGTGGTACATAGTATAGAAAATGGTGTATAGAGGTACATAGTATAGTATATGGTGTATAGTGGTACATAGTATAGAATGTGGTGTAGAGCTGTATAGTGGTACATAGTATAGAATGTGGTGAATAGTGGTACATAGTATAGAATGTGGTGTATAGAGGTACATAGTATAGAATATGGTGTATAGTGGTATAAAGTCTAGAATATGGTGTATAGTGGTACATAGAACATGATGTATTGTGGTACATAGTATAGAATGTGGTGTAGAGCTAAATAGTTGTACATAGTATAGAATATGGTGTATAGTCGTACATAGTATAGAATGTGGTGTAGAGCTGTATAGTGTTACATAGTATAGAATGTGGTGTATAGTGCTACATAGTTAAGAATATTGTGTATAGTGGTACTTAGTATAGAATGTGGTCTATAGTAGTATATAGTATAGAATATGGTGTAGAGCTGTACAGTTGTACATAGTATAGAATGTGGTATAGAGCTGTATAGTGGTACATAGCATAGAATATGCTGTAGAGGTGTATAGTGCTACATAGTATAGAATATGGTGTAAAGTGGTAAATAGTATAGAATGTGGTGTAAAGCTGTATAATGGTACATAGTATAGAATGTGGTGTATAGTGGTACATAGTATAGAATATGGTGTATAGTGGTATATAGTATAGAATATGGTATAGAGCTCTATTGTGGTACATAGTATAGAATATGGTGTAGAGCTGTATATTGGTACATAGTTTAGAATATGGAGTATAGTGGTACATAGTATAGAATGTGGTGTAGAGCTGTATAGTGGTACATAGTATAGAATGTGGTGTTTTGTGGTACATAGTATAGAATATAGTGTATAGAGGTACATAGTATAGAATATGGTGTATAGACGTATATAGTATAGAATATGGTGTATAGTGGTACATAGTCTGGAATATGGTGTATAGTGGTACATAGTATAGAATGTGGTGTAGAGCTGTATATTGGTACATAGTGTAGAGTATGGTGTATAGTGTTACATAGTATAGAATGTGGTGTAGAGCTGTTAAGTGGTACATAGTATAGAATATGGTGTATAGTGGTACATAGTATAGAATATGGTGTATAGTGGTTCATAGTATAGAATGTGGTTTACTGCTGTATAATGGTACATACTATAGAATGTGGTATAAAGCTGTATAGTGGTACATAGTATAGAATATGGTGTATAGTAGCATATAGTATAGAATATGGTATAGAGCTGTATTGTGGTATATAGTATAGAATATGGTGTAGAACTGTAAAGTGGTACATAGTATAGAATATGGTGTAGTGCTGTATAGTGGTACATAGTATACAATATGGTGTATAGTGGTATATAGTATAGAATATGGTGTAGAGCTGTAAAGTGGTGCATAGTATAGAGTATTGTGTATAGTGATACATAGCATAGAATATGGTGTAGAGCTGTATAGTGGTATGTAGTATAGAATATGGTGTATAGTGCTACATAGAATAGAATATGGTGTATAGTGGTATATAGTATAGAATGTGGTGTAGAGCTGTATCGTGGTACGTAGTATAGCATATGGTGTATAGAGGTAAATAGAATAGAATATGGTGTATAGTGGTACATAGTATAGAATGTGGTGTATAGTGGTATATGGTGTAGAGCTGTATAGTGGTACATAGTATAGAATGTGGTGTATAGTGGTACATAGTATAGAATATTGTGTACAGTGGTACATAGTATAGAATATGGTGTAGAGCTGTATAGTTGTACATAGTATAGAATATGGTGTAGAGCTGTATTGTGGTACATAGTATAGAATATGGTGTATAGTGGTACATAGTATAGAATATGGTGTATAGAGGTACAAAGTATAGAATATGTTGTAGAGCTGTATAGTGGTACATAGTACAGAATGTGTTGTATAGTGGTACATAGTATAAATTGTGGTTTAAAGCTGTATAATGGTACATAGTATAGAATGTGGTGTATAGTTTTACATAGTATAGAATATGGTGTATAGTGGTACATAGCATAGAATATGGTATATAGTGGTACATAGTATAGAATATGGTGTAGAGCTGTACAGTGGTACATAGTATAGATTGTGGTGTAGAGCTGTAAAGTGGTACATAGTATGGAAAATGGTGTATAGAGGTACATAGTATAGAATATGGTTTATAGTGGTACATAGTATAGAATGTGGTGAAGAGCTGTATAGTGGAACATAGTATAGAATATGGTGTATAATGGTACATAGTATAGAATGTGGTGTATAGTGGAACACAGTGTAGAATGTGGTATAGAGCTGTATAGTGGTACATAGTATAGAATATGGTGTATAGTGGTACATAGTATAGAATGTGGTGTAAAGTTGTACACAGTATAGAATGTGGTGTATAGAGGTATATAGTATAGAATATGGTGTATAGTGATACATAGTCTAGAATATGGTGTATAGTGGTACATAGAATATGATTTATAGTGGTACATAGTATAGAATGTGGTGTAGAGCTGAATAGTGGTACACAGTATAGAATATGGTGTATAGTGGTACATAGTATAGAATATTGTGTAGTGCTGTATAGTGTTACATAGTATAGAATGTGGTGTATAGTGCTACATAGTATAGAATATGGTGTATAGTGGTACTTAGTATAGAAAGTGATCTACAGCAGTATAGAGTATAGAATATGGTGTAGAGCTGTACAGTTGTACATAGTATAGAATGTGGTATAGAGCTGTATAGTTGTACACAGCATTGAATATGGTGTAGTGGTGTATAGTGGTACATAGTATAGAATATGGTGTATAGTGGTAAATAGTATAGAATATGGTGTAGAGCTGTATAGTGGTTCATAGTATAGAATATGGTGTATAGTGGTACATAGTATAGAATGTGGTGAAGAGCTGTATAGTGGAACATAGTATAGAATATGGTGAATAATGGTACATAGTATAGAATGTGGTGTATAGTGGAACACAGTGTAGAATGTGGTATAGAGCTGTATAGTGGTACATAGTGTAGAAAATGGTGTATTGTGGTACATAGTATAGAATGTGGTGTAGAGCTGTATAATGTACATAGTATAGAATGTGGTGTAGAGCTGTATAGTAGTACATAGTATAGAATATTGTTTAGAGCTGTATAGTGGTACATAGTATAAAATGTGGTATATAGTGGTACATATTATAGAATGTGGTGTAGAGCTGTATAATGGTACATAGTATAGAATGTGGTGTATAGTGTTACAAAGTATAGAATATGGTGTAGTGTGGTACATAGTATAGAATGTGGTGTAGAGCTGTATAGTGGTACATAGTATAGAATATGGTGTATAGTGGTACATAGTATAGAATGTTGTGTATAGCTGTATAGTTTTACATAGTATAGAATATGTTGTATAGTGGTACATAGTAAAGAATGTGGTGTTGTGCTGTATAGTGGTACATAGTATAGAATATTGTTTAGAGCTGTATAGTGGTACATAGTATAAAATGTGGTATATAGTGGTACATATTAGAGAATGTGGTGTAGAGCTGTATAATGGTACATAGTATAGAATGTGGTGTATAGTGTTACATAGTATAGAATATGGTGTATAGTGGTACATAGTATAGAATGTGTTGTATAGTAGTATATAGTATAGAATATGGTGTAGAGCAGTATAGTGGTACATAGTATAGAATATGGTGTAGAGGTGTATAGTGGTATATAGTACAGAATATGGTGTATAGTTGTATATAGTATAGAATGTGGTGTAGAGCTGTATAGTGGTTCATAGTATAGAAAATGGTGTATAGTGGTACATAGAATAGAATATGGGGTAGAGCTGTAAAGTGGTATAAAGTATAGAAAATCGTGTATAGTTGTATATAGTATAGAATATGGTGTATAGTGGTATATAGTATAGAATATGGTGTATAGATGTACATAGAATAGAATATGTTGTATAGTGGTACATAGTATAGAATATGGTGTATAGAGGTACATAGTATAGAATATGGTGTATAGTTCTACATAGTATAGAATGTGTTGTATAGTGGTACATAGTCTAGAATGTGGTGTATAGTGGTACATAGTATAGAATATGGTGTACAGTGGTACATAGTATAGAATGTGGTGTAGAGATGTATAGTGGTACATAGTATAGAATATGGTGTAGAGCTGTATAGTGGTACATTGTACAGAATGTGTTGTATAGTGGTACATAGTATAAATTGTGGTTTAAAGCTGTATAATGGTACATAGTCTAGAATGTGGTGTATAGTGGTACATAGTATAGAATATGGTGTACAGTGGTACATAGTATAGAATGTGGTGTAGAGATGTATAGTGGTACATAGTATAGAATATGGTGTAGAGCTGTATAGTAGTACATAGTTTAGAATGTGGAATATAGTGGTACATAGTATAGAACATAATGTATAGAGGTACAAAGTATAGAATATGGTGTATAGTGGTACATAGTATAGAATATGGTGTATAGTGTTACATTTTATAGAAAATGGTGTATAGTGGTACAAAGTATAGAATGTGGTGTATAGTAGTATATAGTATAAATTATGCTGTAGAGCTGTATAGTATTACATAGTATAGAGTATGGTGTAGAGGTGTATAGTGGTACATAGTATAGAATATGGTGTATAGTGGTATATAGTATAGAATATGGTGTAGAGCTGTATAGTGGTTCATAGTATAGAAAATGCTGTATAGTGGTACATAGTATAGAATATGGGCTAGAGCTATATAGTTGTATATAGTATAGAATATGGTGTATAGTGGTACATAGTATAGAATATGGTGTATAGTGGTATATTGTATAGAATATGGTTTATAGAGGTACATAGTATAGAATATGGTGTATAGACGTACATAGTATAGAATATGGTGTATAGTGGTACATAGTCTGGAATATGGAGTATAGTGGTACATAGTATAGAATGTGGTGTAGCGCTGTATATTGGTACATAGTGTAGAATATGGTGTATAGTGGTACATAGTATAGAATGTGGTGTAGAGCTGTTAAGTGGTACATAGTATAGAATATGGTGTATAGTGGTACATAGTATAGAATATGGTGTATAGTGGTTCATAGTATAGAATGTGGTTTACTGCTGTATAATGGTACATACTATAGAATGTGGTACAAAGCTGTATAGTGGTACATAGTATAGAATATGGTGTATAGTAGCATATAGTATAGAATATGGTATAGAGCTGTATTATGGTATATAGTATAGAATATGGTGTATAGTGGTACAGAGTATAGAAATTTGGGTAAAGCCGAATAGTTGTATATCGTATAGAATATGGTGTATAGTGGTACATTGTATGGAATATGGTGTATAGTGGTATATAGTATAGAATATGGTGTATAGAGGTACATAGTATAGAATATTGTGTATAGAGATACATAGTATAGAATGTGGTGTATAGTGGTACATAGTATAGAATATGGTGTAGAGCTGTATAATGTACATAGTATAGGATGTGGTGTATAGTGGTATATAGTATAGAATACGGTGTATAGAAGTACATAGTATAGAATATGGTGTATAGTGGTACATAGTATAGAATATGGTGTATAGTGGTACATAGTATAGAATGTGGTGTAGAGCTGTATAGTGGTACATAGTATAAAATATTGTTTAGAGCTGTATAGTGGTACATAGTATAAAATGTGGTATATAGTGGTACATATTATAGAATGTGGTGTAGAGCTGTATAATGGTACATAGTATAGAATGTGGTGTATAGTGTTACATAGTATAGAATATGGTGTATTGTGGTACATAGTATAGAATGTGGTGTAGAGCTGTATAATGGTACATAGTGTAGGAGGTGGTGTGTAGTGGTATATAGTATAAAATATGGTGTATAGAGATACATACTATAGAATATGGTGTACAGTGGTACATAGTATAGAATATGGTGTATAGTGGTACATAGTATAGAATGTGGTGTAGAGTTTTATAGTAGTACATAGTATAGAATATTGTTTAGAGCTGTATAGTGGTACATAGTATAAAATGTGGTATATAGTGGTACATATTATTGAATGTGGTGTAGAGCTGTATAATGGTACATAGTATAGAATGTGGTGTATAGTGTTACATAGTATAGAATATGGTGTATAGTGGTACATAGTATAGAATGTTGTGTAGAGCTGTATAGTTTTACATAGTATAGAATATGTTGTATAGTGGTACATAGTGTAGAATGTGGTGTAGAGATGTATAGTGGTACATAGTATAGAATATTGTTTAGAGCTGTATAGTGGTACATAGTATAAAATGTGGTATATAGTGGTACATATTATAGAATGTGGTGTAGAGCTGTATAATGGTACATAGTATAGAATGTGGTGTATAGTTTTACATAGTATAGAATATGGTGTATAGTGGTACATAGTATAGAATGTGTTGTATAGTAGTATATAGTATAGAATATGGTGTAGAGCAGTATAGTGGTACATAGTATAGAATATGGTGTAGAGGTGTATAGTGGTATATAGTACAGAACATGGTGTATAGTTGTATATAGTATAGAATGTGGTGTAGAGCTGTATAGTGGTTCATAGTATAGAAAATGGTGTATAGTGGTACATAGTATAAAATATGGGGTAGAGTTGTATAGTGGTATAAAGTATAGAAAATGGTGTATAGTGGTATAAAGTATAGAATATGGTGTATAGTGGTATATAGTATAGAATATGGTGTATAGATGTACATAGTATAGGATATGGTGTAAAGAGGTACATAGTATAGAATATGGTGTATTGTGGTACATAGAATAGAATATGGTGTATAGTGGTACATAGTATAGAATATGGTATATAGAGGTACATAGTATAGAATATGGTGTATAGTTCTACATAGTATAGAATGTGTTGTATAGTGGTACATAGTCTAGAATGTGGTGTATAGTGGTACATAGTATAGAATATGGTGTACAGTGGTACATAGTATAGAATGTGGTGTAGAGATGTATAGTGGTACATAGTATAGAATATGGTGTAGAGCTGTATAGTAGTACATAGTATAGAATGTGGTATATAGTGGTACATAGTATAGAACATAATGTATAGAGTTACAAAGTATAGAATATGATGTATAGTGGTACATAGTATAGAATATGGTGTATAGTGTTACATTTTATAGAAAATGGTGTATAGTGGTACATAGTATAGAATGTGGTGTATGTCTGTGTTTGCTACAAGAGGAGATATCACAAAGTATGCGCTTTTGTTGTTTCCATTGCTTTCAATGCATTTTGACCTAAATTGAGCAATTGCTGTTTTCTCTTAAATGCAACATGGGAGAAAAACCATTTCACATCACATTTGTGGGTCTTGGTCTTCAACACATCCAGTGAAATTTTGAGCTGTCTGTGTTTGCTACAAGAGGAGATATCACAAAGTATGCGCTTTTGTTGTTTCCATTGCTTTCAATGCATTTTGACCTAAATCGAGCAATTGCTGTTTTCTCTTAAACGCAACATGGGAGAAAAACCATTTCACATCACATTTGTGGGTCTTTGTCTTCAACACATCCAGTGAAATTTTGAGCTGTCTGTGTTTGCTACAAGAGGAGATAACACAAAGTATGCGCTTTTGTTGTTTCCTTTGCTTTCAATGCATTTTGGCCTAAAATGAGCAATTGCTGTTTTCTCTTAAACGCAACATGGGAGAAAAACCATTTCACATCACATTTGTGGGTCTTGGTCTTCAACACATCCAGTGAAATTTTGAGCTGTCTGTGTTTGCTACAAGAGGAGATAACACAAAGTATGCGCTTTTGTTGTTTCCATTGCTTTCAATGCATTTTGGCCTAAAACATGTATTTGCTGTTTTCTCTTAAACGCAACATGCGAGAAAAACCATTTCACATCACATTTGTTGGTCTTGGTCTTCAACAAATCCAGTGAAATTTTGAGCTGTCTGTGTTTGCTACAAGAGGAGATAACACAAAGTATGCGCTTTTGTTGTTTCCATTGCTTTCAATGCATTTTGGCCTAAAATGAGCAATTGCTGTTTTCTCTTAAACGCAACATGGGAGAAAAACCATTTCACATCACGTTTGTAGGTCTTGGTCTTCAACACATCCAGTGAAATTTTGAGCTGTCTGTGTTTGCTACAAGAGGAGATAACACAAAGTATTCGCTTTTGTTGTTTCCATTGCTTTCAATGTATTTTGGCCTAAAATGTGCAATTGCTGTTTTCTCCGAAACGCAACATGGGAGAAAAACCATTTCACATCACATTTGTGGGTCTTGGTCTTCAACACATCCAGTGAAATTTTGAGCTGTCTGTGTTTGCTACAAGAGGAGATAACACAAAGTATGCGCTTTTGTTGTTTCCATTGCTTTCAATGCATTTTGGCCTAAAACGTGCATTTGCTGTTTTCTCTTAATCGCAACATGGGAGAAAAACCATTTCACATCACATTTGTGGGTCTTGGTCTTCAACACATCCAGTGAAATTTTGAGCTGCATGTGTTTGCTACAAGAGGAGATAACACAAAGTATGCGCTTTTGTTGTTTACATTGCTTTCAATGCATTTTGGCCTGAAACGTGTAATTGCTGTTTTCTCTTAAACACAACATGGGAGAAAAACCATTTCACATCACATTTGTGGGTCTTGGTCTTCAACACATCCAGTGAAATTTTGAGCTGTCTGTGTTTGCTACAAGAGGAGATAACACAAAGTATGCGCTTTTGTTGTTTCCATTGCTTTCAATGCATTTTGGCCAAAAACGAGCAATTGCTGTTTTCTCTTAAACGCAACATGGGAGAAAAACCATTTCACATCATATTTGTGGCTCTTGGTCTTCAACACATCCAGTGAAATTTTGAGCTGTCTGTGTTTGCTACAAGAGGAGATAACACAAAGTATGTGCTTTTGTTGTTTCCATTGCTTTCAATGCATTTTGGCCTAAAATGAGCAATTGCTGTTTTCTCTTAAACGCAACATGGGAGAAAAACCATTTCACATCACATTTGTGGGTCTTGGTCTTCAACACATCCAGTGAAATTTTGAGCTGTCTGTGTTTGCTACAAGAGGAGATAACACAAAGTACGTGCATTTGTTGTTTCCATTGCTTTCAATACATTTTGGCCTAAAATGAGCAATTGCTGTTTTCTCTTAAACGCAACATGGGAGAAATACCATTTCACATCACATTTGTGGGTCTTGGTCTTCAACACATCCAGTGAAATTTTGAGCTGTCTGTGTTTGCTACAAGAGGAGATAACACAAAGTATGCGCTTTTGTTGTTTCCTTTGCTTTCAATGCATTTTGGCCTAAAACGAGCAATTGCTGTTTTCTCTTAAACGCAACATGGGAGAAAAACCATTTCACATCATATTTGTGCCTCTTGGTCTTCAACACATCCAGTGGAATTTTGAGCTGTCTGTGTTTGCTACAAGAGGAGATATCACAAAGTATGCCCTTTTGTTGTTTCCATTGCTTTCAATGCATTTTGACCTAAATCGAGCAATTGCTGTTTTCTCTTAATCGCAACATGGGAGAAAAACCATTTCACATCACATTTGTGGGTCTTGGTCTTCAACACATCCAGTGAAATTTTGAGCTGTCTGTGTTTGCTACAAGAGGAGATAACACAAAGTATGCGCTTTTGTTGTTTACATTGCTTTCAGTGCATTTTGGCCTAAAATGAGCAATTGCTGTTTTCTCTTAAACGCAACATTGGAGAAAAACCATTTCACATCACATTTGTGGGTCTTGGTCTTCAACACATCCAGTGAAATTTTGAGCTGTCTGTGTTTGCTACAAGAGGAGATAACACAAAGAATGCGCTTTTGTTGTTTCCATTGCTTTCAATGCATTTTGGCCTAAAACGTGCATTTGCTGTTTTCTCTTAAACGCAACATGGGAGAAAAACCATTTCACATCACATTTGTTGGTCTTGGTCTTTTACACATCCAGTTAAATTTTGAGCTGTCTGTGTTTGCTACTAGAGGAGATAACACAAAGTATGCGCTTTTGTTGTTTCCATTGCTTTCAATGCATTTTGGCCTAAAACGAGCAATTGCTGTTTTCTCTTAAACGCAACATGGGAGAAAAACCATTTCACATCACATTTGTGGGTCTTGGTCTTCAACACATCCAGTGAAATTTTGAGCTGTCTGTGTTTGCTACAAGAGGAGATAACACAAAGATTGCGCTTTTGTTGTTTCCATTGCTTTCAATGCATTTTTGCCTAAAACATGCATTTGCTGTTTTCTCTTAAACGCAACTTGGGAGAAAAACCATTTCACATCACATTTGTTGGTCTTGGTCTTCAACAAATCCAGTGAAATTTTGAGCTGCTTGTGTTTGCTACAAGAGGAGATAACACAAAGTATGCGCTTTTGTTGTTTCCATTGCTTTCAATGCATTTTGGCCTAAAATGAGCAATTGCTGTTTTCTCTTAAACGCAACATGGGAGAAAAACCATTTCACATCACATTTGTTGGTCTTGGTCTTCAACACATCCAGTGAAATTTTGAGCTGTCTGTGTTTGCTACAAGAGGAGATAACACAAAGTATGCGCTTTTGTTGTTTCCATTGCTTTCAATGCATTCTGGCCTAAAACGTGCATTTGCTGTTTTCTCTTAATCGCAACATGGGAGAAAAACTATTTCACATCACATTTGTTGGTCTTGGTCTTCAACACATCCAGTGAAATTTTAAGCTGCCTGTGTTTGCTACAAGAGGAGATAACACAAAGTATGCACTTTTGTTGTTTCCATTGCTTTCAATGCATTTTGGCCTAAAACGTGCAATTGCTGTTTTCTCTTAAACGCAACATGGGAGAAAAACCATTTCACATCACATTTGTGGGTCTTGGTCTTCAACACATCCAGTGAAATTTTGAGCTGTCTGTGTTTGCTACAAGAGGAGATAACACAAAGTATGCGCTTTTATTGTTTCCATTGCTTTCAATGCATTTTGTCCTAAAACGAGCAATTGCTGTTTTCTCTTAAATGCAACATGGGAGAAAAACCATTTCACATCATATTTGTGGCTCTTGGTCTTCAACACATCCAGTGAAATTTTGAGCTGTCTGTGTTTGCTACAAGAGGAGATATCACAAAGTATGCGCTTTTGTTGTTTCCATTGCTTTCAATGCATTTTGGCCTAAAACGAGCATTTGCTATTGTCTCTTAATCGCAACATGGGAGAAAAACCATTTCACATCACATTTGTGGGTCTTGGTCTTCAACACATCCAGTGAAATTTTGAGCTGTCTGTGTTTGCTACAAGATTAGATATCACAAAGTATGTGCTTTTGTTGTTTCCATTGCTTTCAATGCATTTTGGCCTAAAACGTGCATTTGCTGTTTTCTCTTAAATGCAACATGGGAGAAAAACAATTTCACACCACATTTGTGGGTCTTGGTCTTCAACACATCCAGTGAAATTTTGAGCTGTCTGTGTTTGCTACAAGAGGAGATAGCACAAAGTATGCGCTTTTGTTGTTTCCATTGCTTTCAATGCATTTGTATGTGCCTCTATAAACTATATTCTATACTATATACCACCATACTACAAATTCTATACTATGTACCACTATACAGCTCTACACCACATACTATACTATGTATCACTATACACCATATTCTATACTATGTACCTCTATACATCATTTTCTATACTATGTAGCACTTTACAGCTCTACCCCACAATCTATACTATGTACCACTATACAGCTCTACACAACATTCTATACTATGTACCACTATACACTATATTCTATACTATGAACCGCTATTCACCGTATTCTATACTATGTACCACTATACACCACATTCTATACTATGTACCACTATACAACTCTACACCACATTCTATACTATGTACCTCTATACACCATATTCTATACTATGTTCCACTATACACCTCTACACCAAATTCTATACTATGTACCACTATACACCACATTCTATACTATGTACCACTATACACCATATTCTATACTCTGTACCTCTATACATCATATTCTATACAATGTACCACTATACACTATATTCTATACTATGTACCACCATACACCATATTCTATACTATGTACCACTAAACACCGTATTCCATATTATGTACCACTATACACCATATTCTATACTATGTAAATCTATACACCATATTCTATAATATGTACCACTATACACCATATTGTATATTATGTACCACAATACAGCTCTACACCATATTCTATACTATGTACCACTATACACCATATTCTATACTATGGACCACTATACACCATATTCTATACTATGTACCACTATACAGCTCTACAACACATTCTATACTATGTACCAATGTACACCATATTCTGTACTATGTACCACTATACACCATCTTCTATACTATGTACCACTATGCACCATTTTCTATACTATGTACCACTATACACCTCTACACCATACTCTATACTATGTACCACTATACAGCTCTATACCACATTCTATACTAAGTTCTACTATATAGCTCTACACCATAATCTATACTATATACTACTATACACCACATTCTATACTATGTACCACTATACACCATATTCTATAAAATGTACCACTATATACCACATTCTATACTATGTACTACTATACAGCTCTACACCATATTCTATACTATGTACCACTATACATCTCTACTCCACATTCTATACTATGTACCGCTGTACACCATATTCTATACTATGTACCACTATAAATCACATTCTAGACTATGTACCATTATACAGCTCTGCACCACATTCTATATTATGTACCACTATACACCACATTCTATACTATGTACCACTATACACCATATTCTTTACTATGTACCAATATACAGCTCTACACCACATTCTATACTATGTACCAGTATACAGCTCTACACCATATTCTATACTATATACTACTATACACCACATTCTATACTATGTACCACTATACACCATATTCTATACTATGTAGCACTATACACCACATTCTATACTATGTAACAATATACAGCTCTACACCACATTCTATAATGTGTACCACTATACACCATATTCTAATCTATGTACCACTATTCAGCTCTACACCACATTCTATACTATGTACCACTATACATCATATTCTATGTACCACTATACACCTTATTCTAGACTGTATACCACTATACACCATATTCTATACTATGTACCTCTATACACCACATTCTATACTATGTACCACTATACACCACATTCTATACTATGTACCACTATACACCATATTCTACACTATGTGCCTCTATACACTATATTCTATACTATATACCACCATACTACACATTCTATACTATGGACCACTATACAGCTCTACACCACATACTATACTATGTACCACTATACACCATATTCTCTACTATGTACCTCTATACATCATTTTCTTTACTATGTACCACTTTACAGCTCTACACCACAATCTATACTATGTACCACTATACAGCTCTACACCACATTCTATACTATGTACCACTATACACCATATTCTATACTATGTACCACTATACAGCATATTCTATACTATGTACCACTATACACCACATTCTATACTATGTACCATTATACAGCTTTACAACACATTCTATACTATTTACCACTATACAACACATTCTATACTATGTACCACTATACAGCTCGACACCACATTCTATACTATGTACCTCTATACAACATATTCTATACTATGTACCACTATACACCTCTACACCAAATTCTAAACTATATACCACTATACACCACATTCTATACTATGTACCACTATACACCATATTCTATACTATGTACCTCTATACACCATATTCTATACAATGTACCACTATACACCATATTCTAAACTATGTACCACTATACACCTCTACACCAAATTCTATACTATGCACCACTATACATCACATTCTATACTATGTACCACTATACACCATATTCTATACTATGTACCACTATACACCATATTCTATATTATGTACCACAGTACGGCTCTACACCATATTCTATACTATGTACCACTATACACCATATTCTATACTATTTACCACTATACAGCTCTACACCACATTCTATACTATGTACCACTGTACAGCTCTACACCGCATTCTATACTATGTACTACTATACACCACATTATAAACTATGTACCACTATACAGCTCTACACCGTATACCACTATACACCACATTCTATACTATGTACCACTACACCACACTCTATACTATGAACCACTATGCACCACTATACACCATATTCTATACTATGTACCACTATACACCATATTCTATACTATGTACCTCTATACACCATATTCTATACTATGTAGCACTATACACCATATTCTATACTACGTACCACTATACAGCCCTACACCATATTCTATGCTATGTATCACTATACACAATACTCTATACTATGCACCACTTTACAGCTCTACACCATATTCTATACTATTTACCACTATACACCATATTGTATACTATGTACCACTATACAGCTCTACACCATATTCTATACTATGTACCACTATACAGCTCTACACCATATTCTATACTATATACCACAATACAGCTCTATACCATATTCTATACTATATACTGCTAAACACCATATTCTATACTATGTACCACTATACTGCTTTAAACCACATTCTATAGTATGTACCATTATACAGCTTTAAACCACATTCTATACTATGTACCACTATACACCATATTCTATACTATGTACAACTATTCAGCTCTACACCACATTCTATACTATGTACCACTATACACCATATTCTATATTATGTACCTCTATAAAGCTCTACACCACATTCTATACTATGTACCACTATACACCATATTCTACACTATGTACCACTATACAGCTCTACACCACATTCTATACTGTGTACCACTATAAACCACATTCTATACTATGTACCACTATACACCATATTCTATACTATGTGCCTCTATACACTATATTCTATACTATATACCACCATACACCACATTCTATACTATTTACCTATATACAACATTTTCTATTCTGTGTACCACTTTACAGCTCTACACCACAATCTATACTATGTACCACTATACAGCTCTACACCACATTCTATACTACATACCACTATACACCATATTCTATACTATGTACCACTATAGACCATATTCTATACTATGTACCACTATACACCACATTCTATACTATGTACCATTAATACAGCATTACACCACATTCTATACTAAGTACCACTATACAACACATTCTATACTATGTACCACTATACAGCTCTACACCACATTCTATACTATGAACCTCTACACACCATATTCTATACTATGTACCACTATACAGCTCTACACCAAATTCTATACTATGTACCACCATACACCACATTCTATACTATGTACCACTATACACAATATTCTATACTATGTACCTCTATACACCATATTCTATACAATGTACCACTATACACCATATTCTATACTATGTACCAAAATACACCATATTCTATACTATGTACCAATATACACCATATTCCATACTATGTACCTCTATACACCATATTCTATACTATGTACCACTATACACCATATTCTATATTATGTTCCACAATACAGCTCTACACCATATTCTATACTATGTACCACTATACACCATATTCTATACTATGTACCACTATACAGCTCTACAACACATTCTATGCTATGTACTACAATACACCATATTCTATACTATGTACCACTATACAGCTCTACACCACTTTCTATACTATGAACCACTATACAGCTCTACACCATATTCTATACTATGTACTACTATACACCACATTCTAAACTATGTACCACTATACAGCTCTACATCATATACCACTATACACCTTATTCTATACTATGTACCACTACACCACACTCTATACTAAGTACCACTATGCACCACTATTTACCACATTCTGTACTATGTACCACTATACACCATATTCTATACTATGTACCTCTATACACCATATTCTATACTATGTACCACTATACACCATATGCTATACTATGTACCACTATACAGTTCTACACAACATTCTATACTATATACCACTATACACCATATTCTATACTATGTAGCACTATACACCATATTCTATACTTCGTACCACTGTACAGCTCTGCACTATATTCTATGGTATGTATCACTATACACAATACTCTATACTATGCACCACTTTACAGCTCTACACCATATTCTATACTATTTACCACTATACACCATATTGTATACTATGTACCACTATACAGCTCTACACCATATTCTATACTATGTACCACTATACAGCTCTACACCATATTCTATACTATATACCACAATACAGCTCTATACCATATGTGTAGAGGTATATAGTATAGAATGTGGTATATAGTGCTACATAGTATAGAAAGTGGAATAGAGCTGTATAGTGGTACATAGCATACAATATGGTGTAGAGGTTTATAGTGGTACATATTATAGAATATGGTGTAGAGCTGTATAGTGGTTCATAGTATAGAATATGGTGTATAGTGGTACAGAGTATAGAATATGGGGTAGAGATGAATAGTTGTATATTGTATAGAATATGGTGTATAGTGGTGCATTTTATAGAATGTGGTGTATAGTGGTATATAGTATAGAATATGGTGTAAAGAGCTACATAGTATAGAATATGGTGTATAGAGGTACATAGAATAGAATGTGGTGTATAGTGGTACATAGTATAGAATATGTTGTAAAGTGGTACATAGTATAGAGTATGGTGTATAGTGGTACAGATTAAAAAATATGGTGTAGAGCTGTATAGTGGTACATAGTATAGATTATGGTGTAGAACAGTATAGTGGTACATAGTATAGAATATGGTGTAAAGAGGTACATAGAATAGAATATGGTGTATTGCTGGTACCATAGTCAAGAATGTGGTGTATAGTGGTACATAGAATATGGTGTATAGTGGTACATAGTATAGAATGTGGTGTAGAGCTGTATAGTGGGACATAGTAAAGAATATGTTGTATAGTGGTACAATAGTATAGAATGTGGTGTAGAGCTGTATAGTTTTACATAGTATAGAATATGTTGTATAGTTTTACATAGTATAGAATGTGGGTGTAGAGCTGTATAGTGGTACATAGTATACGAATATGGTGTGTATAGTGGTACTAGTATAGAATGTGGTTTAGAGCTGTATAATGGTACATAGTATTAGAATGTGATTTAAAGCTGTATAGTGGTACATAGTATAGAATATGGTGTATAGTTTTATATAGTATAGAATATGGTATAGAACTCTACTGTGGTATATAGTATAGAATATGGTGTAGAGCTGTATAGTGGTACATAGTATAGAATATGGTGTACTAGTGGTACAAAGTATAGAATGTGGGTATATTGTGGTACATAGTATAGAATATGGTGTACTAGTGGTACATAGTATAGAATATGGTGTATAGAGGTACATAGTATAGAATATGGTGTATAGTGGTAAATAGTATAGAATGTGTTGTATAGTGGTAATAGTATAGAATTTGGTGTAGAGCTGTATAGTCGGTACATAGTATAGAATGTGGTATATAGTGGTACATAGTATAGAATATGGTGTACAGTGGTACAAAGTATAGAATATGTGTATAGTGGTACATAGTATAGAATGTGGTGTATAGTGAGTGGTACATAGTATAGAATATGGTGTACAGAGGTACATAGTATAGAATATGGTGTATAGAGGTACATAGTATAGAATATGGTGTATAGTGGTACTTAGTATAGAATGTGGTGTATAGTAGTATATAGTATAGAATATGGTGTAGAGCTGCTACAGTGGTACATAGTATAGAAAGAGAAATAGAGCTGTATAGTGGTACATAGCTTAGAATATGTGTAGAGCTGTATAGTGGTACATTAGTATAGAATATGGTGTAGAGCTGTATAGTGGTTCATAGTATAGAATATGGTGTATAGTGGTACAGAGTATAGAATATGTGGTAGAGCTGAATAGTTGTAATATAGTATAGAATATGGTGTATAGAGGTACATTGTATGGAATATGGTGTATAGTGGTATATAGTATAGAATATGGTGTATAGAGGTACATAGTATAGAATATGGTGTATAGAGGTACATAGTATAGAATGTGCGTGTATAGTGGTACATAGTATAGAATATGGTGTAAAGTGGTACATAGTATAGAGTATGGTGTATAGTGGGTACAGAGTAAATAATATGGTGAAGAGCTGTATATTGGTACATAGTATAGAATATGGTGTAGAACAGTATACGTGGTACATAGTATAGAATATGGTGTTATAGAATTACATAGTATAGATATATGTTGTATATTGGTACATAGTCTAGAATGTGTTGTATAGTGGTACATAGTATAGAATATGGTGTACAGTTGGTACATAGTATAGAATGTGGTGTAGAGATGTATAGTGGTACAGAGTATAGAATATGGTGTAGAGCTGTTTAGTAGTACATAGTATAGAATGTGGTATATAGTGGTACATAGTATAGAACATAATGTATAGAGGTACAAAGTATAGAATATGGTGTATAGTGGTACATAGTATAGAATGTGGTGTATAGTAGTATATAGTATATATTATGGTGTAGAGCTGTATAGTATTACATAGTATAGAGTGCGGTGTAGAGGTGTATAGGTGGTACATAGTATCGAATATGGTGTATAGTGGTATATAGTATAAGATATGGTGTAGAGCTGTATAGTGGTTCATAGTATACGAAAATGGTGTATAGTGGTATATTAGTATAGAATATGGTTTATAGAGGTACATAGTATAGAATATGGTGTATAGACATACATAGTATAGAATATGGTGTTTAGTGGTACATAGTCTGGAAAACTATGTACCACTATACAGCTCTAAACCATATTCTATACTATGTACCACTATACAGCTCTACACCACATTCTATACTATGTACCGCTATACACCATATTCTATACTTTGTACCACTATACACCACATTCTAGACTATATACCACTATACACCATATTCTATACTATGTCACCTCTATACACCATATTTTATACTATATACCACTATACACCACATCCTATACTTTGTACCATTATACATCTCTACAACACATTCTATACTATGTACCACTATACACCATATTCTATACTATGTACCTACTATACAGCTCTACACCACATTCTATATTATGTACCACTGAACACCATATTCTAAACTATGTACCACTATACACCACATTCTATACTATATACCACTATACACCATATTCTATACTATGTACCACTATACACCATATTCTATACTACGTACCACTATACAGCTCTACACCATATTGTGTGCTTTGTATCACTATACACAATACTCTATACTATGCACCACTTTACAGCTCTAAACCATATTCTGTACTATATACCACTATACACCATATTGTATACTATGTACCACTATAGAGCTCTTCACCATATTCTATACTATGTACCACTATACAGCTCTACACCATATTCTATACTATATACAACAATACAGCTCTATACCATATTCTATACTATATACTACTATACACCATATTCTATACTATGTACCACTCTACAGCTTTGTACCACATTCTATAGTATGTACCATTATACAGCAGTAAATCACATTCTATACTATGTACCACTTTACACCATATTCTATACTATGTACCACTATACAGCTCTACACCACATTCTATACTATGTACCACTATACACCATATTCTATACTATGTACCACTATACAGCTCTACACCACATTCTATACTATGTACCACTATACACCATATTCTAGACTATGTACCACTATACACCATATTCTATACTATGTACCTCTATACACCATATTCTTTACTATATACCTCTATACAACATATTCTGTACTATGTAACACTATACACCATTTTCTATACTATGTAACACTATGCACCATTTTCTATACTATGTACCACTATACACCTCTACACAATACTCTATACTATGTACCACTATACAGCTCTATACCACATTCTATACTAAGTTCTACTATATAGCTCTACACCATATTCTATATTATATACTACTATACACCACATTCTATACTATGTAACACTATACACCATATTCTATAAAATGTACCACTATATACCACATTCTATACTATGTACTACAATACAGCTCTACACCATATTCTATACTATGTACCACTGTACATCTCTACACCACATTCTATTCTATGTAACACTGTACACCATATTCTATACTATGTACCACTATAAACCACATTCTAGACTATGTACCATTATACTGCTCTACACCACATTCTATATTATGTACCACTATACACCACATTCTATACTATGTACCACTATACACCATATTCTTTACTATGTACCAATATACAGCTCTACACCACATTCTATACTATGTACCAGTATACAGATCTACACCATATTCTATACTATATACTACTATACACCACATTCTATACTATGTACCACTATACATCATATTCTATACTATGTAACACTATACACCACATTCTATACTATGTACCATTAAACAGCTCTACACCACATTTTAAACTATGTACCACTATATACCACATTCTATACTATGTACCACTATACAGCTCTAAACCATATTCTATACTATGTACCACTATACAGCTCTACACCACATTCTATACTGTGTACCACTATACACCATATTCTATACTTTCTACTACTATACACCACATTCTAGACTATGTACCACTATACACCATATTCTATACTATGTACCACTATACAGCTCTAGACCACATTCTATACTATGTACCACTGTACACCATACTTTACACTATGTACCTCTATACACCACATTCTATACTATGTACCACTTTACACCACATTCTATACTATGTTCCACTATACAGCTCTTCACCATATTCTATACTATGTACCACTATACACCATATTCTATACTATCTACCACTACACAGCTATACACCACATTCTATACAATGTACCACTGTACACCGTATTCTATGTACCACTATACACCACATTCTATACTACGTACCTTTATACACCATATTCTATACTATTTACCTCTATACACCATATTCTATACTATATACCACTATTAACCATATTCTATACAACGTACCACTTTACACCATATTCTATACTATATACAACTATACAGCTCTACCCCATATTCTATACTATGTACCACTATACACCATATTCTATACTATGAACCACTATACTGCTCTACACCATATTCTTTACTTCTTTACTATTTACCACTATACACCATTTTCTATACTATGTACCACTATACTCCTCTACACCATATTCTATGCTATGTACCACTATACAGCTCTATACCTCATTGTATACTATATACAACTATACAGCTCTACCCCATATTCTATACTATGTAGCACTATATACCACATTCTATACTATGTACCACTATACAGCTCTAAACCATATTCTATACTATGTACCACTATGCATCTCTAGACCACATTCTATACTATGTACCACTATACACCATATTCTAGACTATGTAACTCTATACACCATATTCTAGACTGTGTACCACTATACACCATATTCTATACTATATACCTCTATACACCACATTCTATACTATGTACCACTATACTCCACATTCTATACTATGTACCACTATACACCATATTCTATACTACGTGCCTCTATACACTATTTTCTATACTATGTACCACCTTTCACCACTTTCTATACTATGTACCACAATACATCTCTACACCACATTGTATACTATGTACCACTATACACATTATTCTATACTATGTACCACGATACAGCTCTACACCACATTCAATACTATATACTACTATATACCAAATTCAATTCTATGTACCACTATACACTATATTCTATACTATGTAAGACTATACACCACATTCTATACTATGTACCATTATACAGCTCTACACCACATTCTATACTATGTACCACTATACACCACATTCTATACTATGTACCACTATACAGCTCTAAACCATATTCTATACTATGTACCACTGTACACCATATTCTATACTATGTACCACTATGCATCACATGCTAGACTATGTACCACTATAAACCATATTCTTTACTATGTACCTCTATACACCATATTCTATACTATATACCACTATACACCACATCCTATACTATGTACCATTATACAGCTCTACACCACATTCTATACTATGTACCACTATACACCATATTCAATACTATGTACCACTATACAGCTCTACACCACATTCTATACTATGTACCACTATACACCATATTCTACACTATGTACCACTATACAGCTCTACACCACATTCTATACTATGTACCACTATACACCATATTCTATGTACCACTATACACCACATTCTAGACTATGTACCACTATACACCATATTCTATACTATGTACCTTTATACACCATATTCTATACTATTTCCCTCTATACACCATATTCTATACTATATACCACTATTAACCATATTCTTTACAATGTACCACTATATACCACTATTAACCATATTCTATACAATGTACAACTATACAGCTCTACCCCATATTCTATACTATGTACCACTATACACCATATTCTATACTATGAACCACTATACAGCTCTACACCATATTCTATACTATTTACCACTTTACACCATATTCTATACTATGTACCACTATACCACCATATTCTATACTATGTACCTCAATACAGCTCTACACCATATTCTATACAAAGTACCACTATACTCCTCTACACCATATTCTATGCTATGAACCACTATACAGCTCTATAACACATTCTATACTATGTTCAACTGTACAGATCTACACCATATTCTATACTCTATACTACTATAGACCACATTCTATAATAAGTACCACTATACACCATATTCTATACTATGTAGCACTATACACCACATTCTATACTATGTAACACTAACAGATCTACACCACATTCTATATTATGTACCACTAAACACCATATTCTATACATGTACCACTATTCAGCTCTACACCACATTCTTTACTATGTACCACTATACATCATATTCTATGTACCACTATACACCATATTCTAGACTATGTACCTCTATACACCACATACTATACTATGTACAACTATACTCCACATTCTATACTATGTACCACTATACACCATATTCTATACTATGTGCCTCTATACACAATATGTTATACAATGTACCACCATACACCACATTCTATAATTCTATACTATGTACCTCTATACAGCTCTACACCACATTCTATACAATGTACCACTATACACCATGTTCTATACTATGTACCCACTATACAGCTCTACACCATATTCTATACTATATAAAACAATAGAGCTCTATACCATATTCTATACTATTTACCACTATACACCATATTCTATACTATGTTCCCACTATACAGCTCTACACCACATTCAATAATATGTACCACTATACACCATATTTCTATACTATGTACCACTATACAGCTCTACACCACATTCTATACTATTGTACCAATATACTCCATATTCTATGCACCACTATACTCCACAATCTAGACTATGTACCATTATTATACCATATTCTATACTATGTAACTCTATACACAATATTCTATACTATGTACCTCTATACTCCATATTCTATTACTATATACCACTATGCACCATATTCTTATACTATATACCACTATACACCACATTCTATACTATATACCACTATTCACTATATTCTATAACTATGTACCACTATACACCTCTACACCATATTCTATACTATGTACCACTATACAGCTCTACACCATATTCTATACTATATACTACTATACACCATATTCTATACTATTTACCTCTATACACCATATTCTATACTATATACCACTATACACCACTTCCTATACTATTTACCATTATACAGCTCTACACCACATTCTATTATTTGATGTACCACTATACACCATATTCTATACTATGTACCACTATACAGCTCTACACCACATTCTATACTATGTACCCACTATACACCATATTCTACACTATGTACCCACTATACACCATATTCTATTCTATACTATGTACCTCTATACACCATATTCTATACTATATACCACTATACACCACATCCTATACTATGTTCCACTATACAGCTCTTCACCACATTCTATACTATGTTCCACTATACACCATATTCTATACTATGTACCACTATACAGCTCTACTCCATATTCTGTACTATATACCACAATAGAGCTCTATACCATATTCTTATACTATATACCCACTATACACCATATTCTATACTATGTACCACTATACAGCTTTATACCACATTCTATACTATGTACCATTATACAGCGCTAAGCCACATTCTATATACTATGTACCACTATACAGCTCTACACCACATTCTATACTATGTACCACTATACTACATATTCTATACTATATGTACCACTATACAGCTCTACTCCATATTCTATGCTATATACTACTATACACCACATTCTATACTATGTACCACTATACACCATATTCTATGCTATGTAACACTATACACCACATTGTATACTATGTAGCATTATACAGCTCTACACCGACATTCTATACTATGTACCACTATATACCACATTCTATACTATGTACCACTATACAGCTCTAAACCATATTCTAATACTATGTACCTCTATACATCTCTACACCACATTCTATACTATGTACCATTATACACCATATTCTAGACTATGTAACTCTATACACCATATTCTTGACTGTGTACCACTATTCACCATATTCTATACTATGTACCTCTTAACACCACATTCTATACTATGTACCTCTATACTCCACATTCTATACTATGTACCACTATTCACCATATTCTATACTATGTGCCTCTATACACTATATTCTTTACTATGTACCACCATACACCACATTCTATAACTATGTACCACTATACATCTCTACACCACATTCTATATACTATGTTCCACTATACAGCTCTACACCGTATTCTATACTATATACCACAATAGAGCTCTATACCATATTCTATACTATATACCACTATACACTATATTCTATACTATGTACCACCATACAGCTTTATACCACATTCTATACTATGTACCATTATGCAGCTCTAAACCACATTCTATACTATGTACCACTATACACACCATATTCTATACTATGTACCACTATACAGCTCTGCACCACATTCAATACTATAAACTACTATATACCAAATTCTATACTATGTACTACTATACACCATATTCTTATACTATGTAAACACTATACACCACATTCTATACTATGTTCCATTATACTTGCTCTACACCACATTCTATACTATGTACCACTATATACCACATTCTATATACTATGTACCACTATACAGCTCTAAACCATATTCTATACTATGTACCACTATACACCATATTCTATACTATGTACCACTATACATCACATGCTAGACTATGTACCACTATAAACCATATTCTTTACTATTTACCTCTATACACCATATTCTATACTATATACCACTATACACCACATCCTACTACTATGCTATTACCATTATACATCTCTACACCACATTCTATACTATGTACCACTATATACACCATATTCTAAACTTTTGTACCACTCTACACCATAGTCTATACTATGTTCCATTATACAGTTGTTCACCACATTCTATACTATGTACCCACTATACACCGTATTCTATGTACCACTATACACCACATTCTAGACTATGTACCACTATACACCATATTCTATACTATGTACCTTTATACACCATATTCTATACTATTTACCTCTATACACCATATTCTATACTATATACCACTATTAACCATATTCTATACAATGTACCACTATATACCACTATTAACCATATTCTATACTATGTACCACTATACACCATATTCTATACTATATACAACTATACAGCTCTACCCCATATTCTATACTATGTACCACTATACACCAAATTCTATACTATGAACCACTATACAGCTCTACACCATATTCTATACTATTTACCACTTTACACCATATTCTATACTATGTACCACTATACACCATATTCTATACTATGTACCACAATACAGCTCTACACCATATTCTATACTATGTACCAACTATACACCATATTCTATACTATATACCACTATTAAACCATATTCTATAGCAATGTACCACTATACACCATAGTCTATGTGATATACAACTATACAGCTCTACCCCATATTCAGTACTATGTATATTCCACTATACACCATATTCTATACTATGAACCACTATACAGCTCTACACCATATTCTATACTATTTACCACTATACACCATATTCTATACTATGTACCACTATAAACCTCTTCACTATATTCTATGCTATGTACCACTATACAGCTCTATACCACATTCTATGCTTTGTACAACTGTACAGCTCTACACCATATTCTATACTATATACTACTATAGACCACATTCTATACTAAGTTCCTCTATACACCATATTCTATAGTATGTAGCACTATACACCACATTCTATACTATGTACCACTATTCAGCTCTACACCACATTCTATACTATGTACCACTATACACCATATTCTATACTATGTACCACTATTCAGCTCTACACCACATTCTATACTATGTACCACTATACACCATATTCTAGACTATGGTGTATATGGTGTATAGTGGTACATTCTAGACTATGTACCACTATACAGCCCTAAACCATATTTTATACTATGTACCATTATACAGCTCTACACCACATTCTATACTTTGAACCACTATACACCATATTCTATACTATGTACCTCTATACACCATATTCTATACTATATACCACTATACACCACATCCTATACTATGTACCATTGCACAGCTCTACACCACATTTTATACTATGTACCACTATACACCATATTCTATACTATGTACCACTATACAGCTCTACACCACATTCTATACTATGTACCACTGTACACCATATTCTACACTATATACCACTATACACCACATTATATACTATGTACAAATATACACCACATTCTATACTATGTTCCACTATACAGCTCTTCACCACATTCTATACTATGTACCACTATACACCATATTCTATACTATGTACCACTATACAGCTCTACACCACATTCTATACAATGTACCACTATACACCATATTCTATGTACCACTATACACCACATTCTAGACTATGTACCACTATACACCATATTCTATACTACTTACCTTTATACACCATATTCTATACTATTTACCTCTATACACCATATTCTATACTATATACAACTATTAACCATATTCTATACAACGTACCACTTTACACCATATTCTATACTATATACAACTATACAGCTCTACCCCATATTCTATACTATGTACCACTATACACCATATTCTATACTATGAACCACTATACAGCTCTAAACCATATTCTTTACAATTTACCACTATCCACCATATTCTATACAATGTACCACTATACTCCTTTACACCATATTCTATGCTATGAACCACTATACAGCCCTATAAAACATTCTATAATATGAACAACTGTACAGATCTCCACCATATTCTATACTCTATACTACTATAGACCACATTCTATAGTAAGTACCACTGTACACCATATTCTATACTATTTACCTCTATACACCATATTCTATACTATATACAACTATTAACCATATTCTATACAAAGTACCACTTTACACCATATTCTATACTATATACAACTATACAGCTCTACCCCATATTCTATACTATGTACCACTATACACCACATTCTATACTATGTACCACTATACACCATATTCTATACTATGTACCTTTATATACCATATTCTATACTATTTACCTCTATACACCATTTTCTATACTATATACCACTACTAACCATATTCTATACAATGTACCACTATATACCATATTCTATACTATATACAACTATACAGATCTACCCCATATTCTATACTATGTAACACTATACACCATATTCTATATTATAAACCACTATACAGCTCTACACCATATTCTTTACTATTTAAAACTATACACCATATTCTTTACTATATACCACTATACACCTCTACACCATATTCTATGCTATGTACCAATATACAGCTCTGTACCACATACTATACTATGTACAACTGTACATCATATTCTATGTACCACTATACACCATATTCTAGACAATGTTACACTATACACCATATTCTAGACTATGTACCACTATACACCATATTCTATACTATGTAGCTCTATACACCACATTCTATACTACGTACCACTATACACCACATTCTATACTATGTACCACTATACAGCTCTACACCACATTCTATACTATGTACCACTATACACCATATTCTATACTATGTAAAACTATACAGCTCTACACCATATTCTGTACTATATACCACAATAGAGCTCTATACCATATTCTATACTATATACCACTATACACCATATTCTGTACTATGTACCACTATAGAGCTCTACACCACATTCTATACTATGATATACCACTATACACCACATCCTACACTATGTACCATTATACAGCTCTACACCACATTCTATACTATGTACCACTATACACGTCTATACCATATTCTATACTATGTACCACTATACAGCTCTACACCATATTCTATACTATATACTACTATACACCACATTCTATACTATGTAACACTATACACCACATTCTATACTATGTTCCATTATACAGCTCTACACCATTTTCTATACTATGTACCACTATATACCACATTATATACTATGTACCATTCTACAGCTCTACACCATATTCTATACTATGTACCACTATACACCACATTCTATACTATGTACAACTATACACCATATTCTATACTATGTACCACTATACAGCTCTAAACCATATTTTATACTATGTACCATTATACAGCTCTTCACCACATTCTATACTTTGTACCACTATACACCATATTCTATACTTTGTACTACTATACACCACATTCTAGACTATGTACCACTATACACCATATTCTATACTATGTACCTCTATACACCGTATTCTATACTATATACCACTATACACCACATCCTATACTATGTACCATTACACAGCTCTACACCACATTTTATACTATGTACCACTATACACCGTATTCTATACTATGTACCACTATACAGCTCTACACCACATTCTATACAATGTACCACTATACACCATATTCTATGTACCACTATACACCACATTCTAGACTATGTACCACTATACACCAAATTCTATACTCCTTACCTTTATACACCTTATTCTATACTATTTACCTCTATACACAATATTCTATACTATATACCACTATTAACCATATTCTATACAACGTACCACTTTACACCATATTCTATACTATATACAACTATACAGCTCTACCCCATATTCTATACTATGTACCACTATACACCATATTCTATACTATGAACCACTATACAGCTCTAAACCATATTCTTTACTATTTACCACTATACACCATATTCTATACTATGTACCACTATACTCCTCTACACCATATTCTATGCTATGAACCACTATACAGCTCTATAAAACATTCTATACTATGTACAACTGTACAGATCTACATCATATTCTATACTCTATACTACTATAGACCACATTCTATAATAAGTACCACTGTACACCATATTCTATACTATGTAGCACTATACACCACATTCTATACTATGTAACACTATACAGCTCTACACCACATTCTATATTATGTACAACTATACACCATATTCTATACTATGTACCACTATTCAGCTCTACACCACATTCTATACTATGTACCACTTTACATCATATTCTATGTACCACTATACACCATATTCTAGACTATGCACCTCTATACACCACATACTATACTATGTACAAATATACTTCTCATTCTATACTATGTACCACTATACACCATATTCTATACTATGTGCCTCTATACACTATATTTTATACAATGTACCACCATACACCACATTCTATACTATGTACCTCTATACACCATATTCTATACTATGTACCACTATACAGCTCTACACCATATTCTATACTATATAAAACAATAGAGCTCTATACCATATTCTATACTATATACCACTATACACCATATTCTATAATATGAACCACTATACTGCTCTAAACCATATTCTTTACTATTTACCACTATACACCTTATTCTATGCTATGAACCACTATACAGCTCTATAAAACATTCTATAATATGTACAACTGTACAGATCTACACCATTTTCTATACTCTATACTACTATAGACCACATTCTATAATAAGTACCACTGTACACCATATTCTATACTATGTAGCACTATACACCACATTCTATACTATGTAACACTATACAGCTCTACACCACATTTTATATTATGTACCACTATACACCATATTCTATACTATGTACCACTATTCAGCTCTACACCACATTCTATACTATGTATCACTATACATCATATTCTATGTACCACTATACACCATATTCTAGACTATGCACCTCTATACACCACATACTATACTATGTACAAATTTACTCCACATTCTATACTATGTACCACTATATACCATATTCTATACTATGTACCACTATACAGCTCTACAGCATATTCTATACTATATACCACAATAGAGCTCTTTACCATATTCTATACTATATACCACTATACACCATATTCAATTCTATGTACCACTATACAGATTTATACCACATTCTATACTATGTACCATTATACAGCTCTAAACCACATTCTATACTATGTACCACTATACATGATATTCTATACTATGTACCACTATACAGCTCTACACCACATTCAATACTATGTACCACTATACAACATATTCTATACTATGTAAAACTATACAGCTCTATACCACATTCTATACTATGTACCACTATACACCATATTCTATACTATATTCCACTATACACCACATCCTACACTATGTACCATTATACAGTTCTACTCCACATTCTATACTATGTACCTCTATACACCATATTCTATACTATTTACCACTATACAGCTCTACACCACATTCTATACTATATACCAATATACTCCATATTCTATGTACCACTATACTCCACATTCTTGACTATGTACCATTATAAACCATATTCTATACTATGTACCTCTATACACCATATTCTTACTATAAACCACTATACACCATATCCTATACTATATAACACTATACACCATATTCTATACTATATACCAGTATACACCATTGTCTATACTATGAACCACTATACAGCTCTACACCACATTCTATACTATATACCACTATACACCATATTCTATACTATGTACCACTATACACCTCTACACCATATTCTATACTATGTACCACTATACAGCTCTACACCATATTCTATACTATATAATACTATACACAACATTCTATACAATGTACCTCTATCCTCCATATTCTATACTATATACCACTATTAACCATATTCTATACAACGTACAACTTTACACCATATTCTATACTATATACAACTATACAGCTCTACCCCATATTCTATGCTATGTACCACTATACATAGTATAGGTGGGGCGGTACACCTGTCAAACCGTAACGCAGGTGTCCTAAGGCGAGCTCAGGGAGGACAGAAACCTCCCGTGGAGCAGAAGTAAACACTATACACCACATTCTATACTATGTACCATTATACAGCTCTACACCACATTCTATACTATGTACCACTATATACCACATTCTATACAATGTACCACTATACTGCTCTTAACCATATTCTATACTATGTTCCACTATACAGCTCTACAGCACATTCTATACTATGTAACTATACACCATATTCTATACTATATACCACTATACACCACATTCTAGACTATGTACCACTATAAACCATATTCTATACTATGTACCTCTATACACCATATTCTATACTATATACCACTATACACCACATCCTACACTATGTACCATTATACAGTTCTACACCACATTCTATTCCATGTACCACTATACACGTCTACACCATATTCTATACTATGTAGCACAATACAGCTCTACACCATATTCTATACTATATACTACTATACACCACATCCTATACTATGTAACACTATACACCACATTCTATACTATGTACCATTATACAGCTCTACACCATATTCTATACTATGTACCACTATATACCACATTCTATTCTATGTACCACTATACAGCTCTAAACCATATTCTATACTATGTACCAATATACAGCTCTACACCACATTCTATACTATGTACCACTATACACCATATTCTATACTATGTACCACTATGCACCACATTCTAGACTATGTACCACTATACACCATATTCTATACTATGTACCTCTATACACCATATTCTATACTATATACCACTATATACAACATCCTATACTATGTTCCATTATACAGCTCTACACCACATTCTATACTATGTACAACTATACACCACATTCTATACTATGTAGAACTATACACCATATTCTATACTATGTTCCACTATACAGCTCTTCACCACATTCTATACTATGTTCCACTATACACTATATTCTATACTATGTACCACTATACAGCTCTACACCACATTCTATACTTTGTACAACTATACACCACATTCTATGTACCACTATACACCACATTCTAGACTATGTATCACTATACACCATATTCTATACTATGTACCTTTATATGCCATATTCTATACTATATACCACTACTAACCATATTCTATACAATGTACCACTATACACCATATTCTATATTAAGAACCACTATACAGCTCTACACCATATTCTATAGTATTTAAAACTATACACCATATTCTATACTATATACCTCTATACACCTCTACACCATATTCTATGCTATGTACCAATAGACAGCTCTGTACCACATACTAAACTGTGTACAACTGTACATCATATTCTATGTACCACTATACACCATATTCTAGACAATGTAACTCTATACACCATATTCTATACTATGTACCACTAAATACCACATTCTATACTATGCACCACTAAACACCATATTCTATACTTTGTACCTCTATACACCATATTCTATACTATATACTACTATACACCACATTCTATACTATGTACCACCATACAGCTCTACACCACATTCTATACTATGTACAACTGTACATCATATTCTATGTACCACTATACACCATATTCTAGACAATGTAACACTATACACCATATTCTATACTATGTACCACTATACACCATATTCTATACTATGTACCTCTATACACCACATCCTATATTACGTACCACTATACACCACATTCTATACTATGTACCACTATACAGCTCTACACCACATTCTATACTATGTACCACTATACACCATATTCTATACTATGTAAAACTATACAGCTCTACACCATATTCTGTACTATATACCACAATAGAGCTCTATACCATATTCTATACTATATACCACTATACACCATATTCTGTACTATGTACCACTATAGAGCTCTACACCACATTCTATACTATGTACCACTATACACCATATTCTATACTATGTACCTCTATACACCATATTCTATAACATATACCACTATACACCACATCCTACACTATGTACCATTATACAGCTCTACACCACATTCTATACTATGTACCACTATACACGTCTACACCATATTCTATACTATGTACCACTATACAGCTCTACACCATATTCTATACTATATACTACTATACACCACATTCTATACTATGTAACACTATACACCACATTCTATACTATGTTCCATTATACAGCTCTACACCATATTCTATACTATGTACCACTATATACCACATTCTATACTATGTACCACTATACACCATATTCTATACTATGTACCTTTATATACCATATTCTATACTATTTACCTCTATACACCATTTTCTATACTATATAACACTACTAACCATATTCTATACAATGTACCACTATATACCATATTCTATACTATATACAACTATACAGATCTACCCCATATTCTATACTATGTAACACTATACACCATATTCTATATTATGAACCACTATACAGCTCTACACCATATTCTTTACTATTTAAAACTATACACCATATTCTTTACTATATACCACTATACACCTCTACACCATATTCTATGCTATGTACCAATATACAGCTCTGTACCACATACTATACTATGTACAACTGTACATCATATTCTATGTACCACTATACACCATATTCTAGACAATGTTACACTATACACCATATTCTAGACTATGTATCACTATACACCATATTCTATACTATGTACCTCTATACACCACATTCTATACTACGTACCACTATACACCACATTCTATACTATGTACCACTATACAGCTCTACACCACATTCTATACTATGTACCACTATACACGATATTCTATACTATGTAAAACTATACAGCTCTACACCATATTCTGTACTATATACCACAATAGAGCTCTATACCATATTCTATACTATATACCACTATACACCATATTCTGTACTATGTACCACTATAGAGCTCTACACCACATTCTATACTATGTACCACTATACACCATATTCTATACTATGTACCTCTATACACCATATTCTATAATATATACCACTATACACCACATCCTACACTATGTACCATTATGCAGCTCTACACCACATTCTATACTATGTACCACTATACACGTCTACACCATATTCTATACTATGTACCACTATACAGCTCTACACCATATTCTATACTATATACTACTATACACCACATTCTATACTATGTAACACTATACACCACATTCTATACTATGTTCCATTATACAGCTCTACACCATATTCTATACTATGTACCACTATATACCACATTCTATACTATGTACCATTCTACAGCTCTACACCATATTCTATACTATGTACCACTATATACCACATTCTATACTATGTACAACTATACGCCATATTCTATACTATGTACCACTATACAGCTCTGTACCACATACTAAACTGTGTACAACTGTACATCATATTCTATGTACCACTATACACCATATTCTAGACAATGTAACACTATTCGCCATATTCTATACTATGTACCACTAAATACCACATTCTATACTATGCACCACTAAACACCATATTCTATACTTTGTACCTCTATACACCATATTCTTTACTATATACCACTATACACAACATTCTATACTATGTACCACCATACAGCTCTACACCACATTCTATACTATGTACCACTATACACCATATTCTATACTATGTAAAACTATACAGCTCTACACCATATTCTGTACTATATACCACAATAGAGCTCTATATCATATTCTATACTATATACCACTATACACCATATTCTATACTATGTACCACTATAAAGCTCCAAACCACATTCTATACAATGTACCACTATACACCATATTCTATACTATGTACCACTATAGAGCTCTACACCACATTCTATACTATGTACCACTATACAACATATTCTAAACTATGTAAAACTATACAGCTCTATACCACATTCTATACTATGTACCACTATACACCATATTCTATGTACCACTATACTCCACATTCTAGACTATGTACCATTATACACCATATTCTATACTATGTAACTCTATACACCATATTCTATACTATGTACCTCTATACACCATATTCTTACTATATACCACTATACACCATATTCTATACTATATACCACTATACACCATATTCTATACTATATACCTGTATACACCATTTTCTATACTATGAACCTCTATACAGCTCTACACCACATTCTATACTATATACCACTATTCACCATATTCAATACTATGTACCACTATACACCTCTACACCAAATTCTATACTATGCACCACTATACAGCTCTACACCATATTCTATACTATAAATTACTATACACCACATTCTACACTATGTACCTCTATCCATCATATTCTATACTATGTAACACTATACACCACATTCTATACTATGTACCATTATACAGCTCTACACCACATTCTATACTATGTACCACTATATATCACATTCTATACAATGTACCACTATACAGCTCTTAACCATATTCTATACTATGTACCACTATACAGCTCTACACCACATTCTATACTATGTACCACTATACATCATATTCTATACTATTTACCACTATACACCACATTCTAGACTATGTACCACTATACACCATATTCTATACTATGTACCTCTATACACCATATTCTATACTATATACCACTATAAACCACATCCTACACTTAGTACCATTATACAGCTCTACACCACATTCTATACTATGTACCACTATACATGTGTACACCATATTCTAAACTATGTTCCAATATACAGCTCTACACCATATTCTATACTATATACTACTATACACCACATTCTATACTATGTAACACTATACACCACATTCTATACTATGTACCATTATACAGCTCTACACCATATTCTCTACTATGTACCACTATATACCACATTCTATACTATGTAACAACTATACAGCTCTAAACCATATTCTATACTATGTACCAATATACAGCTCTACACCACATTCTATACTATGTACCACTATACACCATATTCTATACTATGTACCACTATACACCACATTCTAGAGTATGTACCACTATACACCATATTCTATACTATGTACCTCTATACACCATATTATATACTATATACCACTATACACCACATCCTATACTATGTTCCATTTTACAGCTCTACACCACATTCTATACTATGTACCACTATACACCATATTCTACACTATGTACCACTATACACCACATTCTATACTATGTACAACTATGCACCACATTCTATACTATGTTCCACTATACACTATATTCTATACTATGTACCACTATACAGCTCTACACCACATTCTATACTATGTACGACTATACACCACCTTCTATGAACCACTATACACCACATTCTAGACTATGTACCACTATACACCATATTCTATACTATGTACCTTTATATACCATATTCTATACTATATACAACTATACAGATCTACCCCATATTCTATACTATGTAAAACTATACACCATATTCTATATTATGAACCACTATACAGCTCTACACCATATTATTTACTATTTAAAACTATACACCATATTCTATACTATATACCACTATAAACCTCTACACCATATTCTATGCTATGTACCAATATACAGCTCTGTACCACATACTATACTATGTACAACTGTACATCATATTCTATGTACCACTACACACCATATTCTAGACAATGTTACACTATACACCATATTCTAGACTATGTACCACTATACACCATATTCTATACTATGTACCTCTATACACCACATTCTATACTATGTACCACTATACACCACATTCTATACTATGTACCACTATACAGCTCTACACCACATTCTATACTATGTACCACTATACACCATATTCTATACTCTGTAAAACTATACAGCTCTACACCATATTCTGTACTATATACCACAATAGAGCTCTATACCATATTCTATACTTTATACCACTATACACCATATGCTGTACTATGTACCACTATAGAGCTCTACACCACATTCTATACTATGTACCACTATACACCATATTCTATACTATGTACCTCTATACACCATATTCTATAATATATACCACTATACACCACATCCTACACTATGTACCATTATACAGCTCTATATCACATTCTATACTATGTACCACTATACACGTCTACACCATATTCTATACTATGTACCACTATACAGCTCTACACCATATTCTATACTATATACTACTATACACCACATTCTATACTATGTAACACTATACACCACATTCTATACTATGTTCCATTATACAGCTCTACACCATATTCTATACTATGTACCACTATATACCACATTTTATACTATGTACAACTATACACCATATTCTATACTATGTACCACTATACAGCTCTAAACCAAATTTTATACTATGTACCATTATACAGCTCTACACCACATTCTATACTATGTACCACTACACACCATAATCTACACTATGTACCACTATACACCATATTCTATACTATGTACCACTATACAGCTCTAAACCATATTTTATACTATGTACCATTATACAGCTCTACACCACATTCTATACTTTATACCACTATACACCATATTCTATACTTTGTACTACTATACACCACATTCTAGACTATGTACCACTATACACCATATTCTATACTATGTACCTCTATACACCATATTCTATACTATATACCACTATACACCATATCCTATACTATGTACCATTACACAGCTCTACACCACATTTTATACTATGTACCACTATACACCGTATTCTATACTATGTACCACTATACAGCTCTACACCACATTCTATACTATGTACCACTGTACACCATATTCTACACTATGTACCACTATACACCACATTCTATACTATGTACCACTATACACCACATTCTATACTATGTTCCACTATACAGCTCTTTACCACATTCTATACTATGTACCACTATACACCATATTCTATACTATGTACCACTATACAGCTCTACACCACATTCTATACAATGTACCACTATACACCATATTCTATGTACCACTATACACCACATTCTAGACTATGTACCACTATACACCATATTCTATACTACTTACCTTTATACACCATATTCTATACTATTTACCTCTATACACAATATTCTATACTATATACCACTATTAACCATATTCTATACAACGTACCACTTTACACCATATTCTATACTATATACAACTATACAGCTCTACCCCATATTCTATACTATGTACCACTATACACCATATTCTATACTTTGAACCACTATACAGCTCTAAACCATATTCTTTACTATTTACCACGATACACCATATTCTATACTATGTACCACTATACTCCTCTACACCATATTCTATGCTATGAACCACTATACAGCTCTATAAAACATTCTATACTATGTACAACTGTACAGATCTACATCATATTCTATACTCTATACTACTATAGACAACATTCTATAATAAGTACCACTGTACACCATATTCTATACTATGTAGCACTATACACCACATTCTATACTATGTAACACTATACAGCTCTACACCACATTCTATATTATGTACCACTATACACCATATTCTATACTATGTACCACTATTCTGCTCTACACCACATTCTATACTATGTACCACTTTACATCATATTCTATGTACCACTATACACCATATTCTATACTATGTGCCTCTATACACTATATTTTATACAATGTACCACCATACACCACATTCTATACTATGTACCTCTATACAGCTCTACACCATATTCTATACTATATAAAACAATAGAGCTCTATACCATATTCTATACTATATACCACTATACACCATATTCTATACTATGTACCACTATACAGCTCTACACCACATTCAATACTATGTACCACTATACACCATATTCTATACTATGTACCACTATACAGCTCTACACCACATTCTATACTATGTACCAATATACTCCATATTCTATGCACCACTATACACCACATTCTAGACTATGTACCATTATACACCATATTCTATACTATGTAACTCTATACACCATATTCTATACTATGTTCCTCTATACACAATATTCTATAATATATACCACTATGCACCATATTCTATACTATATACCACTATACACCATATTCTATAATATATACCACTATACAGCTCTACTCCATATTCTATACTATGTACCACTATACACCATTTTCTATACTATGAACCACTATACAGCTCTACACCACATTCTATACTATATACCACTATACACTATATTCTATACTTTGTACCTCTATACACCACATTCTAGACTATGTACCACTATACACCATATTCTATACTATGTACCTCTATACACCATATTCTATACTATATACCACTATACACCACATCCTATACTATGTACCATTACACAGCTCTACACCACATTTTATACTATGTACCACTATACACCATATTCTATACTATGTATCACTATACAGCTCTACACCACATTCTATACTATGTACCACTGTACACCATATTCTACACTATGTACCACTATACACCACATTCTATACTATGTACCACTATACACCACATTCTATACGATGTTCCACTATACAGCTCTTCACCACATTCTATACTATGTACCACTATACACCATATTCTATACTATGTACCACTATACAGCTCTACACCACATTCTATACAATGTACCACTATACACCATATTCTTTGTACCACTATGCACCACATTCTAGACTATGTATCACTATACACCATATTCTATACTACTTACCTTTATACACCATATTCTATACTATTTACCTCTATACACCATATTCTATACTATATACCACCATTAACCATATTCTATACAACGTACAACTTTACACCATATTCTATACTATATACAACTATACAGCTCTACCCCATATTCTATACTATGTACCACTATACACCATATTCTATACTATGAACCACTATACAGCTCTAAACCATATTCTTTACAATTTACCACTATACACCATATTCTATGCTATGAACCACTATACAGCTCTATAAAACATTCTATAATATGTACAACTGTACAGATCTACACCATATTCTATACTCTATACTACTATAGACCACATTCTATAATAAGTACCACTGTACACCATATTCTATACTATGTAGCACTATACACCACATTCTATACTATGTAACACTATACAGCTCTACACCACATTCTATATTATGTACCACTATACACCATATTCTATACTATGTACCACTATTCAGCTCTACACCACATTCTATACTATGTACCAATATACATCATATTCTATGTACCACTATACACCATATTCTAGACTATGCACCTCTATACACCACATACTATACTATGTACAAATTTACTCCACATTCTATACTATGTACCACTATATACCATATTCTACACTATGTACCACTATACAGCTCTACAGCATATTCTATACTATATACCACAATAGAGCTCTTTACCATATTCTATACTATATACCACTATACACCATATTCAATTCTATGTAACACTATACAGCTTTATAACACATTCTATACTATGTACCATTATACAGCTCTAAACCACATTCTATACTATGTACCAGTATACAAGATATTCTATACTATGTACCACTATACAGCTCTACACCCCATTCAATACTATGTACCACTATACAACATATTCTATACTATGTAAAACTATACAGCTCTATACCACATTCTATACTATGTACCACTATACACCATATTCTATACTATATACCACTATACACCACATCCTACACTATGTACCATTATACAGTTCTACTCCACATTCTATACTATGTACCTCTATACACCATATTCTATACTATTTACCACTATACAGCTCTACACCGCATTCTATACTATGTACCAATATACTCCATATTCTATGTACCACTATACTCCACATTCTTGACTATGTACCATTATAAACCATATTCTATACTATGTACCTCTATACACCATATTCTTACTATAAACCACTATACACCATATCCTATACTATATACCACTATACACCATATTCTATACTATATACCAGTATACACCATTGTCTATACTATGAACCACTATACAGCTCTACACCACATTCTATACTATATAACACTATACACCATATTCTATACTATGTACCACTATACACCTCTACACCATATTCTATACTATGTACCACTTTACAGCTCTACACCATATTCTATACTATATAATACTATACACAACATTCTATACTATGTACCTCTATCCTCCATATTCTATACTATATACCACTATTAACCATATTCTATACAACGTACAACTTTACACCATATTCTATACTATATACAACTATACAGCTCTACCCCATATTCTATACTATGTACCACTATACATAGTATAGGTGGGGCGGTACACCTGTCAAACCGTAACGCAGGTGTCCTAAGGCGAGCTCAGGGAGGACAGAAACCTCCCGTGGAGCAGAAGTAAACACTATACACCACATTCTATACTATGTACCATTATACAGCTCTACACCACATTCTATACTATGTACCACTATATACCACATTCTATACAATGTACCACTATACTGCTCTTAACCATATTCTATACTATGTTCCACTATACAGCTCTACACCACATTCTATACTATGTAACTATACACCATATTCTATACTATATACCACTATACACCACATTCTAGACTATGTACCACTATAAACCATATTCTATACTATGTACCTCTATACACCATATTCTATACTATATACCACTATACACCACATCCTACACTATGTACCATTATACAGTTCTACACCACATTCTATACTATGTACCACTATACACGTCTACACCATATTCTATACTATGTACCACTATACAGCTCTACACCATATTCTATACTATATACTACTATACACCACATTCTATACTATGTAACACTATACACCACATTCTATACTATGTACCATTATACAGCTCTACACCATATTCTATACTATGTACCACTATATACCACATTCTATACTATGTACCACTATACAGCTCTAAACCATATTCTATACTATGTACCAATATACAGCTCTACACCACATTCTATACTATGTACCACTATACACCATATTCTATACTATGTACCACTATGCACCACATTCTAGACTATGTACCACTATACACCATATTCTATACTATGTACCTCTATACACCATATTCTATACTATATACCACTATATACAACATCCTATACTATGTTCCATTATACAGCTCTACACCACATTCTATACTATGTACAACTATACACCACATTCTATACTATGTACAACTATACACCATATTCTATACTATGTTCCACTATACAGCTCTTCACCACATTCTATACTATGTTCCACTATACACTATATTCTATACTATGTACCACTATACAGCTCTACACCACATTCTATACTTTGTACAAATATACACCACATTCTATGTACCACTATACACCACATTCTAGACTATGTAATACTATACACCATATTCTATACTATGTACCTTTATATACCATATTCTATACTATATACCACTACTAACCATATTCTATACAAAGTACCACTATACACCATATTCTATATTATGAACCACTATAAAGCTCTACACCATATTCTATACTATTTAAAACTATACACCATATTCTATACTATATACCACTATACACCTCTACACCATATTCTATGCTATGTACCAATATACAGCTCTGTACCACATACTAAACTGTGTACAACTGTACATCATATTCTATGTACCACTATACACCATATTCTAGACAATGTAACACTATACACCAAATTCTATACTATGTACCACTAAATACCACATTCTATACTATGCACCACTAAACACCATATTCTATACTTTGTACCTCTATACACCATATTCTATTCTATATACCACTATACACCACATTCTATACTATGTACCACCATACAGCTCTACACCACATTCTATACTATGTACAACTGTACATCATATTCTATGTACCACTATACACCATATTCTAGACAATGTAAAACTATACACCATATTCTATACTATGTACCACTATACACCATATTCTATACTATGTACCTCTATACACCACATTCTATACTACGTACCACTATACACCACATTCTATACTATGTACCACTATACAGCTCTACACCACATTCTATACTATGTACCACTATACACCATATTCTATACTATGTAAAACTATACAGCTCTACACCATATTCTGTACTATATACCACAATAGAGCTCTATACCATATTCTATACTATATACCACCATACACCATATTCTGTACTATGTACCACTATAGAGCTCTACACCACATTCTATACTATGTACCACTATACACCATATTCTATACCATGTACCTCTATACACCATATTCTATAATATATACCACTATACACCACATCCTACACTATGTACCATTATACAGCTCTACACCACATTCTATACTATGTACCACTATACACGTCTACACCATATTCTATACTATGTACCACTATACAGCTCTACACCATATTCTATACTATATACTACTATACACCACATTCTATACTATGTAACACTATACACCACATTCTATACTATGTTCCATTATACAGCTCTACACCATATTCTATACTATGTACCACTATATACCACATTCTATACTATGTACCATTATACAGCTCTACACCATATTCTATACTATGTACCACTATACACCACATTCTATACTATGTACAACTATACACCATATTCTATACTATGTTCCACTATACAGCTCTTCACCACATTCTATACTATGATCCACTATACACTATATTCTATACTATGTACCACTATACACCATATTCTAGACAATGTAACACTATACACCATATTCTAGACTATGTACCACTATACACCATATTCTATACTATGTACCTCTATACACCACATTCTATACTATGTACCACTATACACCACATTCTATACTATGTACCACTATACAGCTCTACACCACATTCTATACTATGTACCAGTATACACCATATTCTATACTATGTAAAACTATACAGCTCTACACCATATTCTGTACTATATACCACAATAGAGCTCTATACCATATTCTATACTATATACCACTATACACCATATTCTATACTATGTACCACTATACAGCTTTATACCACATTCAATACTATGTACCATTATACAGCTCCAAACCACATTCTATACAATGTACCACTATACACCATATTCTATACTATGTACCACTATAGAGCTCTACACCACATTCTATACTATGTACCACTATACAACATATTCTATATTATGTAAAACTATACAGCTCTACACCACATTCTATACTATGTACCACTATACACCATATTCTTTACTATTTACCACTATACAGCTCTACACCACATTCTATACTATGAACCTCTATACACCATATTCTATACTATGTACCACTATACACCACATTCTAGACTATGTTCCAATATACACTATATTCTATACTATGTACCACTATACAGCTCTACACCACATTCTATACTTTGTAATACTATACACCATATTCTATACTATGTACCTTTATATACCATATTCTATACTATATACCACTACTAACCATATTCTATACTATGAACCACTATACACCATATTCTATATTATGAACCACTATACAGCACTACACCATATTCTATACTATTTAAAACTATACACCATATTCTATACTATATACCACTATACACCTCTACACCATATTCTATACTATGTAACACTATACACCATATTCTATACTATGTACAACTATACACCATATTCTATACTATGTACCACTATACACCATATTCTATGTACCTCTATACACCATATTCTATACTATATACCACTATACACCATATTCTATACTATATACCACTATACAGCTCTACCCTATATTCTATACTATGTACCATTCTACACCATTTTCTATACTATGAACCACTATACAGCTCTACACCACATTCTATACTATATACAACTATACACCATATTCTATACTATATACCACTATACACCTCTACACCATATTCTATACTATGTAACACTATACACCATATTCTATACTATGTACCACTATACACCATATTCTATACTATGTGCCTCTATACACTATATTTTATACAATGTACCACCATAAACCACATTCTATACTATGTACCTCTATACAGCTCTACAGCAGATTCTATACTATGTACCACTATCCACCATATTCTATACTATGTACCACTATACAGCTCTACACCATATTCTATACTATATAAAACAATAGAGCTCTATACCATATTCTATACTATATACCACTATACACCATATTCTATACTATATACCAGTATACACCATTGTCTATACTATGAACCACTATACAGCTCTACACCACATTCTATACTATATACCACTATACACCATATTCTATACTATGTACCACTATACACCTCTACACCATATTCTATACTATGTACCACTATACAGCTCTACACCATATTCTATACTATATAATACTATACACCACATTCTATACTATGTACCTTTATCCACCATATTCTATACTATGTAACACTATACACCACATTCTATACTATGTACCATTATACAGCTTTACACCACATTCTATACTATGTACCACTATATACCACATTCTATACAATGTACCACTATACTGCTCTTAACCATATTCTATACTATGTACCACTATACAGCTCTAAACCACATTCTATACTATGTAACTATACACCATATTCTATACTATATACCACTATACACCACATTCTAGACTATGTACCACTATAAACCATATTCTATACTATGTACCTTTATATACCATATTCTATACTATTTACCTCTATACACCATTTTCTATACTATATACCACTACTAACCATATTCTATACAATGTACCACTATATACCATATTCTATACTATATACAACTATACAGATCTACCCCATATGGTGTAACACTATACACCATATTCTATATTATGAACCACTATACAGCTCTACACCATATTATTTACTATTTAAAACTATACACCATATTCTATACTATATACCACTATACACCTCTACACCATATTCTATGCTATGTACCAATATACAGCTCTGTACCACATACTATACTATGTACAACTGTACATCATATTCTATGTACCACTACACACCATATTCTAGACAATGTTACACTATACACCATATTCTAGACTATGTACCACTATACACCATATTCTATACTATATACCTCTATACACCACATTCTATACTATGTACCACTATACACCACATTCTATACTATGTACCACTATACAGCTCTACACCACATTCTATACTATGTACCACTATACACCATATTCTATACTCTGTAAAACTATACAGCTCTACACCATATTCTGTACTATATACCACAATAGAGCTCTATACCATATTCTATACTTTATACCACTATACACCATATGCTGTACTATGTACCACTATAGAGCTCTACACCACATTCTATACTATGTACCACTATACACCATATTCTATACTATGTACCTCTATACACCATATTCTATAATATATACCACTATACACCACATCCTACACTATGTACCATTATACAGCTCTATATCACATTCTATACTATGTACCACTATACACGTCTACACCATATTCTATACTATGTACCACTATACAGCTCTACACCATATTCTATACTATATACTACTATACACCACATTCTATACTATGTAACACTATACACCACATTCTATACTATTTTCCATTATACAGCTCTACACCATATTCTATACTATGTACCACTATATAACACATTCTATACTATGTACAACTATACACCATATTCTATACTATGTACAACTATACAGCTCTAAACCATATTTTATACTATGTACCATTATACAGCTCTACACCACATTCTATACTATGTACCACTACACACCATAATCTACACTATGTACCACTATACACCATATTCTATACTATGTACCACTATACAGCTCTAAACCATATTTTATACTATGTACCATTATACAGCTCTACACCACATTCTATACTTTGTACCACTATACACCATATTCTATACTTTGTACTACTATACACCACATTCTAGACTATGTACCACTATACACCATATTCTATACTATGTACCTCTATACACCATATTCTATACTATATACCACTATACACCATATCCTATACTATGTACCATTACACAGCTCTACACCACATTTTATACTATGTACCACTATACACCGTATTCTATACTATGTACCACTATACAGCTCTACACCACATTCTATACTATGTACCACTGTACACCATATTCTACACTATGTACCACTATACACCACATTCTATACTATGTACCACTATACACCACATTCTATACTATGTTCCACTCTACAGCTCTTCACCACATTCTATACTATGTACCACTATACACCATATTCTATACTATGTACCACTATACAGCTCTACACCACATTCTATACAATGTACCACTATACACCATATTCTATGTACCACTATACACCACATTCTAGACTATGTACCACTATACACCATATTCTATACTACTTACCTTTATACACCATATTCTATACTATTTACCTCTATACACAATATTCTATACTATATACCACTATTAACCATATTCTATACAACGTACCACTTTACACCATATTCTATACTATATACAACTATACAGCTCTACCCCATATTCTATACTATGTACCACTATACACCATATTCTATACTTTGAACCACTATACAGCTCTAAACCATATTCTTTACTATTTACCACGATACACCATATTCTATACTATGTACCACTATACTCCTCTACACCATATTCTATGCTATGAACCACTATACAGCTCTATAAAACATTCTATACTATGTACAACTGTACAGATCTACATCATATTCTATACTCTATACTACTATAGACAACATTCTATAATAAGTACCACTGTACACCATATTCTATACTATGTAGCACTATACACCACATTCTATACTATGTAACACTATACAGCTCTACACCACATGCTATATTATGTACCACTATACAACATATTCTATACTATGTACCACTATTCTGCTCTACACCACATTCTATACTATGTACCACTTTACATCATATTCTATGTACCACTATACACCATATTCTATACTATGTGCCTCTATACACTATATTTTATACAATGTACCACCATACACCACATTCTATACTATGTACCTCTATACAGCTCTACACCATATTCTATACTATATAAAACAATAGAGTTCTATACCATATTCTATACTATATACCACTATACACCATATTCTATACTATGTACCACTATACAGCTCTACACCACATTCAATACTATGTACCACTATACACCATATTCTATACTATGTACCACTATACAGCTCTACACCACATTCTATACTATGTACCAATATACTCCATATTCTATGCACCACTATACACCACATTCTAGACTATGTACCATTATACACCATATTCTATACTATGTAACTCTATACACCATATTCTATACTATGTTCCTCTATACACAATATTCTATAATATATACCACTATGCACCATATTCTATACTATATACCACTATACACCATATTCTATAATATATACCACTATACAGCTCTACCCCATATTCTATACTATGTACCACTATACACCATTTTCTATACTATGAACCACTATACAGCTCTACACCACATACTATACTATAATCCACTATACACTATATTCTATACTTTGTACCTCTATACACCACATTCTAGACTATGTACCACTATACACCATATTCTATACTATGTACCTCTATACACCATATTCTATACTATATACCACTATACACCACATCCTATACTATGTACCATTACACAGCTCTACACCACATTTTATACTATGTACCACTATACACCATATTCTATACTATGTATCACTATACAGCTCTACACCACATTCTATACTATTTACCACTGTACACCATATTCTACACTATGTACCACTATACACCACATTCTATACTATGTACCACTATACACCACATTCTATACTATGTTCCACTATACAGCTCTTCACCACATTCTATACTATGTACCACTATACACCATATTCTATACTATGTACCACTATACAGCTCTACACCACATTCTATACAATGTACCACTATACACCATATTCTTTGTACCACTATGCACCACATTCTAGACTATGTATCACTATACACCATATTCTATACTACTTACCTTTATACACCATATTCTATACTATTTACCTCTATACACCATATTCTATACTATATACCACCATTAACCATATTCTATACAACGTACAACTTTACACCATATTCTATACTATATACAACTATACAGCTCTACCCCATATTCTATACTATGTACCACTATACACCATATTCTATACTATGAACCACTATACAGCTCTAAACCATATTCTTTACAATTTACCACTATACACCATATTCTATGCTATGAACCACTATACAGCTCTATAAAACATTCTATAATATGTACAACTGTACAGATCTACACCATATTCTATACTCTATACTACTATAGACCACATTCTATAATAAGTACCACTGTACACCATATTCTATACTATGTAGCACTATACACCACATTCTATACTATGTAACACTATACAGCTCTACACCACATTCTATATTATGTACCACTATACACCATATTCTATACTATGTACCACTATTCAGCTCTACACCACATTCTATACTATGTACCAATATACATCATATTCTATGTACCACTATACACCATATTCTAGACTATGCACCTCTATACACCACATACTATACTATGTACAAATTTACTCCACATTCTATACTATGTACCACTATATACCATATTCTACACTATGTACCACTATACAGCTCTACAGCATATTCTATACTATATACCACAATAGAGCTCTTTACCATATTCTATACTATATACCACTATACACCATATTCAATTCTATGTAACACTATACAGCTTTATAACACATTCTATACTATGTACCATTATACAGCTCTAAACCACATTCTATACTATGTACCACTATACAAGATATTCTATACTATGTACCACTATACAGCTCTACACCCCATTCAATACTATGTACCACTATACAACATATTCTATACTATGTAAAACTATACAGCTCTATACCACATTCTATACTATGTACCACTATACACCATATTCTATACTATATACCACTATACACCACATCCTACACTATGTACCATTATACAGTTCTACTCCACATTCTATACTATGTACCTCTATACACCATATTCTATACTATTTACCACTATACAGCTCTACACCGCATTCTATACTATGTACCAATAAACTCCATATTCTATGTACCACTATACTCCACATTCTTGACTATGTACCATTATAAACCATATTCTATACTATGTACCTCTATACACCATATTCTTACTATAAACCACTATACACCATATCCTATACTATATACCACTATACACCATATTCTATACTATATACCAGTATACACCATTGTCTATACTATGAACTACTATACAGCTCTACACCACATTCTATACTATATAACACTATACACCATATTCTATACTATGTACCACTATACAGCTCTACACCATATTCTATACTATATAATACTATACACAACATTCTATACTATGTACCTCTATCCTCCATATTCTATACTATATACCACTATTAACCATATTCTATACAACGTACAACTTTACACCATATTCTATACTATATACAACTATACAGCTCTACCCCATATTCTATACTATGTACCACTATACATAGTATAGGTGGGGCGGTACACCTGTCAAACCGTAACGCAGGTGTCCTAAGGCGAGCTCAGGGAGGACAGAAACCTCCCGTGGAGCAGAAGTAAACACTATACACCACATTCTATACTATGTACCATTATACAGCTCTACACCACATTCTATACTAAGTACCACTATATACCACATTCTATACAATGTACCACTATACTGCTCTTAACCATATTCTATACTATGTTCCACTATACAGCTCTACACCACATTCTATACTATGTAACTATACACCATATTCTATACTATATACCACTATACACCACATTCTAGACTATGTACCACTATAAACCATATTCTATACTATGTACCTCTATACACCATATTCTATACTATATACCACTATACACCACATCCTACACTATGTACCATTATACAGTTCTACACCACATTCTATACTATGTACCACTATACAGCTCTACACCATATTCTATACTATATACTACTATACACCACATTCTATACTATGTAACACTATACACCACATTCTATACTATGTACCATTATACAGCTCTACACCATATTCTATACTATGTACCACTATATACCACATTCTATACTATGTACCACTATACAGCTCTAAACCATATTCTATACTATGTACCAATATACAGCTCTACACCACATTCTATACTATGTACCACTATACACCATATTCTATACTATGTACCACTATGCACCACATTCTAGACTATGTACCACTATACACCATATTCTATACTATGTACCTCTATACACCATATTCTATACTATATACCACTATATACAACATCCTATACTATGTTCCATTATACAGCTCTACACCACATTCTATACTATGTACAACTATACACCACATTCTATACTATGTACAACTATACACCATATTCTATACTATGTTCCACTATACAGCTCTTCACCACATTCTATACTATGTTCCACTATACACTATATTCTATACTATGTACCACTATACAGCTCTACACCACATTCTATACTTTGTACAAATATACACCACATTCTATGTACCACTATACACCACATTCTAGACTATGTAATACTATACACCATATTCTATACTATGTACCTTTATATACCATATTCTATACTATATACCACTACTAACCATATTCTATACAATGTACCACTATACACCATATTCTATATTATGAACCACTATAAAGCTCTACACCATATTCTATACTATTTAAAACTATACACCATATTCTATACTATATACCACTATACACCTCTACACCATATTCTATGCTATGTACCAATATACAGCTCTGTACCACATACTAAACTGTGTACAACTGTACATCATATTCTATGTACCACTATACACCATATTCTAGACAATGTAACACTATACACCATATTCTATACTATGTACCACTAAATACCACATTCTATACTATGCACCACTAAACACCATATTCTATACTTTGTACCTCTATACACCATATTCTATACTATATACCACTATACACCACATTCTATACTATGTACCACCATACAGCTCTACACCACATTCTATACTATGTACAACTGTACATCATATTCTATGTACCACTATACACCATATTCTAGACAATGTAACACTATACACCATATTCTATACTATGTACCACTATACACCATATTCTATACTATGTACCTCTATACACCACATTCTATACTACGTACCACTATACACCACATTCTAAACTATGTACCACTATACAGCTCTACACCAAATTCTATACTATGTACCACTATACACCATATTCTATACTATGTAAAACTATACAGCTCTACACCATATTCTGTACTATATACCACAATAGAGCTCTATACCATATTCTATACTATATACCACCATACACCATATTCTGTACTATGTACCTCTATACACCATATTCTATAATATATACCACTATACACCACATCCTACACTATGTACCATTATACAGCTCTACACCACATTCTATACTATGTACCACTATACACGTCTAAACCATATTCTATACTATGTACCACTATACAGCTCTACACCATATTCTATACTATATACTACTATACACCACATTCTATACTATGTAACACTATACACCACATTCTATACTATGTTCCATTATACAGCTCTACACCATATTCTATACTATGTACCACTATATACCACATTCTATACTATGTACCATTATACAGCTCTACACCATATTCTATACTATGTACCACTATACACCACATTCTATACTATGTACAACTATACACCATATTCTATACTATGTTCCACTATACAGCTCTTCACCACATTCTATACTATGATCCACTATACACTATATTCTATACTATGTACCACTATACACCATATTCTAGACAATGTAACACTATACACCATATTCTAGACTATGTACCACTATACACCATATTCTATACTATGTACCTCTATACACCACATTCTATACTATGTACCACTATACACCACATTCTATACTATGTACCACTATACAGCTCTACACCACATTCTATACTATGTACCAGTATACACCATATTCTATACTATGTAAAACTATACAGCTCTACACCATATTCTGTACTATATACCACAATAGAGCTCTATACCATATTCTATACTATATACCACTATACACCATATTCTATACTATGTACCACTATACAGCTTTATACCACATTCAATACTATGTACCATTATACAGCTCCAAACCACATTCTATACAATGTACCACTATACACCATATTCTATACTATGTACCACTATAGAGCTTTACACCACATTCTATACTATGTACCACTATACAACATATTCTATATTATGTAAAACTATACAGCTCTACACCACATTCTATACTATGTACCACTATACACCATATTCTTTACTATTTACCACTATACAGCTCTACACCACATTCTATACTATGAACCTCTATACACCATATTCTATACTATGTACCACTATACACCACATTCTAGACTATGTTCCAATATACACTATATTCTATACTATGTACCACTATACAGCTCTACACCACATTCTATACTTTGTACAAATATACACCACATTCTATGTACCACTATACACCACATTCTAGACTATGTAATACTATACACCATATTCTATACTATGTACCTTTATATACCATATTCTATACTATATACCACTACTAACCATATTCTATACTATGAACCACTATACACCATATTCTATATTATGAACCACTATACAGCACTACACCATATTCTATACTATTTAAAACTATACACCATATTCTATACTATATACCACTATACACCTCTACACCATATTCTATACTATGTAACACTATACACCATATTCTATACTATGTACAACTATACACCATATTCTATACTATGTACCACTATACACCATATTCTATGTACCTCTATACACCATATTCTATACTATATACCACTATACACCATATTCTATACTATATACCACTATACAGCTCTACCCTATATTCTATACTATGTACCATTCTACACCATTTTCTATACTATGAACCACTATACAGCTCTACACCACATTCTATACTATATACAACTATACACCATATTCTATACTATATACCACTATACACCTCTACACCATATTCTATACTATGTAACACTATACACCATATTCTATACTATGTACAACTATACACCATATTCTATACTATGTACCACTATACACCATATTCTATACTATGTACCACTATACAGCTCTAAACCTTATTCTATACTATGTACCACTATACAGCTCTACACCACATTCTATACTATGTACCACTATACACAATATTCCATACTATGTACCACTATACACCACATTATAGACTATGTACCACTATACACCATATTCTATACTATGTACCTCTATACACCATATTCTATACTATATACCACTATTAACCACATACTATACTATGTACCATTATACAGCTCTACACCACATTCTATACTATGTACCACTATAAACCATATTCTATACTATGAACCACTATACAGCTCTACACCATATTCTATACTATTTACCACTTTACACCATATTCTATACTATGTAGAACTATACACCTATACACCATATTCTATGCTGTGTACCACTATACAGCTCTATACCACATTCAATACTATGTACAACTGTACAGCTCTACACCATATTCTATACTATATACTACTATAGACCACATTCTATTCTAAGTACCACTATAAACAATATTCTATACTATGTAGTACTATACACCACATTCTATACTATGTAACACTATACAGCTCCACACAACATTCTATACTATGTACGACTATACACCATATTCTATACTATGTACAACTATTCAGCTCTACACCACATTCTATACTATGTACCACTATACATCATATTCTATGTACCACTATACACCATATTCTAGACAATGTACCTCTATACACCACATTCTATACTATGTACCACTATACACCATATTCTATACTATGTGCCTCTATACACTATATTCTATACTATATACCACCATACACAACAATCTATACTATGTACCACTATACAGCTCCACACCACATTCTATACTATGTACCACTATACACCATATACTATACTATGTACCTCTATACACCATTTTCTATACTATGTACCACTTTAAAGCTCTACACCACAATCTATAATATGTAACACTATACAGCTCTACACCACATTCTATACTATGTACCACTATACACCATATTCTATACTATGTACCACTATACACAATATTCTATACTATGTACCACTATACACCACATTCTATACTATGTACCATTATACAGCTTTACACCACATTCTATACTATGTACCACTATACATCATATTCTATGTACCACTATACACCATATTCTAGACTATGTACCACTATACACAATATTCTATACTTTGTACCTCTATACACCACATTCTATACTATGTACCACTATACACCACATTCTATACTATGTACCACTATACACCATATTCTTTACTATGTGTCTCTATACACTATATTCTATACTATGTACCACCATACACCACATTCTATAGTATGTACCTCTATACAGCTCTACACCACATTCTATACTATGTACCACTATACACCATATTCTATACTATGTACCAATATACAGCTCTACACCATATTCTATACTATGTACCACAATAGAACTCTATACCATATTTTATACTATATACCACTATACACCATATTCTATACTATGTAACACTATACAGCTTTATACCACATTCTATACTATGTACCATTATACAGCTCTAAACCACATTCTATACTATGTACCACTATACACCATATTCTATACTATGTACCACTATACAGCTCTACACCACATTCTATAATATGTACCACTATACAGCTCTAAACCATATTCTATACTTTGTACCACTCTACAGCTCTACACCACATTCTATACTATGTACCACTAAACACCATATTCCATACTATGTACCACTATACACTACATTCTAGGCTTTGTACAACTATACACCATATTCTATACTATGTACCTCTATACACCATATTCTATACTATAAACCACTATACACCACATCCTATACTATGTACAATTATACAGCTCTACACCACATTCTATACTATGTACCACCATACACCATATTCTATACTATGAACCACTATAAAGCTCTACACCATATTCTATACTATTTACCACTTTACACCATATTCTATACTATGTAGCACTATACAGCTCTATACCACATTCTATACTATGTACAACTGTACAGCTCTACACCATATTCTATACTATATACTACTATAGACCACATTTGATACTAAGTACCACTCTACACAATATTCTATACTATGTAGCACTATACACCACATTCTATACTATGTACCATTATACAGATCTACACCACATTCTGTAATATGTAACACTATACAGCTCTACACCACATTGTATACTATGAACCACTATACACCATATTCTAGACTATGTAACACTATACACCATATTCTAGACTATGTACCACTATACACCATATTCTATACTATGTACCTCTATACACCACATTCTATACTATGTACCACTATACACCACATTCTATGCTATGTACCACTATACACCATATTCTATACTATGTGCCTCTATACACTATATTCTATTCTATGTACCACCATACACCACATTCTATACTATGTACCACTATACAGCTCTACACCACATTCTATACTATGTACCACTATACACCATATTCTATACTATGTACCAATATACAGCTCTGCACCATATTCTATACTATGTACCACAATAGAGCTCTATACCATATTCTATACTATATACCACTATACACCATATTATATACTATGTACCACTTTACAGCTTTATACCACATTCTATACTATGTACCATTATACAGCTCTAAACAACATTCTATACTATGTACCACTATACATCATATTCTATGTACCACTATACACCATATTCTAGACTATGTACCACTATACACAATATTCTATACTTTGTACCTCTATACACCACATTCTATACTATGTACCACTATACACCACATTCTATACTATGTACCACTATACACCATATTGTATACTATGTGCCTCTATACACTATATTCTATACTATGTACCACCATACACCACATTCTATAGTATGTACCTCTATACAGCTCTACACCACATTCTATACTATGTACCACTATACACCATATTCTATACTATGTACCACACTAGACCTCTATACCATATTCTATACTATATACCACTATACACCATATTCTATACTATGTACCACTATACAGCTCTACACCACATTCTATAATATGTACCACTATATACCACATTCTATACTATTTACCACTATACAGCTCTAAACCATATTCTATACTATGTACCACTATACAGCTCTACACCACATTCTATACTATGTATCACTATACTCCTTATTCTATGTACCACTATACACCACATTCTAGACTATGTACCATTATACACAATATGCTATACTATAATGTAACTCTATACACCATATTCTATACTATGTACCTCTATACACCATATTCTATACTATATACCACTCTACACCATTTTCTGTACTATGTACCACTCTACACCATTTTCTATACTATGAACCACTATACAGCTCTACACCACATTCTATACTATATACAACTATACACCATATTCTATACTATATACCACTATACACCTCTACACCATATTCTATACTATGTACCACTATACTGCTCTACACCATATTCTATACTATATACTTCTATACACCACATTCTATACTATGTACCACTATACACCATATTCTATACTATGTAACACTATACACCACATTCTATACTATGTACCATTATACAGCTCTACAACACATTCTATAATATGTACCACTATATACCACATTCTATACTATGTACCACTATACAGCTCTAAACCTTATTCTATACTATGTACCACTATACACCATATTCTATACTATGTAAAACTATACAGCTCTACACCATATTCTGTACTATATACCACAATAGAGCTCTATACCATATTCTATACTATATACCACTATACAACAAATTCTATACTATGTACCACTATACAGCTTTATATCACATTCTATACTATGTACCATTATACAGCTCCAAACCACATTCTATACAATGTACCACTATACACCATATTCTATACTATGTACCACTATAGAGCTCTACACCACATTCTATTCTATGTACCACTATACAACATATTCTATATTATGTAAAACTATACAGCTCTATACCACATTCTATACTATGTACCATTATACACCAAATTCTTTACTATTTTTCCACTATACAACTCTACACCACATTCTATACTATGAACCACTATACACCATATTCTATACTATGTACCACTATACACCACATTCTAGACTATGTACCACTATACACCATATTCTATACTATGTACCTCTAAACACCATATTCTATACTATATACCACTATACACCACATCCTATACTATGTTCCATTATACAGCTCTACACCACATTCTATACTATGTTCCACTATACACTATATTCTATACTATGTACCACTATACAGCTCTACACCACATTCTATACTATGTACGACTATACACCACATTCTATGTACCACTACACACCACATTCTAGACTATGTACCACTATACACCATATTCTATACTATGTACCTTTTTATACCATATTCTATACTATTTACCTCTATACACCATATTCTATACTATATACCACTACTAACCATATTCTATACAATGTACCACTATAAACCATATTCTATACTATATACAACTATACAGATCTACCCCATATTCTATACTATGTACCAATATACACCATATTCTATATTATGAACCACTATACAGCACTACACCTTATTCTATACTATTTAAAACTATACACCATATTCTATACTATATACCACTATACACCTCTACACCATATTCTATGCTATGTACCAATATACAGCTCTGTACCACATACTATACTATGTACAACTGTACATCATATTCTATGTACCACTATACACCATATTCTAGACAATGTAACACTATACACCATATTCTAGACTATGTACCACTATACACCATATTCTATACTATGTACCTCTATACACAACATTCTATACTATGTGCCACTATACACCATATTCTATACTATGTACCACAATAGAGCTCTATACCATATTCTATACTATATACCACTATACACCATATTATATACTATGTACCACTATACAGCTTTATACCACATTCTATACTATGTACCATTATACAGCTCTAAACCACATTCTATACTATGTACCACTATACACCATATTCTATACTATGTACCACTATACAGCTCTACATCACATTCTATAATATGTACCACTATATACCACATTCTATACTATCTTCCACTATACAGCTCTAAACCATATTCTATACTATGTACCACTTTACAGCTCTACACCACATTCTATACTATGTACCACTATACACCATATTCTATACTATGTAAAACTATACAGCTCTACACCATATTCTGTACTTTATACCACAATAGAGCTCTATACCATACTCTATACTATATACCACTTTACACCATATTCTATACTGTGTACCACTATACACTATATTCTATACTATGTACCTCTATACACCACATTCTATACTATGTACCACTATATACCACATTCTATACTATGCACCACTAAACACCATATTCTATACTTTGTACCTCTATATACCATATTCTATTCTATATACCACTATACACCACATTCTATACTATGTACCACCATACAGCTCTACACCACATTCTATACTATGTACCACTATACACCATATTCTATACTATGTAAAACTATACAGCTCTACACCATATTCTGTACTATATACCACAATAGAGCTCTATACCATATTCTATACTATATACCACTATACACCATATTCTATACTATGTACCACTATACAGCTTTATACCACATTCTATACTATGTACCATTATACAGCTCCAAACCACATTCTATACAATGAACCACTATACACCATATTCTATACTATGTACCACTATAGAGCTCTACACCACATTCTATACTATGTACCACTATACAACATATCCTATACTGTGTACCACTATACACCTCTACACCATATTCTATACTATGTACCACTATACAGCTCTACACCGTATTCTATACTATATACTACAATACACCACATTCTATACTATGTACCACTATACACCATATTCTATACTATGTAACACTATACACCACATTCTATAATATGTACCATTATACAGCTCTACACCACATTCTATACTATGTACCACTATATACCACATTCTATACTATGTACCACTATACAGCTCTAAACCATATTCTATATTATATACCACTATACACCTCTACACCACATTCTATACTATGTACCACTATACACCATATTCTATACTATGTACCACTATACACCACATGCTAGACTTTGTACCACTATTCAAAATATTCTATACTATGTACCTCTATACAACATATTCTATACTATATACCACTATTCACCACATCCTATACTATGTACCATTATACAGCTCTACACCACATTCTATACTATGTACCACTATATACCACATTCTATACTATGTACCACTATACAGCTCTAAACCATATTCTATATTATATACCACTATACACCTCTACACCACATTCTATACTATGTACCACTATACACCATATTCTATACTATGTACCACTATACACCACATGCTAGACTTTGTACCACTATTCAAAATATTCTATACTATGTACCTCTATACAACATATTCTATACTATATACCACTATTCACCACATCCTATACTATGTACCATTATACAGCTCTACACCACATTCTATACTATATACCACTATACACCATATTCTACACTATGTACCACTATACAGCTCTACACCACATTCTATAATATGTACCACTATACACCATATTCTACACTATGTACAACTATACACTACATTCTAAACTATGTACCACTATACACCATATTCTATACTATGTTCCACTATACAGTTCTTCTCTACATTCAATACTATGTTCCACTATACACCATATTCTATGTACCACTATCCACCACATTCTAGACTATGTACCACTATACACCATATTCTATACAATGTAACTGTATACACCATATTCTATACTATTTACCTCTATACACCAAATTCTATACTATATGCCACTATTAACCATATTCTATACAATGTACCACTATACACCATATTCTATACTATGTACCTCTATACACCACATTCTATACTATGTACTTCTATACACCACATTCTATACTATGTACCACTATACACCATATGCAATACTATGTGCCTCTATACACTATATTCTATACTATATACCACCATACACAACAATCTATATTATGTACCACTAAACAGCTCTACTCCACATTCTATACTATGTACCACTCTACACCATATACTATACTATGTACCACTATACACTATATTCTATACTATATACCACCATACACAACAATCTATATTATGTACCACTAAACAGCTCTACTCCACATTCTATACTATGTACCACTCTACACCATATACTATACTATGTACCTCTATACACCATTTTCTATACTATGTACCACTTTACAGCTCTACACCACAATCTATACTATGTAACACTATACACCATATTCTATACTATGTACCACTATACACCATATTCTATACTATGTACCACTATACACCACATTCTATACTATGTACCATTAAACAGCTTTACACCACATTCTATACTATGTACCACTATACATCATATTCTATGTACCACTATACACCATATTCTAGACTATGTACCACTATACACCACATTCTAGACTATGTACCATTATACACAACATGCTATGCTATGTAACTCTATACACCATATTCTAAACTATGTACCTCTATACACCATATTCTATACTATATACCACTTTACACCATATTCTATACTATATACCACTATACAGCTCTACTCCATATTCTATACTATGTACCATTCTACACCAATTTCTATACTATGAACCACTATACAGCTCTACACCACATTCTATACTATATACAACTATACACCATATTCTATACTATATACCACTATACACCTCTACACCATATTCTATACTATGTACCACTATTCTGCTCTACACCATATTCTATACTATATACTTCTATACACCACATTCTATACTATGTACAACTATACACCATATTCTATACTATGTAACACTATACACCACATTCTATACTATGTACCATTATACAGCTCTACACCACATTCTATAATATGTACCACTATATACCATATTCTATACTATGTACCACTATACATCTCTAAACCTTATTCTATACTATGTACCACTATACAGCTCCACACTACATTCTATACTATGTACCACTATACACAATATTCCATACTATGTACCACTATACACCACATTCTAGACTATGTACCACTATACACCATATTCTATACTATGTACCTCTATACACCATATTCTATACTATATACCACTATACACCACATCCTATACTATGTACCATTATACAGCTCTACACCACATTCTATACTATGTACCACTATAAACCATATTCTATACTATGAACCACTATACAGCTCTACACCATATTCTATACTATTTACCACTTTACACCATATTCTATACTATGTAGCACTATACACCTATACACCATATTCTATGCTCTGTACCACTATACAGCTCTATACCACATTCAATACTATGAACAACTGTACAGCTCTACACCATATTCTATACTATATACTACTATAGACAACATTCTATTCTAAGTACCACTATACACAATATTCTATACTATGTAGCACTATACACCACATTCTATACTATGTAACACTATACAGCTCCACACCACATTCTATACTATGTACGACTATACACCATATTCTATACTATGTACAACTATTCAGCTCTACACCACATTCTATACTATGTACCACTATACATCATATTCTATGTACCACTATACACCATATTCTAGACAATCTACCACTATACACCATATTCTATACTATGTACCTCTATACGCTATATTCTATACTATATACCACCATACACAACAATCTATACTATGTACCACTATACAGCTCCACACCACATTCTATACTATGTACCACTATACACCATATACTATACTATGTACCTCTATAAACCATTTTCTATACTATGTACCACTTTAAAGCTCTACACCACAATCTATAATATGTAACACTATACAGCTCTACACCACATTCTATACTATGTACCACTATACACCATATTCTATACTATGTACCACTATACACCACATTCTATACTATGTACCATTATACAGCTTTACACCACATTCTATACTATGTACCACTATACATTATATTCTATGTACCACTATACACCATATTCTAGACTATGTACCACTATACATAATATTCTATACTTTGTACCTCTATACACCACATTCTATACTATGTACCACTATACACCACATTCTATACTATGTACCACTATACACCATATTCTATACTATATGCCTCTATATACTATATTCTATACTATGTACCACCATACACCACATTCTATAGTATGTACCTCTATACAGCTCTACACCACATTCTATACTATGTACCACTATACACCATATTCTATACTATGTACCAATATACAGCTCTACACCATATTCTATACTATGTACCACAATAGAACTCTATACCATATTCTATACTATATACCACTATACACCATATTCTATACCATGTACCACTATACAGCTTTATACACATTCTATACTATGTACCATTATACAGCTCTAAACCACATTCTATACTATGTACCACTATACACCATATTCTATACTATGTACCACTATACAGCTCTAAACCATATTCTATACTATGTACCACTATACAGCTCTACACCACATTATATACTATGTACCACTAAACACCATATTCCATACTATGTACCACTATACACTACATTCTAGGCTATGTACAACTATACACCATATTCTATACTATGTACCTCTATACACCATATTCTATACTATATACCACTATACACCACATCCTATACTATGTACCATTATACAGCTCTACACCACATTCTATACTATGTACCACTATACACCATATTCTATACTATGAACCACTATACACCTATACACCATATTCTATGCTGTGTACCACTATACAGCTCTATACCATATTCAATACTATGTACTACTGTACAGCTCTACACCATATTCTATACTATGAACCACTATACAGCTCTACACCATATACCACTATACACCACATTCTATACTATGTACCACTACACCACATTCTATACTATGTACCACTATGTACCACTATGCACCACATTCTATACTATGTACCAATATACACAATTTTCTATACTATGTACCACTATACAGCTCTACACAACATTCTATAATATATACCACTATACACCATATTCTATGCTATGTAGCATATTCTATCCTATACACCATATTCTATGCTATGTACCACTATACAGCTCTACACCATATTCTATGCTATGTATCACTATACACAATATTCTATACTAAGTACCACTATACAGCTCTACACCATATTCTATACTATATACCACTATACACCATATTCTATGTACCACTATACACCACATTCTAGACTATGTACCACTATACACTATATTCTATACTATGTACCACTATACAGCTCTACACCACATTCTATAATATGGTGTATAGTGGTACATAGTATAGAATGTGGTGTAGAGCTGTATAGTGGAACATAGTATAGAATGTGGTGTATGGTGGTACATAGTATAGAATATAGTGTATAGAGGCACATAGTATAGAATATGGTGTATAGTGGTACATAGTATAGAATGTGGTGTATAGAGGTACATAGTATAGAATATGGTGTATAGTGGTACATAGTCTAGAATATGGTGTATAGTTTTACATTGTCTAGAATATGGTGTATAGTGGTACATAGAATATGATGTATAGTGATACATAGTATAGAATGTGGTGTAAAGCTGTATAATGGTACATAGTATAGAATGTTGTGTATAGTGGTACATAGTATAGAATATGGTGTATAGTGGTACATAGTATAGAATATGGTGTATAGTGGTACATAGTATAGAATGTGGTGATGAGCTGTATAGTGTTACATAGTATAGATTGTGGTGTAGAGCTGTAAAGTGGTACATAGTATAGAAAATGGTGTATAGAGGTACATAGTATAGTATATGGTGTATAGAGGTACATAGTATAGAATATGGTGAAGAGCTGTATAGTGGAACATAGTATAGAATATGGTGTATAGTTGTACATAGTATAGAATGTGGTGTATAGTGGTACATAGTGTAGAATATGGTGTATAGTGGTACATAGTATAGAATGTGGTGTAGAGCTGTATAGTGGTACATAGTATAGAATGTGGTGAATAGTGGTACATAGTATAGAATGTGGTGTATAGAGGTACATAGTATAGAATATGGTGTATAGTGGTATATAGTTTAGAATATGGAGTATAGTGGTACATAGAATATGATGTATTGTGGTACATAGTATAGAATGTGGTGCAGAGCTAAATAGTTGTACATAGTATAGAATATGGTGTATAGTGGTACATAGTATAGAATGTGGTGTAGAGCTGTATAGTGTTACATAGTATAGATTGTGGTGTAGAGCTGTAAAGTGGTACATAGTATAGAAAATAGTGTATAGAGGTACATAGTATAGTATATGGTGTATAGTGGTACATAGTATAGAATGTGGTGTAGAGCTGTATAGTGGTACATAGTATAGAATGTGGTGAATAGTGGTACATAGTATAGAATGTAGTGTATAGAGGTACATAGTATAGAATATGGTGTATAGTGGTATAAAGTCTAGAATATGGTGTATAGTAGTACATAGAATATGATGTATTGTGGTACATAGTATAGAATGTGGTGTAGAGCTAAATAGTTGTACATAGTATAGAATATGGTGTATAGTCGTACATAGTATAGAATGTGGTGTAGAGCTGTATAGTGTTACATAGTATAGAATGTGGTGTATAGTGCTACATAGTTAAGAATATTGTGTATAGTGGTACTTAGTATAGAATGTGGTCTATAGTAGTATATAGTATAGAATATGGTGTAGAGCTGTACAGTTGTACATAGTATAGAATGTGGTATAGAGCTGTATAGTGGTACATAGCATAGAATATGCTGTAGAGTTGTATAGTGCTACATAGTATAGAATATGGTGTAATGTGGTAAATAGTATAGAATATAGTGTAGAGCTGTATAGTGGTTCATAGTATAGAATATGGTGTACAGTGGAGCATCGTATAGAATGTGGTGTATAGATGTACATAGAATAGAATATGGTGTATAGTGGTACATAGTCTGGAATAAGGTGTATAGTTTTACATAGTCTAGAATATGGTGTATAGTGGTACATAGAATATGATGTATAGTGATACATAGTATAGAATGTGGTGTAAAGCTGTATAATGCTACATAGTATAGAATGTGGTGTATAGTGGTACATAGTATAGAATATGGTGTATAGTGGTACATAGTATAGAATATGGTGTATAGTGGTATATAGTATAGAATATGGTATAGAGCTCTATTGTGGTACATAGTATAGAATATGGTGTAGAGCTGTATATTGGTACATATTTTAGAATATGGTGTATATTGATACATAGTATAGAATGTGGTGTAGAGCTGTATAGTGGTACATAGTATAGAATGTGGTGTTTTGTGGTACATAGTATAGAATATAGTGTATAGAGGCACAATGTATAGAATATGGTGTATAGTGGTACATAGTATAGAATGTGGTGTATAGTGGTACATAGTATAGAATGTGGTGTATAGAGGTACATACTATAGAATATGGTGTATAGTGGTACATAGTCTAGAATATGGTGTATAGTTTTACATAGTCTAGAATATGGTGTATAGTGGTACATAGAATATGATGTATAGTGATACATAGTATAGAATGTGGTGTAAAGCTGTATAATGGTACATAGTATAGATTGTTGTGTATGGTGGTATATAGTATAGAATATAGTGTATAGAGGCACATAGTATAGAATATGGTGTATAGTGGAACTTAGTATAGAATGTGGTGTATAGTGGTGCATAGTATAGAATGTGGTGTATAGAGGTACATAGTATAGAATATGGTGTATAGTGGTACATAGTCTAGAATATGGTGTATAGTGGTACATAGAATATGATGTATAGTGGTACATAGTATAGAATGTGGTGTAGAGATGTATAGTGTTACATAGTATAGAATGTGGTGTATAGTGCTACATAGTATAGAATATTGTGTATAGTTTTACTTAGTATAGAATGTGGTCTATAGTAGTATATAGTATATAATATGGTGTAGAGCTGTACAGTTGTACATAGTATAGAATGTGGTATAGAGCTGTATAGTGGTACATAGCATAGAATATGCTGTAGAGGTGTATAGTGCTACATAGTATAGAGTATGGTGTAAAGTGGTAAATAGTATAGAATATAGTGTAGAGCTGTATAGTGTTTCATAGTATAGAATATGGTGTATAGTGGTACATAGTATAGAATGTGGTGTAGAGCTGTAAAATGGTACATAGTATAGGATGTGGTGTATAATGGTATATAGTATAGAATATGGTGTATAGAGGTACATAGTATAGAATATGGTGTATAGTGGTACATAGTCAGGAATGTGGTGTATAGTGGCACATAGTATGGAATATGGTGTATAGTGGTACATAGTATAGAATGTGGTGTAGAGCTGTATAGTGGTTCATAGTATAGAATATGGTTTAGAGCTGTATAGTGGTACATAGTATAGAATGTGGTGTATAGAAGTATATAGCATAGAATATGGTGTAGAGCAGTATAGTGGTACATAGTATAGAATTTAGTGTAGTTGTGTATAGTGGTATATAGTATAGAATATGGTGTATAGTTGTATATAGTATAGATTGTGGTGTAGAGCTGTATAGTGGTTCATAGTATAGAAAATGGTGTAGAGTGGTACATAGTATAGAATATGGGGTAGAGCTGTATAGTGGTATATAGTATAGAATATGATGTACAGTGGTATATAGTATAGAATATGGTGTATAGTGGTATATAGTATAGAATATGGTGTATAGAGGTACATAGTATAGAATATGGTGTACAGAGTTACATAGTATAGAATATGGTGTATAATGGTACATAGTCTAGAATGTGGTGTAAAGTGGTACATAGAATATGGAGTATAGTGGTACATAGTATAGAATGTGGTGTAGAGCTGTATAGTGGTACATAGTATAGAATATGGTGTATAGTGGTACATAGTATAGAATGTGGTGTATAGTAGTATATAGTATAGAATATGGTGTAGAGCAGTATAGTGGTACATAGTATAGAATATGGTGTAGAGGTGTATAGTGGTATATAGTATAGAATATGGTGTATAGTTGTATATAGTATAGAATGTGGTGTAGAACTGTATAGTGGTTCATAGTATAGAAAATGGTGTATAGTGTTACATAGTATAGAATGTGGTGTAGAGCTGTATAGTGGTACATAGAATAGAATGTGCTGTATGGTGGTACATAGTATAAAATATAGTGTATATAGGCACATAGTATAGAATATGGTGTATAGTGGTACATAGTCTAGAATATGGTGTATAGTGTTATATAGTTTAGAATATGGTGTATAGTGGTACATAGAATATGATGTACAGTGGTACATAGTATAGAATGTGGTGTAAAGTTGTATAGTGGTACATAGCATAGAATATGGTGTAGAGGTGTATAGTGCTACATAGTATTGAATATGGTGTATAGTGGTATATAGTATAGAATTTGGTGTATAGTGGTATATAGTATAGAATATGGTGTATAGAGGTACATAGTATAGAATATGGTGTATAGAGTTACATAGTATAGAATATGAAGTATAATGGTACATAGTCTAGAATGTGGTGTATAGTGGTACATAGAATATGGAGCATAGTGGTACATAGTATAGAATGTGGTGTAGAGCTGTTTAGTTTTACATAGAATAGAATATGTTGTATAGTGGTACATAGTATAGAATGTGGTGTAGAGCTGTATAGTGGTACATAGTATAGAATATGGTGTATAGTGGTACATAGTATAGACTGTGGTTTAGAGCTGTATATTGGTACATAGTATAGAATGTGGTATAAAGCTGTATAGTGGTACATAGTATAGAATATGGTGTTTAGTGCTATAAAGTATAGAATATGGTATAGAGCTCTATTGTGGTACATAGTATAGAATATGGTGTAGAGCTGTATAGTGGTACATAGTATAGATTGTTGTGTATGGTGGTATATAGTATAGAATGTGGTCTATAGTAGTATATAGTATAGAATATGGTGTAGAGCTGTACAGTTGTACATAGTATAGAATGTGGTATAGAGCTGTATAGTGGTACATAGCATAGAATATGCTGTAGAGGTGTATAGTGCTACATAGTATAGAATTTTGTGTAAAGTGGTAAATAGTATAGAATATAGTGTAGAGCTGTACAGTGGTTCATAGTATAGAATATGGTGTATAGTGGTACATAGTATAAAATGTAGGGTAGAGCTGTAAAATGGTACAAAGTATAGGATGTGGTGTATAGTGGTATATAGCATAGAATATGGTGTATAGAGGTACATAGTATAGAATATGGTGTATAGTGGTACATAGCCAGGAATGTGGTGTATAGTGGTACATAGTATGGAATATGGTGTATAGTGGTACATAGTATAGAATGTGGTGTAGAGCTGTATAGTGGTTCATAGTATAGAATATGGTTTAGAGCTGTATAGTGGTACATAGTATAGAATGTGGTGTATAGAAGTATATAGTATAGAATATGGTGTAGAGCAGTATAGTGGTACATAGTATAGAATATGGTGTATAGTGGTATATAGTATAGAATGTGTTGTATAGTACTATATAGTATAGAATATGGTGTAGTGCAGTATAGTGGTACATAGTATAGAATATAGTGTAGAAGTGTATAGTGGTATATAGTATAGAATATGGTGTATAGTTGTATATAGTATAGATTGTGGTGTAGAGCTGTATAGTGGTTCATAGTATAGAAAATGGTGTAGAGTGGTACACAGTATAGAATATGGGGTAGAGCTGTATAGTGGTATATAGTATAGAATATGGTGTACAGTGGTATATAGTAAAGAATATGGTGTATAGTGGTATAAAGTATAGAATATAGTGTATAGAGGTACATAGTATAGAATATGGTGTACAGAGTTACATAGTATAGAATATGGTGTATAATGGTACATAGTCTAGAATGTGGTGTAAAGTGGTACATAGAATATGGAGTATAGTGGTACATAGTATAGAATGTGTTGTAGAGCTGTAAAGTGGTACATAGTATAGAATATGGTGTATAGTGGTACATAGTATAGAATGTGGTGTAGAGCTGTATAGTTTTACATAGAATAGAATATGTTGTATAGTGGTACATAGTATAGAATGTGGTGTAGAGCTGTATAGTGGTACATAGTATAGAATATGGTGTATAGTGGTACATAGTATAGAATGTGGTTTAGAGCTGTATAATGGTACATAGTATAGAATGTGGTATAAAGCTGTATAGTGGTACATAGTATAGAATATGGTGTATAGTGGTATATAGTATAGAATATGGTATAGAGCTCTATTGTGGTACATAGTATAGAATATGGTGTAGAGCTGTATATTGGTACATAGTTTAGAATATGGTGTATAGTGGTACATAGTATAGAATGTGGTGTAGAGCTGTATAGTGGAACATAGTATAGAATGTGGTGTATGGTGGTACATAGTATAGAATATAGTGTATAGAGGCACATAGTATAGGATATGGTGTTTAGTGGTACATAGTATAGAATGTGGTGTATAGTGGTACATAGTATAGAATGTGGTGTATAGAGGTACATAGTATAGAATATGGTGTATAGTGGTACATAGTCTAGAATATGGTGTATAGTTTTACATAGTCTAGAATATGGTGTATAGTCGTACATAGAATATGATGTATAGTGATACATAGTATAGAATGTGGTGTAAAGCTGTATAATGGTACATAGTTTACAATGTTTTGTATAGTGGTACATAGTATAGAATATGGTGTATAGTGGTACATAGTATAGAATGTGGTGTAGAGCTGTATAGTGTTACATAGTATAGATTGTGGTGTAGAGCTGTAAAGTGGTACATAGTATAGAAAATGGTGTATAGAGGTACATAGTATAGTATATGGTGTATAGTGGTACATAGTATAGAATGTGGTGTAGAGCTGTATAGTGGTACATAGTATAGATTGTTGTGTATGGTGATATATAGTATAGAATATAGTGTATAGAGGCACATAGTATAGAATATGGTGTATAGTGGAACTTAGTATAGAATGTGGTGTATATTGGTGCATAGTATAGAATGTGGTGTAAAGAGGTACATAGTATAGAATATGGTGTATAGCGGTACATAGTCTAGAATATGGTGTATAGTGGTACATAGAATATGATGTATAGTGGTACATGGTATAGAATGTGGTGTAGAGATGTATAGTGTTACATAGTATAGAATGTGGTGTAAAGTGCTACATAGTATAGAATATTGTGTATAGTTTTACTTAGTATAGAATGTGGTCTATAGTAGTATATAATATATGGTGTAGAGCTGTACAGTTGTACATAGTATAGAATGTGGTATAGAGCTGTATAGTGGTACATAGCATAGAATATGCTGTAGAGGTGTATAGTGCTACATAGTATAGAATATGGTGTAAAGTGGTAAATAGTATAGAATATAGTGTAGAGCTGTATAGTGGTTCATAGTATAGAATATGGTGTATAGTGGTACATAGTATAGAATGTGGTGTAGAGCTGTAAAATGGTACATAGTATAGGATGTGGTGTATAGTGGTATACAGTATAGAATATGGTGTATAGAGGTACATAGTATAGAATATGGTGTATAGTGGTACATAGTCAGGAATGTGGTGTATAGTGGTACATAGTATGGAATATGGTGTATAGTGGTACATAGTATTGAATGTGGTGTAGAGCTGTATAGTGGTTCATAGTATAGAATATGGTTTAGAGCTGTATAGTGGTACATAGAATTGAATGTGGTGTATCGAAGTAAATAGCATAGAATATGGTGTAGAGCAGTATAGTGGTACACAGTATAGAATATAGTGTAGAGGTGTATAGTGGTATATAGTATAGAATATGGTGTATAGTTGTATATAGTATAGATTGTGGTGTAGAGCTGTATAGTTGTTCATAGTATAGAAAATGGTGTAGAGTGGTACATAGTATAGAATATGGGGTAGAGCTGTATAGTGGTATATAGTATAGAATATGGTGTACAGTGGTATATAGTATAGAATATGGTGTATAGTGGTATATAGTATAGAATATGGTGTATAGAGGTACATAGTATAGAATATGGTGTACAGAGTTACATAGTATAGAATATGGTGTATAATGGTACATAGTCTAGAATGTGGTGTAAAGTGGTATATAGAATATGGAGTATAGTGGTACATAGTATAGAATGTGGTGTAGAGCTGTATAGTGGTACATAGTATAGAATATGGTGTATAGTGGTACATAGTATAGAATGTGTTGTATAGTAGTATATAGTATAGAATATGGTGTAGAGCAGTATAGTGGTACATAGTATAGAATATGGTGTAGAGGTGTATAGTGGTATATAGTATAGAATATGGAGTATAGTTGTATATAGTATAGAATGTGGTTTAGAACTGTATAGTTGTTCATAGTATAGAAAATGGTGTTTAGTGTTACATAGTATAGAATATAGTGTAGAGGTGTATAGTGGTATATAGTATAGAATATGGTGTATAGTTGTATATAGTATAGATTGTGGTGTAGAGCTGTATAGTTGTTCATAGTATAGAAAATGGTGTAGAGTGGTACATAGTATAGAATATGGGGTAGAGCTGTATAGTGGTATATAGTATAGAATATGGTGTACAGTGGTATATAGTATAGAATATGGTGTATAGTGGTATATAGTATAGAATATGGTGTATAGAGGTACATAGTATAGAATATGGTGTACAGAGTTACATAGTATAGAATATGGTGTATAATGGTACATAGTCTAGAATGTGGTGTAAAGTGGTACATAGAATATGGAGTATAGTGGTACATAGTATAGAATGTGGTGTAGAGCTGTATAGTGGTACATAGTATAGAATATGGTGTATAGTGGTACATAGTATAGAATGTGTTGTATAGTAGTATATAGTATAGAATATGGTGTAGAGCAGTATAGTGGTACATAGTATAGAATATGGTGTAGAGGTGTATAGTGGTATATAGTATAGAATATGGAGTATAGTTGTATATAGTATAGAATGTGGTTTAGAACTGTATAGTGGTTCATAGTATAGAAAATGGTGTTTAGTGTTACATAGTATATAATGTGGTGTAGAGCTGTATAGTGGTACATAGAATAGAATGTGGTGTATGGTGGTACATAGTATAAAATATAGTGTATATAGGCACATAGTATAGAATATGGTGTATAGTGGTACATAGTATAGAATGTGGTGTATAGTGGTACATAGTATAGAATGTGGTGTATAGAGGTATATAGTATAGAATATGGTGTATAGTGGTACATATTCTAGAATATGGTGTATAGTGTTATATAGTCTAGAATATGGTGTATAGTGGTACATAGAATATGATGTACAGTGGTACATAGTATAGAATGTGGTGTAAAGCTGTATAGTGGTACATAGCATAGAATATGGTGTAGAGGTGTATAGTGCTACATAGTATTGAATATGGTGTATAGTGGTATATAGTATAGAATTTGGTGTATAGTGGTATATAGTATAGAATATGGTGTATAGAGGTACATAGTATAGAATATGGTGTATAGAGTTACATAGTATAGAATATGAAGTATAATGGTACATAGTCTAGAATGTGGTGTATAGTGGTACATAGAATATGGAGCATAGTGGTACATAGTATAGAATGTGGTGTAGAGCTGTTTAGTTTTACATAGAATAGAATATGTTGTATAGTGGTACATAGTATAGAATGTGGTGTAGAGCTGTATAGTGGTACATAGTATAGAATATGGTGTATAGTGGTACATAGTATAGACTGTGGTTTAGAGCTGTATAATGGTACATAGTATAGAATGTGGTATAAAGCTGTATAGTGGTACATAGTATAGAATATGGTGTATAGTGCTAAATAGTATAGAATATGGTATAGAGCTCTATTGTGGTACATAGTATAGAATATGGTGTAGAGCTGTATAGTGGTACATAGTATAGATTGTTGTGTATGGTGGTATATAGTATAGAATGTGGTCTATAGTAGTATATAGTATAGAATATGGTGTAGAGCAGTACAGTTGTACATAGTATAGAATGTGGTATAGAGCTGTATAGTGGTACATAGCATAGAATATGCTGTAGAGGTGTATAGTGCTACATAGTATAGAATTTTGTGTAAAGTGGTAAATAGTATAGAATATAGTGTAGAGCTGTACAGTGGTTCATAGTATAGAATATGGTGTATAGAGGTACATAGTATAAAATATGGGGTAGAGCTGTAAAATGGAACATAGTATAGGATGTGGTGCATAGTGGTATATAGCATAGAATATGGTGTATAGAGGTACATAGTATAGAATATGGTGTATAGTGGTACATAGAATAGAATGTGGAGTATGGTGGTACATAGTATAAAATATAGTGTATATAGGCACATAGTATAGAATATGGTGTATAGTGGTACATAGTATAGAATGTGGTGTATAGTGGTACATAGTATAGAATGTGGTGTATAGAGGTATATAGTATAGAATATGGTGTATAGTGGTACATATTCTAGAATATGGTGTATAGTGTTATATAGTCTAGAATATGGTGTATAGTGGTACATAGAATATGATGTACAGTGGTACATAGTATAGAATGTGGTGTAAAGCTGTATAGTGGTACATAGCATAGAATATGGTGTAGAGGTGTATAGTGCTACATAGTATTGAATATGGTGTATAGTGGTATATAGTATAGAATTTGGTGTATAGTGGTATATAGTATAGAATATGGTGTATAGAGGTACATAGTATAGAATATGGTGTATAGAGTTACATAGTATAGAATATGAAGTATAATGGTACATAGTCTAGAATGTGGTGTATAGTGGTACATAGAATATGGAGCATAGTGGTACATAGTATAGAATGTGGTGTAGAGCTGTTTAGTTTTACATAGAATAGAATATGTTGTATAGTGGTACATAGTATAGAATGTGGTGTAGAGCTGTATAGTGGTAGATAGTATAGAATATGGTGTATAGTGGTACATAGTATAGACTGTGGTTTAGAGCTGTATAATGGTACATAGTATAGAATGTGGTATAAAGCTGTATAGTGGTACATAGTATAGAATATGGTGTATAGTGGTACATAGTATAGAATGTGTTGTATAGTAGTATATAGTATAGAATATGGTGTAGAGCAGTATAGTGGTACATAGTATAGAATATGGTGTAGAGGTGTATAGTGGTATATAGTATAGAATATGGAGTATAGTTGTATATAGTATAGAATGTGGTTTAGAACTGTATAGTTGTTCATAGTATAGAAAATGGTGTTTAGTGTTACATAGTATAGAATATAGTGTAGAGGTGTATAGTGGTATATAGTATAGAATATGGTGTATAGTTGTATATAGTATAGATTGTGGTGTAGAGCTGTATAGTTGTTCATAGTATAGAAAATGGTGTAGAGTGGTACATAGTATAGAATATGGGGTAGAGCTGTATAGTGGTATATAGTATCGAATATGGTGTACAGTGGTATATAGTATAGAATATGGTGTATAGTGGTATATAGTATAGGAATATGGTGTATAGAGGTACATAGTATAGAATATGGTGTACAGAGTTACATAGTATAGAATATGGTGTATAATGGTACATAGTCTAGAATGTGGTGTAAAGTGGTACATAGAATATGGAGTATAGTGGTACATAGTATAGAATGTGGTGTAGAGCTGTATAGTGGTACATAGTATAGAATATGGTGTATAGTGGTACATAGTATAGAATGTGTTGTATATAGTAGTATATAGTATAGAATATGGTGTAGAGCAGTATAGTGGTACATAGTATAGAATATGGTGTAGAGGTGTATAGTGGTATATAGTAGAATATGGAGTATAGTTGTATATAGTATAGAATGTGGTTTAGAACTGTATAGTGGTTCATAGTATAGAAAATGGTGTTTAGTGTTACATAGTATATAATGTGGTGTAGAGCTGTATAGTGGTACATAGAATAGAATGTGGTGTATGGTGGTACATAGTATAAAATATAGTGTATATAGGCACATAGTATAGAATATGGTGTATAGTGGTACATAGTATAGAATGTGGTGTATAGTGGTACATAGTATAGAATGTGGTGTATAGAGGTATATAGTATAGAATATGGTGTATAGTGGTACATATTCTAGAATATGGTGTATAGTGTTATATAGTCTAGAATATGGTGTATAGTGGTACATAGAATATGATGTACAGTGGTACATAGTATAGAATGTGGTGTAAAGCTGTATAGTGGTACATAGCATAGAATATGGTGTAGAGGTGTATAGTGCTACATAGTATTGAATATGGTGTATAGTGGTATATAGTATAGAATTTGGTGTATAGTGGTATATAGTATAGAATATGGGTGTATAGAGGTACATAGTATAGAATATGGGTGTATAGAGTTACATAGTATAGAATATGAAGTATAATGGTACATAGTCTAGAATGTGGTGTATAGTGGTACATAGAATATGGAGCATAGTGGTACATAGTATAGAATGTGGTGTAAGCTGTTTAGTTTTACATAGAATAGAATATGTTGTATAGTGGTACATAGTATAGAATGTGGTGTAGAGCTGTATAGTGGTACATAGTATAGAATATGGTGTATAGTGGTACATAGTATAGACTGTGGTTTAGAGCTGTATAATGGTACATAGTATAGAATGTGGTATAAAGCTGTATAGTGGTACATAGTATAGAATATGGTGTATAGTGCTAAATAGTATAGAATATGGTATAGAGCTCTATTGTGGTACATAGTATAGAATATGGTTATGGTGTAGAGCTGTATAGTGGTACATAGTATAGATTGTGTGTGTATGGTGGTATATAGTATAGAATGTGGTCTATAGTAGTATATAGTATAGAATATGGTGTAGAGCAGTACAGTTGTACATAGTATAGAATGTGGTATAGAGCTGTATAGTGGTACATAGCATAGAATATGCTGTAGAGGTGTTATAGTGCTACATAGTATAGAATTTTGTGTAAAGTGGTAAATAGTATAGAATATAGTGTAGAGCTGTACAGTGGTTCATAGTATAGAATATGGTGTATAGAGGTACATAGTATAAAATATGGGGTAGAGCTGTAAAATGGAACATAGTATAGGATGTGGTGCATAGTGGTATATAGCAGTAGAATATGGTGTATAGAGGTACATAGTATAGAATATGGTGTATAGTGGTACATAGAATAGAATGTGGTGTATGGTGGTACATAGTATAAAATATAGTGTATATAGGCACATAGTATAGAATATGGTGTATAGTGGTACATAGTATAGAATGTGGTGTATAGTGGTACATAGTATAGAATGTGGTGTATAGAGGTATATAGTATAGAATATGGTGTATAGTGGTACATATTCTAGAATATGGTGTATAGTGTTATATAGTCTAGAATATGGTGTATAGTGGTACATAGAATATGATGTACAGTGGTACATAGTATAGAATGTGGTGTAAAGCTGTATAGTGGTACATAGCATAGAATATGGTGTAGAGGTGTATAGTGCTACATAGTATTGAATATGGTGTATAGTGGTATATAGTATAGAATTTGGTGTATAGTGGTATATAGTATAGAATATGGTGTATAGAGGTACATAGTATAGAATATGGTGTATAGAGTTACATAGTATAGAATATGAAGTATAATGGTACATAGTCTAAAATGTGGTGTATAGTGGTACATAGAATATGGAGCATAGTGGTACATAGTATAGAATGTGGTGTAGAGCCTGTTTAGTTTTACATAGAATAGAATATGTTGTATAGTGGTACATAGTATAGAATGTGGTGTAGAGCTGTATAGTGGTAGATAGTATAGAATATGGTGTATAGTGGTACATAGTATAGACTGTGGTTTAGAGCTGTATAATGGTTACATAGTATAGAATGTGGTATACAGCTGTATAGTGGTACATAGTATAGAATATGCGTGTATAGTGCTAAATAGTATAGAATATGGTATAGAGCTCTATTGTGGTACATAGTATAGAATATGGTGTAGAGCTGTATAGTGGTAAATAGTATAGATTGTTGTGTATGGTGGTATATAGTATAGAATGTGGTCTATAGTAGTATATAGTATAGAATATGGTGTAGAGCAGTACAGTTGTACATAGTATAGAATGTGGTATAGAGCTGTAAAGTGGTACATAGCATAGAATATGCTGTAGAGGTGTATAGTGCTACATAGTATAGAATTTTGTGTAAAGTGGTAAATAGTATAGAATATAGTGTAGAGCTGTACAGTGGTTCATAGTATAGAATATGGTGTATAGTGGTACATAGTATAAAATATGGGGTAGAGCTGTAAAATGGAACATAGTATAGGATGTGGTGCATAGTGGGTATATAGCATAGAATATGGTGTATAGAGGTACATAGTATAGAATATGGTGTATAGTGGTACATAGTCAGGAATGTGGTGTATAGTGGTACATAGTATGGAATATGGTGTATAGTGGTACATAGTATAGAATGTGGTGTAGGGCTGTATAGTGGTTCATAGTATAGAATATGGTTTAGAGCTGTATAGTGGTACATTAGTATAGAATGTGGTGTATAGAAGTATATAGTATAGAATATGGTGTAGAGCAGTATAGTGGTACATAGTATAGAATATGGTGTATAGTGGTATATAGTATAGAATGTGTTGTATAGTACTATATAGTATAGAATATGGTGTAGTGCAGTATAGTGGTACATAGTATAGAATATGGTGTAGAGGTGTATAGTGGTATATAGTATAGAATATGGTGTAATGTTGTATATAGTATAGAATGTGGTGTAGAGCTGTATAGTGGTTCATAGTATAGAAAATGGTGTATAGTGGTACATAGTATAGAATATGGGTAGAGCTGTATAGTGGTATATAGTAAAGAATATGGTGTATAGTGGTATATAGTATAGAATATGGTGTAAAGTGATATATAGTATAGAATATGGTGTATAGAGGGTACATAGTATAGAATACGGTGTACAGAGTTACATAGTATATAATATGGTGTATAATGGTACATAGTCTAGAATGTGTGTATAGTGGTACATAGAATATGGAGTATAGTGGTACATAGTATAGAATGTGTTGTAGAGCTGTAGAGTGGTACATAGTATAGAATATGGTGTATAATGGTACATAGTATAGAATGTTGTGTAGAGCTGTATAGTTTTACATAGTATAGAATGTGGTGTACAGTGGTACATAGTATAGAATATGGTGTATAGTGGTACATAGTATAGAATATGGTGTATAGTGGTACATAGTAAAGAATGTGGTGTAGAGCTGTATAGTGTTTACATAGTATAGATTGTGGTGTAGAGCTGTAAAGTGGTACATAGTATAGAAAATGGTGTATAGAGGTACATAGTATAGTATATGGTGTATAGTGGTACATAGTATAGAATGTGGTGTAGAGCTGTATAGTGGTACATAGTATAGATTGTTGTGTATGGTGGTATATAGTATAGAATATAGTGTATAGAGGCACATAGTATAGAATATGGTGTATAGTGGAACTTAGTATAGAATGTGGTGTATAGTGGTGCATAGTATAGAATGTGGTGTATAGAGGTACATAGTATAGAATATGGTGTATAGTGGAACATAGTCTAGAATATGGTGTATAGTGGTACATAGAATATGATGTATAGTGGTACATAGTATAGAATGTGGTGTAGAGATGTATAGTGTTACATAGTATAGAATGTGGTGTATAGTGCTACATAGTATAGAATATTGTGTATAGTTTTACTTAGTATAGAATGTGGTCTATAGTAGTATATAGTATATAATATGGTGTAGAGCTGTACAGTTGTACATAGTATAGAATGTGGTATAGAGCTGTATAGTGGAACATAGCATAGAATATGCTGTAGAGGTGTATAGTGCTACACAGTATAGAATATGGTGTAAAGTGGTATATAGTATAGAATATAGTGTAGAGCTGTATAGTGGTTCATAGTATAGAATATGGTGTATAGTGGTACATAGTATAGAATGTGGTGTAGAGCTGTAAAATAGTACATAGTATAGGATGTGGTGTATAGTGGTATATAGTATAGAATATGGTGTATAGAGGTACATAGTATAGAATATGGTGTATAGTGGTACATAGTCAGGAATGTGGTGTATAGTGGTACATAGTATGGAATATGGTGTATAGTGGTACATAGTATAGAATGTGGTGTAGAGCTGTATAGTGGTTCATAGTATAGAATATGGTTTAGAGCTGTATAGTGGTACATAGTATAGAATGTGGTGTACAGAAGTATATAGCATAGAATATGGTGTAGAGCAGTATAGTGGTACATAGTATAGAATATAGTGTAGAGGTGTATAGTGGTATATAGTATAGAATATGGTGTATAGTTGTGTATAGTATAGATTGTGGTGTAGAGCTGTATAGTGGTTCATAGTATAGAAAATGGTGTAGAGTGGTACATAGTATAGAATATGGGGTAGAGCTGTATAGTGGTATATAGTATAGAATATGGTGTACAGTGGTATATAGTATAGAATATGGTGTATAGTGGTATATAGTATAGAATATGGTGTATAGAGGTACATAGTATAGAATATGGTGTACAGAGTTACATAGTATAGAATATGGTGTATAATGGTACATAGTCTAGAATGTGGTGTAAAGTGGTACATAGAATATGGAGTATAGTGGTACATAGTATAGAATGTGGTGTAGAGCTGTATAGTGGTACATAGTATTGAATATGGTGTATAGTGGTACATAGTATAGAATGTGTTGTATAGTAGTATATAGTATAGAATATGGTGTAGTGCAGTATAGTGGTACATAGTATAGAATATGGTGTAGAGGGGTATAGTGGTATATAGTATAGAATATGGTGTAATGTTGTATATAGTATAGAATGTGGTGTAGAGCTGTATAGTGGTTCATAGTATAGAAAATGGTGTATAGTGGTACATAGTATAGAATATGGTGTAGAGCTGTATTGTGGTACATAGTATAGAATATGGTGTGTAGTGGTATATAGTATAGAATATGGTGTAAAGTGATATATAGTATAGAATATGGTGTATAGAGGTACATAGTATAGAATACGGTGTATAATGGTACATAGTCTAGAATGTGGTGTATAGTGGTACATAGAATATGGAGTATAGTGGTACATAGTATAGAATGTGTTGTATAGTGGTACATAGTATAGAATATGGTATAGAGCTCTATTGTGGTACATAGTATAGAATAGGTTGTAGAGCTGTATATTGGTACATAGTATAGAATATGGTGTATAGTGATACATAGTATAGAATGTGGTGTAGAGCTGTATAGTGGTACATAGTATAGAATGTGGTGTATGGTGGTACATAGTATAAAATATAGTGTATATAGGCACATAGTATAGAATATGGTGTATAGTGGTACATAGTATAGAATGTGGTGTATAGTGGTACATAGTATAGAATGTGGTGTATAGTGGTACATAGTATAGAATATGGTGTAGAGCTGTATATTGGTACATAGTTTAGAATATGGTGTATAGTGGTACATAGTATAGAATGTGGTGTAGAGCTGTATAGTGGTACATAGTATAGAATGTGGTGTATTGTTGTACATAGTATAGAATATAGTGTATAGAGGCACAAAGTATAGAATATGGTGTATAGTGGTACATAGTATAGAATGTGGTGTATAGAGGTACATGGTATAGAATATGGTGTATAGTGGTACATAGTCTAGAATATGGTGTATAGTTTTACATAGTCTAGAATATGGTGTATAGTGGTACATAGAATATGATGTATAGTGATACATAGTATAGAATGTGGTGTAAAGCTGTATAATGGTACATAGTATAGAATGTGGTGTACAGTGGTACATAGTATAGAATATGGTGTATAGTGGTACATAGTATATAATATGGTGTATAGTGGTACATAGTATAGAATGTGGTGTAGAGCTGTATAGTGTTATATAGTATAGATTGTGGTGTAGAGCTGTAAAGTGGTACATAGTATAGAAAATGGTGTATAGAGGTACATAGTATAGTATATTGTGTATAGTGGTACATAGTATAGAATGTGGTGTAGAGCTGTATAGTGGTACATAGTATAGATTGTTGTGTATGGTGGTAAATAGTATAGAATATAGTGTATAGAGGTACATAGTATAGAATATGGTGTATAGTGGTACATAGTATAGAAAGTGGTGTATAGTGGCACATAGTATAGAATGTGGCGTATAGAGGTACATAGTATAGAATGTGGTGTATAGTGCTACATAGTATAGAATATTGTGTATAGTTTTACTTAGTATAGAATGTGGTCTATAGTAGTATATAGTATATAATATGGTGTAGAGCTGTACAGTTGTACATAGTATAGAATGTGGTATAGAGCTGTATAGTGGTACATAGCATAGAATATGCTGTAGAGGTGTATAGTGCTACATAGTATAGAATATGGTGTAAAGTGGGAAATAGTATAGAATATAGTGTAGAGCTGTAGAGTGGTTCATAGTATTGAATATGGTGTATAGTGGTACATAGTATAGAATGTGGTGTAGAGCTGTAAAATGGTACATAGTATAGGATGTGGTGTATAGTGGTATATAGTATAGAATATGGTGTAGAGCTGTATAGTGGTACATAGTATAGAATATGGTGTATAGTGGTACATAGTAAAGAATGTGATGTAGAGCTGTATAGTGGTACATAGTATAGAATATGATGTATAGTGGTACATAGTATAGAATGTGGTGTAGAGATGTATAATTGTACATAGTGTAGTATGTGGTATAGAGCTGTATAGTGGTACATAGCATAGAATGTGGTGTATAGTGGTACATAGTATAGAATATGGTGTAGAGCTGTATAATGGTGCATAGAATATGGTGTATAGAGGTACATAGTATAGAATATGGTGTATAGAGGTACATAGTATAGAATTTGGTGTATAGAGGCATATAGTACAGAATATGGTGTATAGTGGTACATAGCATAGAATATGGTGTATAGTGGTACCTAGTATAGAATAAGGTGTATTGTGGTACATAATATAGAATATGTTGTATATTGGTACATAGTATAGAATATGGTGTATAGAGGTATATAGTACAGAATATGGTGTATAGTGTACATAGTATTGAATGTGGTGTATAGTGGTACATAGTATAGAATGTGGTGTAGAGCTGCATAGTGTTACATAGTATAGAATATGGTGTATAGTGGAACATACTACAGAATATGTTGTATAGTAGTACATAGTTTAGAATATGGTGTACAGGGGTATATAGTATAGAAAATGGTGTAGAGCTGTATAGTGGTACATAGTTTAGAATATGGTGTATAGTGGAATATAGTATAGAATGTGGTGTATAGTTGTACATATTATAGAATATGGTGTATAGTGATACAAAGTATAGAATATGCTGTATAGTGATAAATAGTATAAAATGTTGTGTATAATGGTACTTAGTATAGAATATGGTGTATAGTGGTACATAGTGTAGAATGTGGTATATAGTGGTACATATTATAGAATGTGGTGAAGAGCTGTAATGTGGTACTTAGTATAGAATATGGTGTATAGTGGTACATAGTATAGAATATGGTGTATAGTGATACATAGTATAGAATATTGTGTATAATTGTACTAAGTATAAAATATGGTGTATAGTGGTACATAGTATAGAAAGTGGTATATAGTGGTACATAGTATCGAATGTGGTGTATAGTGGTACATAGAAAAGAATATGGTGTAGAGCTGTATAGTGGTACATAGTATAGAATGTGGTGTAGAGCTGTATAGAATTACATATGTAATCTTGTGTATAGTGGTACATAGTATAGAATGTGGTATATAGTGGTACAAAGTTTAGAATATGGTGTATAATGGTACATAGTATAGAATGTGATGTATAGTGGTACATAGTATAGAATGTGGTGTAGAGCTGTATAGTGGTACATAGTATAGAATGTGGTATAAAGCTGTATAATGGTACAAAGTATAGAATATGGTGTATAGTGTTACATAGCATAGAATGTGGTGTATAGTGGTACATAGTATAGAATATGGTGTATAGAGGTACAGTACATAGTATAGAATATGGTGTATAGAGGTACATAGTATAGAATATGGTGTTTAGTGGTACTTAGCATAGAATGTGGTGTATAGAGGTACATAGTATAGAATATGGTGTTTAGTGGTACATAGTATAGAATGTGGTGTATAGTGGTACAAAGTATAGAATATTTTGTGTAGTGGTACATAGTATAGAATATGGTGTATAGTGGTATATAGTATAGAATATGGTGTATAGTGGTACATAGTATAGAATATGGTGTATAGTGGAACATAGTATAGAATATGGTGTATTGTGGTACATAGTATAGAATATGGTGTAGACCTGTATAGTGGTACATAGTATAGAATATGGTGTAGTGCAGTATAGTGGTACGTAGTATAGAATATGGTGTAGAGCTGTATTGTGGTACATAGCATAGAATATGGTGTATAGTGGTACATAGTATAAAAAATGGTGTATAGAGATATATAGTATAGAATATGGTGTATAGTGGTACATAGTATAGAATGTGGTGTATAGTGGTACATAGTATAGAATATGGTGTATAGAGGTACACAGTATAGAATATGGTGTATAGTGGTACATAGTATAGAATGTGGTTTATAGTGGTACATAGTATAGAATGTCATGTAGAGCTGTATAGTGGTATATAGTATAGAATGTGGTGTATTGTGGTACATAATATAGAATATGGTGTATAGTGTTACATAGTATAGAATGTGGTGTAGAGCTGTATAGTGGTACATAGTATAGAATATGGTGTATAGTGGTACATAGTATAGAATGTTGTGTAGAGCTGTATAGTTTTACATAGTATAGAATATGTTGTATAGTGGTACATAGTAGAGAATGTGGTGTAGAGCTGTATAGTGGTACATAGTGTAGTATATCGTGTATAGTGGTACATAGTATAGAATGTGGTTTAGAGCTGTATAATGGTACATAGTATAGAATGTGGTATAAAGCTGTATAGTGGTACATAGTATAGAATATGGTGGATAGTGGTATATAGTATAGAATATGGTATGGAGCTCTATTGTGGTACATAGTATAGAATATGGTGTAGAGCTGTATATTGGTACATAGTATAGAATATGGTGTATAGTGATACATAGTATAGAATGTGGTGTAGAGCTGTATAGTGGTACATAGTATAGAATGTGGTGTATGGTGGTACATAGTATAAAATATAGTGTATATAGGCACATAGTATAGAATATGGTGTATAGTGGTACATAGTATAGAATGTGGTGTATAGTGGTACATAGTATAGAATGTGGTGTATAGTGGTACATAGTATAGAATATGGTGTAGAGCTGTATATTGGTACATAGTTTAGAATATGGTGTATAGTGGTACATAGTATAGAATGTGGTGTAGAGCTGTATAGTTGTACATAGTATAGAATGTGGTGTATTGTGGTACATAGTATAGAATATAGTGTATAGAGGCACAAAGTATAGAATATGGTGTATAGTGGTACATAGTATAGAATGTGGTGTATAGAGGTACATAGTATAGAATATGGTGTATAGTGGTACATAGTCTAGAATATGGTGTATAGTTTTACATAGTCTAGAATATGGTGTATAGTGGTACATAGAATATGATGTATAGTGATACATAGTATAGAATGTGGTGTAAAGCTGTATAATGGTACATAGTATAGAATGTGGTGTACAGTGGTACATAGTAAAGAATATGGTGTATAGTGGTACATAGTATAGAATATGGTGTATAGTGGTACATAGTATAGAATGTGGTGTAGAGCTGTATAGTGTTATATAGTATAGATTGTGGTGTAGAGCTGTAAAGTGGTACATAGTATAGAAAATGGTGTATAGAGGTACATAGTATTGTATATTGTGTATAGTGGTACATAGTATAGAATGTGGTGTAGAGCTGTATATTGGTACATAGTATAGATTGTTGTGTATGGTGGTAAATAGTATAGAATATAGTGTATAGAGGCACATAGTATAGAATATGGTGTATAGTGGTACATAGTATAGAAAGTGGTGTATAGTGGTACATAGTATAGAATGTGGCGTATAGAGGTACATAGTATAGAATGTGGTGTATAGTGCTACATAGTATAGAATATTGTGTATAGTTTTACTTAGTATAGAATGTGGTCTATAGTAGTATATAGTATATAATATGGTGTAGAGCTGTATAGTGGTACATAGCATAGAATGTGGTGTAGAGTTGTAAAATGGTACATAGTATAGGATGTGGTGTAAGGTGGTATATAGTATAGAATATAGTGTAGAGCTGTATAGTGGTACATAGTATAGAATATGGTGTATAGTGGTACATAGTAAAGAATGTGATGTAGAGCTGTATAGTGGTACATAGTATAGAATATGATGTATATTGGTACATAGTATAGAATGTGGTGTAGAGCTGTATAATTGTACATAGTGTAGTATGTGGTACAGAGCTGTATAGTGGTACATAGTATAGAATGTGGTATATAGCATTACATAGTTTAGAAAATGGTGTATAGTGGTACATAGTATAGAATATGGTGTAGAGCTGTATAATGGTGCATAGAATATGGTGTATAGAGGTACATAGTATAGAATATGGTGTATAGAGGTACATAGTATAGAATATGGTGTATAGAGTTAAGAAGTATAGAATTTGGTGTATAGAGGCATATAGTACAGAATATGGTGTATAGTGGTACATAGCATAGAATATGGTGTATAGTTGTACATAGTATAGAATATGGTGTATAGAGGTATATAGTACAGAATATGGTGTATAGTGTACATAGTATTGATTGTGGTGTATAGTGGTACATAGTATAGAATGTGGTGTAGAGCTGTATAGTGGTACATAGTTTAGAATATGGTGTATAGTGGAATATAGTATAGAATGTGGTGTATAGTGGTACATATTATAGAATATGGTGTATAGTGATACATAGTATAGAATATGCTGTGTAGTGATACATAGTATAAAATATGGTGTATAATGGTACTTAGTATAGAATATGGTGTATAGTGGTACATAGTGTAGAATGTGGTATATAGTGGTATATAGTATAGAATATGGTGTATAGTGGTACATAGAAAAGAATATGGTGTAGAGCTGTATAGTGGTACATAGTATAGAATGTGGTGTAGAGCTGTATAGTATTACATATGTAATATTGTGTATAGTGGTACATAGTATAGAATGTGGTATATAGTGGTACATATTATAGAATGTGGTGTAGAGCTGTATAGTGGTACATAGTACAAAATGTGGTGTATAGTGATACATAGTTTAGAATATGGTGTATAATAGTACATAGTATAGAATATGGTGTAGAGCTGAATAGTGGTACATAGTTTAGAATGTGATGTATAGTGGTACATAGTATAGAATGTGGTGTAGAGCTGTATAATGGTACAAAGTATAGAATATGGTGTATAGTGTTACATAGCATAGAATGTGGTGTATAGTGGTACATAGTATAGAATATGGTGTATAGAGGTACAGTACATAGTATAGAATATGGTGTATAGAGGTACATTGTATAGAATATGGTGTTTAGTGGTACATAGTATAGAATGTGGTGTATAGAGGTACATAATATAGAATATGGTGTTTAGTGGTACATAGTATAGAATGTGGTGTATAGTGGTACAAAGTATAGAATATTTTGTGTAGTGGTACATAGTATAGAATATGGTGTATAGTGGTATATAGTATAGAATATGGTGTATATTGGTACATAGTATAGAATATGGTGTATAGTGGAACATAGTATAGAATATGGTGTATTGTGGTACATAGTATAGAATATGGTGTAGACCTGTATAGTGGTATATAGTATAGAATATGCTGTAGTGCTGTATAGTGGTACATAGTATAGAATATGGTGTAGAGCTGTATTGTGGTACATAGCATAGAATATGGTGTATAGTGGTACATAGTATAGAAAATGGTGTATACAGATATATAGTATAGAATATGGTATATAGTGGTATATAGTATCGAATGTGGTATAAAGCTGTACAATGGTACATAGTATAGAATGTGGTGTATAGTGGTACCTAGTAAAGAATATGGTGTATAGTGGTATATAGTATAGAATATGGTGTATAGTGGTACATAGTATAGAATATGGTGCATAGAGGTACATAGTATAGAATATGGTGTATAGTGGTACATAGTATAGAATATGGTTTATAGTGGTACATATTATAGAATATGGTGTATTGTGGTACATAGTATAGAATATGGTTTATAGTGGTACATAGTATAGAATATGGTGTATAGAGGAACATAGCATAGAATGTGGTGTAGAGCTGTATAGTGGTACATAGTATAGAATGTGGTATAAAGCTGTATAATGGTACATAGTATAGAATGTGGTGTATAGTGGTACATAGTATAGAATATAGTGTATAGAGGTACAAAGTATAGAATATGGTGTATAGTGTTACATAGCATAGAATGTGGTGTATAGTGGTACATAGTATAGAATATGGTGTATAGAGGTACAGTACATAGTATAGAATATGGTGTATAGAGGTACACAGTATAGAATATGGTGTATAGTTGTACATAGTATAGAATGTGGTTTATAGTGGTACATAGTATAGAATTTGGTGTAGAGCTGTATAGTGGTACATAATATAGAATATGGCGTTTAGAGGTACATAGTATAGAATGTCGTGTAGAGCTGTATAGTGGTACATAGTATAGAATATGGTGTATTGTGGTACATAGTATAGAATATGGTGTATAGAGGTACATAGTATAGAATATGGTGTATAGTGGTACATAGTATAGAATGTGGTGTATAGTGGTACATAGTGTAGAATTTGGTGTAGAGCTGTATAGTGGTACATAGTATATAATATGGTGTATAGAGGAACATAGTATAAAATGTGGTGTAGACCTGTATAGTGGTACATAGTATAGAATGTGGTGTATAGTGGTATATAGTATAGAATGTGGTATAAAGTTGTACAATGGTACATAGTATAGAATGTGGTGTATAGTGGTACATAGTATAGAATATGGTGTATAGTGGTACATAGTATAGAATATGGTGTACAGTGGTATATAGTATAGAATATGGTGTATAGTGGTACATAGTATAGAATATGGTGTATAGAGGTACATAGTATAGAATATGGTGTATAGTGGTACATAGTATAGAATATGGTGTATATTTGTACATAGTATAGAATATGGTGTACTGTTGTACATAGTATAGAATATGGTTTATAGTGGTACATAGTATAGAATATGGTGTATAGAGGTACATAGTATAGAATATGGTGTATAGTGTTACATAGTATAGAATGTGGTGTATAGTTGTACATAGTATATAATTTGGTGTAGAGCTGTATAGTGGTACATAGTATAGAATATGGTGTATAGAGGAACATAGTATAGAATGTGGTGTAGAGCTGTATAGTGGTACATATTATAGAATGTGGTATATAGTGGTATATAGTATAGAATGTGGTATAAAGCTGTACAATGGTACATAGTATAGAATGTGGTGTATAGTGGTACATAGTAAAGAATATGGTGTATAGTGGTATATAGTATAGAATATGGTGTATAGTGGTACATAGTATAGAATATGGTGTATAGAGGTACATAGTATAGAATATGGTGTATAGTGGTACATAGTATAGAATATGGTGTATAGTGATACATAGTATAGAATGTGGTGTATAGTTGTACATAGTATATAATTTGGTGTAGAGCTGTATAGTGGTACATAGTATAGAATATGGTGTATAGAGGAACATAGTATAGAATGTGGTGTAGAGCTGTATAGTGGTACATATTATAGAATGTGGTATATAGTGGTATATAGTATCGAATGTGGTATAAAGCTGTACAATGGTACATAGTATAGAATGTGGTGTATAGTGGTACCTAGTAAAGAATATGGTGTATAGTGGTATATAGTATAGAATATGGTGTATAGTGGTACATAGTATAGAATATGGTGCATAGAGGTACATAGTATAGAATATGGTGTATAGTGGTACATAGTATAGAATATGGTGTATAGTGGTACATAGTATAGAATATGGTGTATTGTGGTACATAGTATAGAATATGGTTTATAGTGGTACATAGTATAGAATATGGTGTATAGAGGAACATAGCATAGAATGTGGTGTAGAGCTGTATAGTGGTACATAGTATAGAATGTGGTATAAAGCTGTATAATGGTACATAGTATAGAATGTGGTGTATAGTGGTACATAGTATAGAATATAGTGTATAGAGGTACAAAGTATAGAATATGGTGTATAGTGTTACATAGCATAGAATGTGGTGTATAGTGGTACATAGTATAGAATATGGTGTATAGAGGTACAGTACATAGTATAGAATATGGTGTATAGAGGTACATAGTATAGAATATAGTGTATAGTGGTACATAGTGTAGAACATGGTGTATAGTGGTACATTGACTAGAATGTGGTGTATAGTGGTACATAGTATAGCATATGGTGTATAGTGGTACATAGTCTAGAATGTGGTGTATAGTGGTACATGGAATATGGTGTATAGTGGTACATAGTATAGAATGTGGTGTAGAGCTGTATAGTGGTACATAATATAGAATATGATGTATAGTGGTATATAGTATAGCATATGGTGTAGAGCTGTATAGTGGTACATAGTATAGAATATTGTGTATAGTGATACATAGCATAGAATATGGTGTAGAGCTGTATAGTGGGACATAGCATAGAATATGGTGTATAGTGCTACATAGTATAGAATATGGTGTATAGTGGTATATAGTATAGAATGTAGTAGAAAGCTGTATAGTGGTACATAGTATAGAATATGGTGTATAGTGGAACATAGTATAGAATATGGTGTATTGTGGTACATAGTATAGAATATGGTGTAGACCTGTATAGTGGTACATAGTATAGAATATGGTGTAGTGCTGTATAGTGGTACATAGTATAGAATATGGTGTAGAGCTGTATTGTGGTACATAGCATAGAATATGGTGTATAGTGGTACATAGTATAGAAAATGGTGTATAGAGATATATAGTATAGAATATGGTGTATAGTGGTACATAGTATAGAATATGGTGTATAGTGGTACATAGTATAGAATATGGTGTATTGTGGTAAATAGTATAGAATATGGTTTATAGTGGTACATAGTATAGAATGTGGTGTATAGTGGTACATAGTATAGAATATGGTGTATAGAGGTACACAGTATAGAATATGCTGTATAGGTGTACATAGTATAGAATGTGGTTTATAGTGGTACATAGTATAGAATTTGGTGTAGAGCTGTATAGTGGTACATAATATAGAATATGGCGTATAGAGGTACATAGTATAGAATGTCGTGTAGAGCTGTATAGTGGTATATAGTATAGAATGTGGTGTATTGTGGTACATAATATAGAATATGGTGTATAGTGGTACATAGTATAGAATATGGTGTATTGTGGTACATAGTATAGAATATGGTGTATAGAGGTACATAGTATAGAATATGGTGTATAGTGGTACATAGTATAGAATGTGGTGTATAGTGGTACATAGTGTAGAATTTGGTGTAGAGCTGTATAGTGGTACATAGTATATAATATGGTGTATAGAGGAACATAGTATAAAATGTGGTGTAGACCTGTATAGTGGTACATAGTATAGAATGTGGTGTATAGTGGTATATAGTATAGAATGTGGTATAAAGTTGTACAATGGTACATAGTATAGAATGTGGTGTATAGTGGTACATAGTATAGAATATGGTGTATAGTGGTACATAGTATAGAATATGGTGTATAGTGGTACATAGTATAGAATATGGTGTATATTTGTACATAGTATAGAATATGGTGTACTGTGGTACATAGTATAGAATATGGTTTATAGTGGTACATAGTATAGAATATGGTGTATAGAGGTACATAGTATAGAATATGGTGTATAGTGTTACATAGTATAGAATGTGGTGTATAGTTGTACATAGTATATAATTTGGTGTAGAGCTGTATAGTGGTACATAGTATAGAATATGGTGTATAGAGGAACATAGTATAGAATGTGGTGTAGAGCTGTATAGTGGTACATATTATAGAATGTGGTATATAGTGGTATATAGTATAGAATGTGGTATAAAGCTGTACAATGGTACATAGTATAGAATGTGGTGTATAGTGGTACATAGTAAAGAATATGGTGTATAGTGGTATATAGTATAGAATATGGTGTATAGTGGTACATAGTATAGAATATGGTGTATAGAGGTACATAGTATAGAATATGGTGTATAGTGGTACATAGTATAGAATATGGTGTATAGTGATACATAGTATAGAATATGCTGTATAGTACATAGTATATAATATGGTGTAGAGCTGTATATTGGTACATAGTATATAATATGGTGTAGAGGTGTATTGTGGTACACAGTATAGAATATGGTGTGTAGTGGTAGATAGTATAGAATATGGTGTGTAGCAGTACATAATATAGAATATGGTGTATAGTTGTACATTGTATAGAATATGGTGTGAACTGGTACATAGTATAGAATATGGTGTATAGTGGTACATAGTTTAGAATAAGGTGTATAGAGGTACATAGTATAGAATATGATGTATAGTGGTACATAGTAAAGAATATGGTGTATATTTGTACATAGTATAGAATATGGTGTACTGTGGTACATAGTATAGAATATGGTTTATAGTGGTACATAGTATAGAATATGGTGTATAGAGGTACATAGTATAGAATATGGTGTATAGTGTTACATAGTATAGAATGTGGTGTATAGTTGTACATAATATATAATTTGGTGTAGAGCTGTATAGTGGTACATAGTATAGAATATGGTGTATAGAGGAACATAGTATAGAATGTGGTGTAGAGCTGTATAGTGGTACATATTATAGAATGTGGTATATAGTGGTATATAGTATAGAATGTGGTATAAAGCTGTACAATGGTACATAGTATAGAATGTGGTGTATAGTGGTACATAGTAAAGAATATGGTGTATAGTGGTATATAGTATAGAATATGGTGTATAGTGGTACATAGTATAGAATATGGTGTATAGAGGTACATAGTATTGAATATGGTGTATAGTGGTACATAGTATAGAATATGGTGTATAGTGGTACATAGTATAGAATATGGTGTATTGTGGTACATAGTATAGAATATGGTTTATAGTGGTACATAGTATAGATTATGGTGTAAAGAGGAACATAGCATAGAATGTGGTGTAGAGCTGTATAGTGGTACATAGTATAGAATGTGGTGTATAGTGGTACATAGTATAGAATATGGTGTATAGAGGTACAAAGTATAGAATATGGTGTATAGTGTTACATAGCATAGAATGTGGTGTATAGTGGTACATAGTATAGAATATGGTGTATAGAGGTACAGTACATAGTATAGAATATGGTGTATAGAGGTACATAGTATAGAATATAGTGTATAGTGGTACATAGTGTAGAACATGGTGTATAGTGGTACATTGACTAGATTGTGGTGTACAGTGGTACATAGTATAGAATATGGTGTATAGTGGTACATAGTCTAGAATGTGGTGTATAGTGGTACATGGAATATGGTGTATAGTGGTACATAGTATAGAATGTGGTGTAGAGCTGTATAGTGGTACATAATATAGAATATGATGTATAGTGGTATTAAGTATAGCATATGGTGTAGAGCTGTATAGTGGTACATAGTATAGAATATTGTGTATAGTGATACATAGCATAGAATATGCTGTAGAGCTGTATAGTGGGACATAGCATAGAATATGGTGTATAGTGCTACAAAGTATAGAATATGGTGTATAGTGGTATATAGTATAGAATGTAGTAGAAAGCTGTATAGTGGAACATAGTATAGAATATGGTGTATAGTGGTACATAGTGTAGAATATGGTGCATAGTGGTACATAGTATAGAAAATAGAGTATAGAGGTACAAAGTATAGAATATGGTGTATAGTGATACATAGTATAGAATATGCTGTATAGTACATAGTATATAATATGGTGTAGAGCTGTATATTGGTACATAGTATAGAATATGGTGTAGAGGTGTATTGTGGTACACAGTATAGAATATGGTGTGTAGTGGTAGATAGTATAGAATATGGTGTGTAGCAGTACATAATATAGAATATGGTGTATAGTTGTACATTGTATAGAATATGGTGTGAACTGGTACATAGTATAGAATATGGTGTATAGTGGTACATAGTTTAGAATAAGGTGTATAGAGGTACATAGTATAGAATATGATGTATAGTGGTACATAGTATAGAATGTGGTGTATATTGGTACATAGTATAAAATGTTGTGTAGAGCTGTATAGTCGTACATAATATAGAATGTGGTGTAAAGTGTGACATAGTTTAATATATGGTGTATAGTATTACATGGTATAGAATTTGGTGTATAGTGGAATATAGTATAGAAAATGGTGTATAGAGGTACATAGTATAGAATATGTTGTATAGAGTTACAAAGTGTAGAATATGGTGTATAATGGTACATAGTCTAGAATGTGGTGTATAGTGGTACATAGTATAGAATGTGTTCTAGAGCTGTATAGTGGTACATAGTATAGAATATGGGGTATAGTGGTACATAGTATAGAATGTGGTGTAGAGCTGTATAGTTTTACATAGAATAGAATATGTTGTATAGTGGTACATAGTATAGAATGTGGTGTAGAGCTGTATAGTGGTACATAGTATAGAATATGGTGTATAGTGGTACATAGTATAGAATGTGGTTTAGAGCTGTATAATGGTACATAGTATAGAATGTGGTATAAAGCTGTATCGTGGTACCTAGTATAGAATATGGTGTATAGTGGTATTTAGTATAGAATATGGTATAGAGCTCTATTGTGGTACATAGTATAGAATATGGTGTAGAGCTGTATATTGGTACATAGTTTAGAATATGGTGTATAAAGGAACATAGTATAGAATGTGGTGTAGAGCTGTATAGTGGAACATAGTATAGAATGTGGTGTATGGTGGTACATAGTATAGAATATAGTGTAAAGAGGCACATAGTAAAGAATATGGTGTATAGTGGTACATAGTATAGAATGTGGTGTATAGTGGTACCTGGTATAGAATGTGGTGTATAGAGGTACATAGTATAGAATATGGTGTATAGTGGTACATAGTCTAGAATATGGTATATAGTTTTATATAGTCTAGAATATGGTGTATAGTGGTACATAGAATATGATGTATAGTGATACATAGTATAGAATGTGGTGTAAAGCTGTATAATGGTACATAGTATAGAATGTTGGGTATAGTGGTACATAGTATAGAATATGGTGTATAGTGGTACATAGTATAGAATATGGTGTATAGTGGTACATAGTATAGAATGTGTTGTAGAGCTGTACAGTGTTACATAGTAGAGATTTTGGTGTAGAGCTGTAAAGTGGTACATAGTACAGAAAATGGTGTATAGTGGAACATAGTATAGAATGTGGTGTATAGTGGTACATAGTATAGAAAGTGGTGTATAGAGGTACATAGTATAGAATATGGTGTATAGTGGTATATAGTCTAGAATATGGTAGATAGTGGTACATAGAATATGATGTATAGTGGTACATAGTGTAGAATGTGGTGTAGAGCTAAATAGTTGTACATAGTATAGAATATGGTGTATAGTCGTACATAGTATAGAATGTGGTGTAGAGCTGTAAAGTGTTACATAGTATAGAATGTGGTGTATAGTGCTACATAGTTAAGAATATTGTGTATAGTGGTACTTAGTATAGAATGTGGTCTATAGTAGTATATAGTATAGAATATGGTGTATAGCTGTACAGTTGTACATAGTATAGAATGTGGTATAGAGCTGTATAGTGGTACATAGCATAGAATATGCTGAAGAGGTGTATGTAAAGTGGTAAATAGTATAGAAAATAGTGTAGAGCTGTATAGTGGTTCATAGTATAGAATATGATGTATAGTGGTACATCGTATAGAATGTGGTGTATAGAGGTACATAGAATAGAATATGGTGTATAGTGGTACATAGTCTAGAATATGGTGTATAGTTTTACGTAGTCTAGAATGTGGTGTATAGTGGTACATAGAATATGGTGTATAGTGGTACATAGTATAGAATGTGGTGTAGAGCTGTATAGTGGTACATAGTATAGAATATGGTGTATAGTGGTACATAGTATAGAATGTGGTGTAGAGTTGTATAATGGTACATAGTATAGAATGTGGTGTTTAGTGGTACATAGTATAGAATGTGATTTAGAGCTGTATAATGGTACATAGTATAGAATGTGGTGTACAGTGGTACATAGTATAGAATATGGTGTATTGAGGTACATAGTATAGAATATGGTGTATAGTGGTACATAGTCTAGAATGTGGTATATAGTGGTACATAGTATAGAATATGGTGTACAGTGGTACATAGTATAGAATGTGGTGTAGAGCTGTATAGTGGTACATAGTATAGAATATAGTGTATAGTGGTACATAGTCTAGAATGTGGTGTATAGTGGTATATAGAATATGGTGTATAGTGGTATATAGTATAGAATATGGTGTAGAGCTGTATAGTGGTACTTAGTATAGAATATTGTGTATAGTGATACATAGCATAGAATATGGTGTAGAGCTGTATAGTGGTACATAGCATAGAATATGGTGTATAGGATAGAATATGCTACATAGTATAGAATATGGTGTATAGTGGTATATATTATAGAATGTTGTGTAGAGCTGTATAGTGGTACATAGTATAGAATATGGTGTATAGTGGTACATAGTATAGAATATGGTGTATAGAGGTACATAGTATAGAAAATTGTGTATATTGGTACATAGTATAGAATGTGGTGCATAGTGGTACATAGTGGTACATAGTATAGAATGTGGTGTAGTGGTACATAGTATAGAATGTGGTGTATAGTGGTATATGGTGTAGAGCTGTATAGTGGTTCATAGTATAGAATATGGTGTAGAGCTGTACAGTAGTACATAGTATTGAATATGGTATAGAGCTGTATAGTGGTACACAGCATAGAATATGGTGTATAGGTGTATAGTGCTACATAGTATAGAATATGGTGTAAAGTGGTAAATAGTATAGAATATGGTGTAGAGCTGTATAGTGGTTCATAGTATAGAATATGGTTTATAGTGGTACATAGTATAGAATGTGGTGTAGAGCTGCATAATGGTACATAGTATAATATGTGGTTAATAGTGGTATATAGTATAGAATATGGTGTATAGAGGTACATAGTATAGAATATGGTGTATAGTGGTACATAGTCTAGAATGTGGTGTATAGTGGTACATAGTATGGAATATTGTGTATAGTGGTACATAGTATAGAATGTGGTGTAGAGCTGTATAGTGGTACATAGTATAGAATAAGGTTTAGAGCTGTATAGTGGTACATAGTTTAGAATGTGGTATATAGTGGTACATATTATAGAATGTGGTGTAGAGCTGTATAATGGTACATAGTATAGATTGTGGTGTATAGTGTTACATAGTATAGAATATGGTGTATTGTTGTACATAGTATAGAATGTGGTGTATAGAAGTATATAGTATAGAATATGGTGTAGAGCAGTATAGTGTTACATAGTATAGAATATGGTGTAGAGGTGTATAGTGGTATATAGTATAGAATATGGTGTATAGTTGTATATAGTATAGAATGTGGTGTAGAGCTGTATAGTGGTTCATAGTATAGAAAATGGTGTAGAATGGTACATAGTATAGAATATGGGGTAGAGCTGTATAGTGGTATATAGTATAGAATATGGTGTATAGTGGTATATAGTATAGAATATGGTGTATAGACTTACATAGTTTAGAATATGGTGTATAGAGTTACATAGCATAGCATGTTGTGTATAATGGTACATAGTCTAGAATGTGGTGTATAGTGGTACATAGAATATGGAGTATAGTGGTACATAGTATAGAATGTGGTGTAGAGCTGTATAGTGGTATATAGTATAGAATATGGTGTAGTTGGTACATAGTATAGAATGTGGTATAGAGCTGTATAGTTTTACATAGTATAGAATATGTTGTATAGTGGTACATAGTATAGAATGTGGTGTAGAGCTGTATAGTGGTACATAGTATAGAATATTTTGTATAGTGGTACATAGTTTAGAATGTGGTGTATAGTGGTACATAGTATAGAATGTGGTGTATAGAGGTACATAGTATATAATATGGTGTATAGTGGTACATAGTCTAGAATATGGTGTATAGTGTTACATAGTCTAGAATATGGTGTATAGTGGTACATAGAATATGATGTATAGTGGTACATAGTATAGAATGTGGTGTAAAGCTGTATAATGGTACATAGTATAGAATGTGGTGTATAGTGGTACATAGTATAGAATATGGTGTATAGTTGTACATAGTATAGAATATGGTGTATAGTGTTACATAGTATAGATTGTGGTGAAGAGCTGTAAAGTGGTACATAGTATAGAAAATGGTGTATAGAGGTACATAGTATAGTATATGGTGTATAGTGGTACATAGTATAGAATGTGGAGTAGAGCTGTTTAGTGGTACATAAATTAGATTGTTGTGTATGGTGGTATATAGTATAGAATATAGTGTATAGAGGCACATAGTATTGCATATGGTGAATAGTGGTACATAGTATTGAATGTGGTGTATAGAGGAACATAGTATAGAATGTGGTGTATACAGGTACATAGTATAGAATATGGTGTATAGTGGTACATAGTCTAGAATATGGTGAATAGTGGTCCATAGAATATGATGTATAGTGATACATAGTATAGAATGTGGTGTAGAGCTGAAAAGTGGTACATAGTATAGAATATGTTGTATAGTCGTACATAGTATAGAATGTGGTGTAGAGCTGTATTGTGTTACATAGTATAGAATGTGGTGTATAGTGCTACATAGTATAGAATATTGTGTATAGTGGTACTTAGTATAGAATGTGGTCTATAGTAGTATATAATATAGAATATGGTGTAGAGTTTTACAGTTGTAAATAGTATTGAATGTGGTATAGAGCTGTATAGTGGTACATAGCATAGAATATGGTGTAGAGGTGTATAGTGCTACATAGTATAGAATATGGTGTAAGTGGTAAATAGTATAGAAAATGGTGTAGAGCTGTATAGTGGTTCATAGTATAGAATATGGTGTATAGTGGTACATAGTATAGAATATGGGGTAGAGCTGTATAGTGGTACATTGTATAGAATATGGTTAATAGTGGTATATAGTATAGAATTTGGTGTATAGAGGTAAATAGTATAGAATATGGTGTATAAAGGTACATAGTATAGAATATGGTGTATAGTGGTACATAGTCTAGAATGTGGTGGATAGTGGTACATAGAATATGGTGTTTAGTGGAACATAGTATTGAATGTGGAGAAGAACTGTATAGTGGAACATAGTATAGAATGTGGTGTAAAGTGGTACATAGTTTAGAATGTAGTGTATAGTTGTACATATTGTAGAATGTGGTGTATAGTGGTACATATTATAGAATGTGGTGTAGAGCTGTATAGTGGTACATAGTGTAGAATATGGTGTATAGTGGTACATAGTATAGAATGTGGTGTAGAGCTGTATAATGGTACATAGTATAGGATGTGGTGAATAGTGGTATATAGTATAGAATATGGTGTATAGAGGTACATAGTATAGAATATCTTGAATATTGGTACAAAGTTTAGCATGTGGTGTATAGTGGTACATAGTATAGAATATGGTGTATAGTGGTACATAGTATAGAATGTGGTGTAGAGGTGTATAGTGGTATATAGTATAGAACATGGTTTAGAGCTGTATAGTGGTACATAGTATAGAATGTGGTATATGGAGGTACATAGTATAGAATGTGGTGTAGAGCTGTATAATGGTACATAGTATAGAATGTGGTGTATAGTGTTACATAGTATAGAATATGGTGTATAGTGGTACATAGTATAGAATGTGGTGTATTGTAGTAAATAGTATAGAATACGGTGTAGAGCTGTATAGTGGTACATAGTATAGAATATGGTGTAGAGGTGTATAGTGGTACACAGTATAGAATATGTTGTATAGTGGTACATAGTATAGAATGTGGTGTAGAGCTGTATAGTGGTACATAGTATAGAATATAGTGTATAGTGTTACATAGTATAGAATATGGTGTATAGTGGTACATAGTATAGAATGTGGTATATAGTGGTACATAGTAGAGAATGTGGTGTATTGTAGTAAATAGTATAGAATACGGTGTAGAGCTGTATAGTGGTACATAGTATAGAATATGGTGTAGAGGTGTATAGTGGTACACAGTATAGAATATGTTGTATAGTGGTACATAGTATAGAATGTGGTGTAGAGCTGTATAGAGGTACAAAGTATAGAATATGGTGTATAGTGTTACATAGCATAGAATGTGGTGTATAGTGGTACATAGTATAGAATATGGTGTATAGAGGTACAGTACATAGTATAGAATATGGTGTATAGAGGTACATAGTATAGAATATAGTGTATAGTGGTACATAGTGTAGAACATGGTGTATAGTGGTACATTGACTAGATTGTGGTGTACAGTGGTACATAGTATAGAATATGGTGTATAGTGGTACATAGTCTAGAATGTGGTGTATAGTGGTACATGGAATATGGTGTATAGTGGTACATAGTATAGAATGTGGTGTAGAGCTGTATAGTGGTACATAATATAGAATATGATGTATAGTGGTATTAAGTATAGCATATGGTGTAGAGCTGTATAGTGGTACATAGTATAGAATATTGTGTATAGTGATACATAGCATAGAATATGCTGTAGAGCTGTATAGTGGGACATAGCATAGAATATGGTGTATAGTGCTACAAAGTATAGAATATGGTGTATAGTGGTATATAGTATAGAATGTAGTAGAAAGCTGTATAGTGGAACATAGTATAGAATATGGTGTATAGTGGTACATAGTGTAGAATATGGTGCATAGTGGTACATAGTATAGAAAATAGAGTATAGAGGTACAAAGTATAGAATATGGTGTATAGTGATACATAGTATAGAATATGCTGTATAGTACATAGTATATAATATGGTGTAGAGCTGTATATTGGTACATAGTATAGAATATGGTGTAGAGGTGTATTGTGGTACACAGTATAGAATATGGTGTGTAGTGGTAGATAGTATAGAATATGGTGTGTAGCAGTACATAATATAGAATATGGTGTATAGTTGTACATTGTATAGAATATGGTGTGAACTGGTACATAGTATAGAATATGGTGTATAGTGGTACATAGTTTAGAATAAGGTGTATAGAGGTACATAGTATAGAATATGATGTATAGTGGTACATAGTATAGAATGTGGTGTATATTGGTACATAGTATAAAATGTTGTGTAGAGCTGTATAGTCGTACATAATATAGAATGTGGTGTAAAGTGTGACATAGTTTAATATATGGTGTATAGTATTACATGGTATAGAATTTGGTGTATAGTGGAATATAGTATAGAAAATGGTGTATAGAGGTACATAGTATAGAATATGTTGTATAGAGTTACAAAGTGTAGAATATGGTGTATAATGGTACATAGTCTAGAATGTGGTGTATAGTGGTACATAGTATAGAATGTGTTCTAGAGCTGTATAGTGGTACATAGTATAGAATATGGGGTATAGTGGTACATAGTATAGAATGTGGTGTAGAGCTGTATAGTTTTACATAGAATAGAATATGTTGTATAGTGGTACATAGTATAGAATGTGGTGTAGAGCTGTATAGTGGTACATAGTATAGAATATGGTGTATAGTGGTACATAGTATAGAATGTGGTTTAGAGCTGTATAATGGTACATAGTATAGAATGTGGTATAAAGCTGTATCGTGGTACCTAGTATAGAATATGGTGTATAGTGGTATTTAGTATAGAATATGGTATAGAGCTCTATTGTGGTACATAGTATAGAATATGGTGTAGAGCTGTATATTGGTACATAGTTTAGAATATGGTGTATAGAGGAACATAGTATAGAATGTGGTGTAGAGCTGTATAGTGGAACATAGTATAGAATGTGGTGTATGGTGGTACATAGTATAGAATATACTGTAAAGAGGCACATAGTAAAGAATATGGTGTATAGTGGTACATAGTATAGAATGTGGTGTATAGTGGTACCTGGTATAGAATGTGGTGTATAGAGGTACATAGTATAGAATATGGTGTATAGTGGTACATAGTCTAGAATATGGTATATAGTTTTATATAGTCTAGAATATGGTGTATAGTGGTACATAGAATATGATGTATAGTGATACATAGTATAGAATGTGGTGTAAAGCTGTATAATGGTACATAGTATAGAATGTTGGGTATAGTGGTACATAGTATAGAATATGGTGTATAGTGGTACATAGTATAGAATATGGTGTATAGTGGTACATAGTATAGAATGTGTTGTAGAGCTGTACAGTGTTACATAGTAGAGATTTTGGTGTAGAGCTGTAAAGTGATACATAGTACAGAAAATGGTGTATAGTGGAACATAGTATAGAATGTGGTGTATAGTGGTACATAGTATAGAAAGTGGTGTATAGAGGTACATAGTATAGAATATGGTGTATAGTGGTATATAGTCTAGAATATGGTAGATAGTGGTACATAGAATATGATGTATAGTGGTACATAGTGTAGAATGTGGTGTAGAGCTAAATAGTTGTACATAGTATAGAATATGGTGTATAGTCGTACATAGTATAGAATGTGGTGTAGAGCTGTAAAGTGTTACATAGTATAGAATGTGGTGTATAGTGCTACATAGTTAAGAATATTGTGTATAGTGGTACTTAGTATAGAATGTGGTCTATAGTAGTATATAGTATAGAATATGGTGTATAGCTGTACAGTTGTACATAGTATAGAATGTGGTATAGAGCTGTATAGTGGTACATAGCATAGAATATGCTGAAGAGGTGTATGTAAAGTGGTAAATAGTATAGAAAATAGTGTAGAGCTGTATAGTGGTTCATAGTATAGAATATGATGTATAGTGGTACATCGTATAGAATGTGGTGTATAGAGGTACATAGAATAGAATATGGTGTATAGTGGTACATAGTCTAGAATATGGTGTATAGTTTTACGTAGTCTAGAATGTGGTGTATAGTGGTACATAGAATATGGTGTATAGTGGTACATAGTATAGAATGTGGTGTAGAGCTGTATAGTGGTACATAGTATAGAATATGGTGTATAGTGGTACATAGTATAGAATGTGGTGTAGAGTTGTATAATGGTACATAGTATAGAATGTGGTGTTTAGTGGTACATAGTATAGAATGTGATTTAGAGCTGTGTAATGGTACATAGTATAGAATGTGGTGTACAGTGGTACATAGTATAGAATATGGTGTATTGAGGTACATAGTATAGAATATGGTGTATAGTGGTACATAGTCTAGAATGTGGTATATAGTGGTACATAGTATAGAATATGGTGTACAGTGGTACATAGTATAGAATGTGGTGTAGAGCTGTATAGTGGTACATAGTATAGAATATAGTGTATAGTGGTACATAGTCTAGAATGTGGTGTATAGTGGTACATAGAATATGGTGTATAGTGGTATATAGTATAGAATATGGTGTAGAGCTGTATAGTGGTACTTAGTATAGAATATTGTGTATAGTGATACATAGCATAGAATATGGTGTAGAGCTGTATAGTGGTACATAGCATAGAATATGGTGTATAGGATAGAATATGCTACATAGTATAGAATATGGTGTATAGTGGTATATATTATAGAATGTTGTGTAGAGCTGTATAGTGGTACATAGTATAGAATATGGTGTATAGTGGTACATAGTATAGAATATGGTGTATAGAGGTACATAGTATAGAAAATTGTGTATATTGGTACATAGTATAGAATGTGGTGCATAGTGGTACATAGTGGTACATAGTATAGAATGTGGTGTAGTGGTACATAGTATAGAATGTGGTGTATAGTGGTATATGGTGTAGAGCTGTATAGTGGTTCATAGTATAGAATATGGTGTAGAGCTGTACAGTAGTACATAGTATTGAATATGGTATAGAGCTGTATAGTGGTACACAGCATAGAATATGGTGTATAGGTGTATAGTGCTACATAGTATAGAATATGGTGTAAAGTGGTAAATAGTATAGAATATGGTGTAGAGCTGTATAGTGGTTCATAGTATAGAATATGGTTTATAGTGGTACATAGTATAGAATGTGGTGTAGAGCTGTATAATGGTACATAGTATAGTATGTGGTTAATAGTGGTATATAGTATAGAATATGGTGTATAGAGGTACATAGTATAGAATATGGTGTATAGTGGTACATAGTCTAGAATGTGGTGTATAGTGGTACATAGTATGGAATATTGTGTATAGTGGTACATAGTATAGAATGTGGTGTAGAGCTGTATAGTGGTACATAGTATAGAATAAGGTTTAGAGCTGTATAGTGGTACATAGTTTAGAATGTGGTATATAGTGGTACATATTATAGAATGTGGTGTAGAGCTGTATAATGGTACATAGTATAGATTGTGGTGTATAGTGTTACATAGTATAGAATATGGTGTATTGTTGTACATAGTATAGAATGTGGTGTATAGAAGTATATAGTATAGAATATGGTGTAGAGCAGTATAGTGTTACATAGTATAGAGTATGGTGTAGAGGTGTATAGTGGTATATAGTATAGAATATGGTGTATAGTTGTATATAGTATAGAATGTGGTGTAGAGCTGTATAGTGGTTCATAGTATAGAAAATGGTGTAGAATGGTACATAGTATAGAATATGGGGTAGAGCTGTATAGTGGTATATAGTATAGAATATGGTGTATAGTGGTATATAGTATAGAATATGGTGTATAGAGGTACATAGTTTAGAATATGGTGTATAGAGTTACATAGCATAGCATGTTGTGTATAATGGTACATAGTCTAGAATGTGGTGTATAGTGGTACATAGAATATGGAGTATAGTGGTACATAGTATAGAATGTGGTGTAGAGCTGTATAGTGGTATATAGTATAGAATATGGTGTAGTTGGTACATAGTATAGAATGTGGTATAGAGCTGTATAGTTTTACATAGTATAGAATATGTTGTACAGTGGTACATAGTATAGAATGTGGTGTAGAGCTGTATAGTGGTACATAGTATAGAATATTTTGTATAGTGGTACATAGTTTAGAATGTGGTGTATAGTGGTACATAGTATAGAATGTGGTGTATAGAGGTACATAGTATATAATATGGTGTATAGTGGTACATAGTCTAGAATATGGTGTATAGTGTTACATAGTCTAGAATATGGTGTATAGTGGTACATAGAATATGATGTATAGTGGTACATAGTATAGAATGTGGTGTAAAGCTGTATAATGGTACATAGTATAGAATGTGGTGTATAGTGGTACATAGTATAGAATATGGTGTATAGTTGTACATAGTATAGAATATGGTGTATAGTGTTACATAGTATAGATTGTGGTGAAGAGCTGTAAAGTGGTACATAGTATAGAAAATGGTGTATAGAGGTACATAGTATAGTATATGGTGTATAGTGGTACATAGTATAGAATGTGGAGTAGAGCTGTTTAGTGGTACATACATTAGATTGTTGTGTATGGTGGTATATAGTATAGAATATAGTGTATAGAGGCACATAGTATTGCATATGGTGAATAGTGGTACATAGTATTAAATGTGGTGTATAGAGGAACATAGTATAGAATGTGGTGTATACAGGTACATAGTATAGAATATGGTGTATAGTGGTACATAGTCTAGAATATGGTGAATAGTGGTCCATAGAATATGATGTATAGTGATACATAGTATAGAATGTGGTGTAGAGCTGATAAGTGGTACATAGTATAGAATATGTTGTATAGTCGTACATAGTATAGAATGTGGTGTAGAGCTGTATTGTGTTACATAGTATAGAATGTGGTGTATAGTGCTACATAGTATAGAATATTGTGTATAGTGGTACTTAGTATAGAATGTGGTCTATAGTAGTATATAGTATAGAATATGGTGTAGAGTTTTACAGTTGTAAATAGTATAGAATGTGGTATAGAGATGTATAGTGGTACATAGCATAGAATATGGTGTAGAGGTGTATAGTGCTACATAGTATAGAATATGGTGTAAGTGGTAAATAGTATAGAAAATGGTGTAGAGCTGTATAGTGGTTCATAGTATAGAATATGGTGTATAGTGGTACATAGTATAGAATATGGGGTAGAGCTGTATAGTGGTACATTGTATAGAATATGGTTAATAGTGGTATATAGTATAGAATTTGGTGTATAGAGGTAAATAGTATAGAATATGGTGTATAAAGGTACATAGTATAGAATATGGTGTATAGTGGTACATAGTCTAGAATGTGGTGGATAGTGGTACATAGAATATGGTGTTTAGTGAAACATAGTATTGAATGTGGAGAAGAACTGTATAGTGGAACATAGTATAGAATGTGGTGTAAAGTGGTACATAGTTTAGAATGTAGTGTATAGTTGTACATATTGTAGAATGTGGTGTATAGTGGTACATATTATAGAATGTGGTGTAGAGCTGTATAGTGGTACATAGTGTAGAATATGGTGTATAGTGGTACATAGTATAGAATGTGGTGTAGAGCTGTATAATGGTACATAGTATAGGATGTGGTGAATAGTGGTATATAGTATAGAATATGGTGTATAGAGGTACATAGTATAGAATATCTTGAATATTGGTACAAAGTCTAGCATGTGGTGTATAGTGGTACATAGTATAGAATATGGTGTATAGTGGTACATAGTATAGAATGTGGTGTAGAGGTGTATAGTGGTATATAGTATAGAACATGGTTTAGAGCTCTATAGTGGTACATAGTATAGAATGTGGTATATGGAGGTACATAGTATAGAATGTGGTGTAGAGCTGTATAATGGTACATAGTATAGAATGTGGTGTATAGTGTTACATAGTATAGAATATGGTGTATAGTGGTACATAGTATAGAATGTGGTGTATTGTAGTAAATAGTATAGAATACGGTGTAGAGCTGTATAGTGGTACATAGTATAGAATATGGTGTAGAGGTGTATAGTGGTACACAGTATAGAATATGTTGTATAGTGGTACATAGTATAGAATGTGGTGTAGAGCTGTATAGTGGTACATAGTATAGAATATAGTGTATAGTGTTACATAGTATAGAATATGGTGTATAGTGGTACATAGTATAGAATGTGGTATATAGTGGTACATAGTAGAGAATGTGGTGTAGAGCTGTATAATGGTACTTAGTATAGAATGTGGTGTATAGTGTTACATAGTATAGAATATGGTGTATAGTGTTACATAGTATAGAATGTGGTGTATTGTAGTATATAGTATAGAATACGGTGTAGAGCTGTATAGTGGTACATAGTATAGAATATGGTGTAGAGGTGTATAGTGGTACACAGTATAGAATATGTTGTATAGTGGTACATAGTATAGAATGTGGTGTAGAGCTCTATAGTGGTACATAGTATAGAATATGGTGTATAGTGGTACATTGTATAGAATGTGGTTTGGAGCTGTATAATGGTACATAGTATTGAATGTGGTATAAAGCTGTATAGTGGTACATAGTATAGAATATGGTGTATAGTGTTATAAAGTATAGAATATGGTATAGAGCTCTATTGTGGTATATAGTACAGAATATGGTGTAGAGCTGTATAGTTTTACATAGAATAGAATATGGTGTATACTGGTACATAGTATAGAATGTGGTGTAGAGCTGTATAGTGGTACATAGTATAGAATGTGGTGTATAGTGGTACATAGTATAGAATGTGGTGTATAGAGGTACATAGTATAGAATATGGTGTATAGTGGTACATAGTCTAGAATATGGTGTATAGTGTTACATTGTCTAGAATATGGTGTATAGTGGTACATAAAATATGATGTACAGTTGTACATAGTATAGTATGTAGTACAGAGCTGTATATTGGTACATAGCATAGAATATGGTGTAGAGTTGTATAGTGGTATATAGTATAGAATATGGTGTATAGTTTTAAATAGTATAGAATATGGTGTATAGTTTTACATAGTATAGAATATGGGGTAGATCTGTATAGTTGTATATAGTATAAAATATGGTTTATAGTGGTACATTGTATAGAATATGGTTAGTAGTGGTATATAGTATAGTATATGGTGTATAGAGGTAAATAGTATAGAATATGTTATCTAAAGGTACATAGTATAGAATATGGTGTATAGTGGTACATAGTCTAGAATGTGGTGTATAGTGCTAAATAGAATGTGGTGTATAGTCGTACATAGTATAGAATGTGGTGTAGAGCTGTATAGTGGTACATAGTATAGAATATAGTGTATAGTGGAACATAGTATAGAATGTGTTGAAGAGCTGTATAGTGGAACATAGTATACAATATGGTGCATAGTTGTACATAGTATAGAATGTGGTGTATAGTGGTACATAGTGTAGAATATGGTGTATAGTGGTACATAGAATAGAATGTGGTGTAGAGCTGTATAATGGAACATAGTATAGGATGTGGTGTATATTGGTATATAGTATAGAATATGGTGTATAGAGGTACATAGTATAGAATATGGTGTATAGTGGTACATAGTATAGAATGTGGTGTAGAGCTGTATATTGGTACGTAGTATAGAATATGGTTTAGAGCTGTATAGTGGTACATAGTATAGATTGTGGTATATAGTGGTACATAGTATAGAATATGTTGTAGAGCTGTATAATGGTACATAGTATAGAATGTGGTGTATAGTGTTACATAGTATAGAATGTGGTGTATAGTAGTAAATAGTATAGAATATGGTGTATAGTGGTACAAAGTATAGAATGTGGTGTAGAGCTGTATAGTGGTACATAGTATAGAATATGGTGTATAGTGGTACATAGTCTAGAATATGGTGTATAGTGTTACATTGTCTAGAGTATGGTGTATAGTGGTACATAGAATATGATGTACAGTTGTAAATAGTATAGTATGTGGTACAGAGCTGTATATTGGTACATAGCATAGAATATGGTGAAGAGCTGTATAGTGGTACATTGTATAGAATATAGTGTATAGTGGAACATAGTATAGAATGTGGTGAAGAGCAGTATAGTGGAACATAGTATAGAATATGGTGTATAGTTGTACATAGTATAGAATGAGGTGTATAGTGGTACATAGTGTAGAATATGGTGTATAGTGGTACATAGTATAAAATGTGGTGTAGAGCTGTATAGTGGAACATAGTATAGGATGTGGTGTATAGTGGTATATAGTATAGAATATGGTGTATAGATGTACATAGTATAGAATATGGTGTATAGTGGTACATAGTCTAGAATGTGGTGTATAGTGGTACATAGTATAGAATGTGGTGTAGAGCTGTATATTGGTACATAGTATAGAATATGGTTTAGAGCTGTACAGTGGTACATAGTATAGAATGTGGTATATAGTGGTACATAGTATAGAATATGGTGTAGAGCTGTATAATGGTACATAGTATAGAATGTGGTGTATAGTGTTACATAGTATAGAATGTGGTGTATAGTAGTATATAGTATAGAATATGGTGTATAGTGGTACATAGTATAGTATGTGGTACAGAGCTGTATATTGTTACATAGCATAGAATTTGGTGTAGAAGTGTATAGTGGTACATTGTATAGAATGTGGTATATAGTGGTACATAGTATAGAATGTGGTGTAGAGCTGTATAATGGTACATAGTATAGAATATGGTGTATAGTGGTACATAGTATAGAATGTGGTGTAGAGCTGTATAATGGTACATAGTATAGGATGTGGTGTATAGTGGTATATAGTATAGAATATGCTGTATAGAGGTACATAGTATAGAATATGGTGTATAGTTGTACATAGTCTAGAATGTAGTGTATAGTGGTACATAGTATGGAATATGGTGTTTAGTGGTACATAGTATAGAATGTGGTGTAGAGCTGTATAGTTGTACATAGTATAGAATATGGTTTAGAGCTGTATAGTGGTACATAGTATAGAATGTGGTATATAGTGGTGCATATTATAGAATGTGGTGTAGAGCTGTATAATGGTACATAGTATAGAATGTGGTGTATAGTGTTACATAGTATAGAATTTGGTGTATAGTGGATCATAGTATAGAATGATGTGTATAGAAGTATATAGTATAGAATATGGTGTAGAGCAGTATAGTGGTACATAGTATAGAATATGGTGTAGAGGTGTATAGTGGTATATAGTATAGAATATGGTGTAAAGTTGAATATAGTATAGAATGTGGTGTAGAGCTGTATAGTGGTTCATAGTATAGAAAATGGTGTAGAGTGGTACATGGTATAGAATATGGGGTAGAGCTGTATAGTGGTACATAGTATAGAATATGGTGTATAGTGGTACATAGTATAGAATGTGGTGTAGAGCTGTAAAATGGTACATAGTATAGGATGTGGTGTATAGTGGTATATAGTATAGAATATAGTGTAGAGCTGTATAGTGGTACATAGTATAGAATATGGTGTATAGTGGTACATAGTAAAGAATGTGATGTAGAGCTGTATAGTGGTACATAGTATAGAATATGATGTATATTGGTACATAGTATAGAATGTGGTGTAGAGCTGTATAATTGTACATAGTGTAGTATGTGATATAGAGCTGTATAGTGGTACATAGTATAGAATGTGGTATATAGCATTACATAGTTTAGAAAATGGTGTATAGTGGTACATAGTATAGAATATGGTGTAGAGCTGTATAATGGTGCATAGAATATGGTGTATAGAGGTACATAGTATAGAATATGGTGTATAGAGGTACATAGTATAGAATATGGTGTATAGAGTTAAGAAGTATAGAATTTGGTGTATAGAGGCAAATAGTACAGAATATGGTGTATAGTGGTACATAGCATAGAATATGGTGTATAGTGGTACATAGTATAGAATATGGTGTATAGAGGTATATAGTACAGAATATGGTGTATAGTGTACATAGTATTGATTGTGGTGTATATTGGTACATAGTATAGAATGTGGTGTAGAGCTGTATAGTGTTACATAGTATAGAATATGGTGTATAGTGGAACATACTACAGAATATGTTGTATAGTAGTACATAGTTTAGAATATGGTGTACAGAGGTATATAGTATAGAAAATGGTGTAGAGCTGTATAGTGGTACATAGTTTAGAATATGGTGTATAGTGGAATATAGTATAGAATGTGGTGTATAGTGGTACATATTATAGAATATGGTGTATAGTGATACATAGTATAGAATATGCTGTGTAGTGATACATAGTATAAAATATGGTGTATAATGGTACTTAGTATAGAATATGGTGTATAGTGGTACATAGTGTAGAATGTGGTATATAGTGGTACATAGTATAGAATATGGTGTATAGTGGTACATAGAAAAGAATATGGTGTAGAGCTGTATAGTGGTACATAGTATAGAATGTGGTGTATAGTGGTACATAGTATAGAATATGGTGTATAGTTGTACATAGTATAGAATATGGTGTATAGTGTTACATAGTATAGATTGTGGTGAAGAGCTGTAAAGTGGTACATAGTATAGAAAATGGTGTATAGAGGTACATAGTATAGTATATGGTGTATAGTGGTACATAGTATAGAATGTGGAGTAGAGCTGTTTAGTGGTACATAAATTAGATTGTTGTGTATGGTGGTATATAGTATAGAATATAGTGTATAGAGGCACATAGTATTGCATATGGTGTATAGTGGTACATAGTATAGAATGTGGTGTATAGAGGAACATAGTATAGAATGTGGTGTATACAGGTACATAGTATAGAATATGGTGTATAGTGGTACATAGTCTAGAATATGGTGAATAGTGGTCCATAGAATATGATGTATAGTGATACATAGTATAGAATGTGGTGTAGAGCTGAAAAGTGGTACATAGTATAGAATATGTTGTATAGTCGTACATAGTATAGAATGTGGTGTAGAGCTGTATTGTGTTACATAGTATAGAATGTGGTGTATAGTGCTACATAGTATAGAATATTGTGTATAGTGGTACTTAGTATAGAATGTGGTCTATAGTAGTATATAGTATAGAATATGGTGTAGAGTTTTACAGTTGTAAATAGTATAGAATGTGGTATAGAGCTGTATAGTGGTACATAGCATAGAATATGGTGTAGAGGTGTATAGTGCTACATAGTATAGAATATGGTGTAAGTGGTAAATAGTATAGAAAATGGTGTAGAGCTGTATAGTGGTTCATAGTATAGAATATGGTGTATAGTGGTACATAGTATAGAATATGGGGTAGAGCTGTATAGTGGTATATAGTATAGAATATGGTGTATAGTGGTACATTGTATAGAATATGGTTAATAGTGGTATATAGTATAGAATTTGGTGTATAGAGGTAAATAGTATAGAATATGGTGTATAAAGGTACATAGTATAGAATATGGTGTATAGTGGTACATAGTCTAGAATGTGGTGGATAGTGGTACATAGAATATGGTGTTTAGTGGAACATAGTATTGAATGTGGAGAAGAACTGTATAGTGGAACATAGTATAGAATGTGGTGTAAAGTGGTACATAGTTTAGAATGTAGTGTATAGTTGTACATATTGTAGAATGTGGTGTATAGTGGTACATATTATAGAATGTGGTGTAGAGCTGTATAGTGGTACATAGTGTAGAATATGGTGTATAGTGGTACATAGTATAGAATGTGGTGTAGAGCTGTATAATGGTACATAATATAGGATGTGGTGAATAGTGGTATATAGTATAGAATATGGTGTATAGAGGTACATAGTATAGAATATTTTGAATATTGGTACAAAGTCTAGCATGTGGTGTATAGTGGTACATAGTATAGAATATGGTGTATAGTGGTACATAGTATAGAATGTGGTGTAGAGCTGTATAATGGTACATAGTATAGAATGTGGTGTATAGTGTTATATAGTATAGAATATGGTGTATAGTGGTACATAGTATAGAATGTGGTGTATTGTAGTAAACAGTATAGAATACGGTGTAGAGCTGTATATTGGTACATAGTATAGAATATGGTGTAGAGGTGTATAGTGGTACACAGTATAGAATATGTTGTATAGTGGTACATAGTATAGAATGTGGTGTAGAGCTGTATAGTGGTACATAGTATAGAATATAGTGTATAGTGTTACACAGTATAGAATATGGTGTATAGTGGTACATAGTATAGAATGTGGTATATAGTGGTACATAGTATAGAATGTGGTGTAGAGCTGTATAATGGTACATAGTATAGAATGTGGTGTATAGTGTTACATAGTATAGAATATGGTGTATAGTGTTACATAGTATAGAATGTGGTGTATTGTAGTATATAGTATAGAATACTGTGTAGAACTGTATAGTGGTACATAGTATAGAATATGGTGTAGAGGTGTATAGTGGTACACAGTATAGAATATGTTGTATAGTGGTACATAGTATAGAATGTGGTGTAGAGCTCTATAGTGGTACATAGTATAGAATATGGTGTATAGTGGTACATTGTATAGAATGTGGTTTGGAGCTGTATAATGGTACATAGTATTGAATGTGGTATAAAGCTGTATAGTGGTACAAAGTATAGAATATGGTGTATAGTGGTATAAAGTATAAAATATGGTATAGAGCTCTATTGTGGTATATAGTACAGAATATGGTGTAGAGCTGTATAGTTTTACATAGTACAGAATATGGTGTATACTGGTACATAGTATAGAATGTGGTGTAGAGCTGTATAGTGGTACATAGTATAGAATGTGGTGTATAGTGGTACATAGTATAGAATGTGGTGTATAGAGGTACATAGTATAGAATATGGTGTATAGTGGTACATAGTCTAGAATATGGTGTATAGTGTTACATTGTCTAGAATATGGTGTATAGTGGTACATAAAATATGATGTACTGTTGTACATAGTATAGTATGTAGTACAGAGCTGTATATTGGTACATAGCATAGAATATGGTGTAGAGGTGTATAGTGGTATATAGTATAGAATATGGTGTATAGTTTTAAATATTATAGAATATGGTGTATAGTTTTACATAGTATAGAATATGGGGTAGATCTGTATAGTTGTATATAGTATAGAATATGGTTTATAGTGGTACATTGTACAGAATATGGTTAGTAGTGGTATATAGTATAGTATATGGTGTATAGAGGTAAATAGTATAGAATATGTTATCTAAAGGTACATAGTATAGAATATGGTGTATAGTGGTACATAGTCTAGAATGTGGTGTATAGTGCTAAATAGAATGTGGTGTATAGTCGTACATAGTATAGAATGTGGTGTAGAGCTGTATAGTGGAACATAGTATACAATATGGTGCATAGTTGTACATAGTATAGAATGTGGTGTATAGTGGTACATAGTGTAGAATATGGTGTATAGTGGTACATAGAATAGAATGTGGTGTAGAGCTGTATAATGGAACATAGTATAGGATGTGGTGTATAGTGGTATATAGTATAGAATATGGTGTATAGAGGTAAATAGTATAGAATATGGTGTATAGTGGTACATAGTCTAGAATGTGGTGTATAGTGGTACATAGTATAGAATATGGTGTATAGTGGTACATAGTATAGAATGTGGTGTAGAGCTGTATATTGGTACGTAGTATAGAATATGGTTTAGAGCTGTATAGTGGTACATAGTATAGATTGTGGTATATAGTGGTACATAGTATAGAATATGGTGTAGAGCTGTATAATGGTACATAGTATAGAATGTGGTGTATAGTGTTACATAGTATAGAATGTGGTGTATAGTAGTAAATAGTATAGAATATGGTGTATAGTGGTACATAGTATAGAATGTGGTGTAGAGCTGTATAGTGGTACATAGTATAGAATGTGGTGTATAGTGGTACATAGTATAGAATGTGGTGTATAGAGGTACATATTATAGAATATGGTGTATAGTGGTACATAGTCTAGAATATGGTGTATAGTGTTACATTGTCTAGAGTATGGTGTATAGTGGTACATAGAATATGATGTACAGTTGTAAATAGTATAGTATGTGGTACAGATCTGTATATTGGTACATAGCAAAGAATATGGTGTAGAGCTGTATAGTGGTACATAGTATAGAATATAGTGTATAGTGGAACATAGTATAGAATGTGGTGAAGAGCAGTATAGTGGAACATAGTATAGAATATGGTGTATAGTTGTACATAGTATAGAATGAGGTGTATAGTGGTACATAGTGTAGAATATGGTGTATAGTGGTACATAGTATAAAATGTGGTGTAGAGCTGTATAGTGGAACATAGTATAGGATGTGGTGTATAGTGGTATATAGTATAGAATATGGTGTATAGATGTACATAGTATAGAATATGGTGTATAGTGGTACATAGTCTAGAATGAGGTGTATAGTGGTACAAAGTATAGAATATGGTGTATAGTGGTACATAGTATAGAATGTGGTGTAGAGCTGTATATTGGTACATAGTATAGAATATGGTTTAGAGCTGTACAGTGGTACATAGTATAGAATGTGGTATATAGTGGTACATAGTATAGAATATGGTGTAGAGCTGTATAATGGTACATAGTATAGAATGTGGTGTATAGTAGTATATAGTATAGAATATGGTGTATAGTGGTACATAGTATAGAATGTGGTGTAGAGCTGTATAGTGGTACATAGTATAGAATGTGGTGTATAGTGGTACATAGAATAGAATGTGGTGTATAGAGGTACATAGTATAGAATATGGTGGATAGTGGTACATAGTCTAGAATATGGTGTATAGTGTTGCATTGTCTAGAATATGGTGTATAGTGGTACATAGAATATAATGTACAGTTGTACATAGTATAGTATGTGGTACAGAGCTGTATATTGGTACATAGCATAGAATTTGGTGTAGAAGTGTATAGTGGTATATAGTATAGAAAATGGTGTATAGTTTTAAATAGTATAGAATATGGTGTAGAGCTGTATAATGGTACATAGTATAGAATGTGGTGTATAGTAGTATATAGTATAGAATATGGTGTAGAGCTGTATAGTGGTACATAGTATAGAATGTGGTGTAGAGCTGTATAATGTTACATAGTGTAGGATGTGGTGTATAGTGGTATATATTAAAGAATATGGTGTATAGATTTACATAGTATAGAATATGGTGTATAGTGGTACATAGTCTAGAATGTGGTGTATAGTGGTATATAGTATAGAATATGGTGTATAGTGGTACATAGTATAGAATGTGGTGTAGAGCTGTATAGTGGTACATAGTATAGAATATGGTTAAGAGCTGTATAGTGGTACATTTTATAGAATGTGGTATATAGTGGTATATAGTATAGAATGTGGTGTAGAGCTGTATAATGGTACATAGTATAGAATATGGTGTATAGTGGTACATAGTATAGAATGTGGTGTAGAGCTGTATAATGGTACATAGTATAGGATGTGGTGTATAGTGGTATATAGTATAGAATATGCTGTATAGAGGTACATAGTATAGAATATGGTGTATAGTTGTACATAGTCTAGAATGTAGTGTATAGTGGTACATAGTATGGAATATGGTGTTTAGTGGTACATAGTATAGAATGTGGTGTAGAGCTGTATAGTGGTACATAGTATAGAATATGGTTTAGAGCTGTATAGTGGTACATAGTATAGAATGTGGTATATAGTGGTGCATATTATAGAATGTGGTGTAGAGCTGTATAATGGTACATAGTATAGAATGTGGTGTATAGTGTTACATAGTATAGAATTTGGTGTATAGTGGATCATAGTATAGAATGAGGTGTATAGAAGTATATAGTATAGAATATGGTGTAGAGCAGTATAGTGGTACATAGTATAGAATATGGTGTAGAGGTGTATAGTGGTATATAGTATAGAATATGGTGTAAAGTTGTATATAGTATAGAAAGTGGTGTAGAGCTGTATAGTGGTTCATAGTATAGAAAATGGTGTAGAGTGGTACATGGTATAGAATATGGGGTAGAGCTGTATAGTGGTACATAGTATAGAATGTGGTGTATAGTGGTATATAGTATAGAATATGGTGTATAGAGGTACATAGTATAGAATATGGTGTATAGAGTTACATAGTATAGCATATTGTGTATAATGGTACATAGTCTAGAATGTGGTATATAGTGGTACATAGAATATGGAGTATAGTGGTACATAGTATAGAATGTTGTGTAGAGCTGTCTAGTGGTACATAGTATAGAATATGGTGTATAGTGGTACATATTATAGAATATGGTGTAGAGCTGTATCGTTTTTCATAGTATAGAATATGTTGTATAGTGGTACATAGTATAGAATGTTGTGTAGAGCTGTATATTGGTGCATAGTATAGAATATGGTGTATAGTGGTACATAGTATAGAATATGGTTTAGAGCTGTATAATGGTTCATAGTATAGAATGTGGTATAAAACTGTATAGTGGTACATAGTATAGAATATGGTGTATAGTGGTATATAGTATAGAATATGGTATAGAGTTCTGTTGTGGTACATAGTATAGAATATGGTGTAGAGCTGTATTTTGGTACATAGTATAGAATATGGTGTATAGTGGTTCATAGTATAGAATGTGGTGTAGAGCTGTATAGTGGTATATAGTATAGAATATGGTGTATAGTGATATATAGTATAGAATATGGTGTATAGAGGTACATAGTATAGAATATGGTGTATAGAGTTACATAGTATAGCATATTGTGTATAATGGTACATAGTCTAGAATGTGGTATATAGTGGTACATAGAATATGGAGTATAGTGGTACATAGTATAGAATGTGGTGTAGAGCTGTCTAGTGGTACATAGTATAGAATATGGTGTATAGAGTTACATAGTATAGCATATTGTGTATAATGGTACATAGTCTAGAATGTGGTGTATAGTGTTACATAGAATATGGAGTATAGTGGTACATAGTATAGAATGTGGTGTAGAGCTGTATAGTGGTACATAGTATAGAATATGGTTTAGAGCTGTATAGCGGTACATAGTATAGAATGTGGTATATAGTGGTACATATTATAGAATGTCGTGTAGAGCTGTATAGTGGTACATAGTATAGAATGTGGTGTATAGTGGTACATAGTATAGAATGTGGTTTAGAGCTGTATAATGGTACATAGTATAGAATGTGGTATAAAGCTGTATAATGGTACATAGTATATAATATGGTGTATAGTTGTATATAGTATAGAATATGGTATAGAGCTCTATTGTGGAACATAGTATAGAATATGGTGCAGAGCTGTATATTGGTACATAGTATAGAATATGGTGTATAGTGGTACATAGTATAGAATGTGGTGTAGAGCTGTATAGTGGTACATAGTATAGAATGTGGTGTATGGTGGTACATAGTATAGAATATAGTGTATAGAGGCACATAGTATAGAATATGGTGTATAGTGGTACATAGTATAGAATGTGGTGTATAGTGGTACATAGTATAGAATGTGGTGTATAGAGGTACATAGTATAGAATATGGTGTATAGTGGTACATAGTCTAGAATATGGTGTATAGTGTTACATAGTCTAGAATATGGTGTATAGTGGATCATAGTATACAATGTGGTGTAGAGCTGTATAGTGGTACTTATTACAGAATGTGGTGTAGAGCTGTATAATGGTACATAGTATAGAATGTGGTGTATAGTGCTACATAGTATAGAATATTGTGTATAGTGGTACTTAGTATCAAATGTGGTCTATAGTAGTATATAGTATAGAATATGGTGTAGAGCTGTATAATGGTACATAGTATAGAATGTGGTATAAAGCTGTATAGTGGTACATAGTATATAATATGGTGTATAGTGGTATATAGTATAGAATATGGTATAGAGCTCTATTGTGGTACATAGTATAGAATATGGTGTAGAGCTGTATATTGGTACATAGTATAGAATATGGTGTATAGTGGTACATAGTATAGAATGTGGTGTAGAGCTGTATAGTGGTACATAGTATAGAATGTGGTGTATGGTGGTACATAGTATAGAATATAGTGTATAGAGGCACATAGTATAGAATATGGTGTATAGTGGAACATACTACAGAATATGTTGTATAGTAGTACATAGTTTAGAATATGGTGTACAGAGGTATATAGTATAGAAAATGGTGTAGAGCTGTATAGTGGTACATAGTTTAGAATATGGTGTATAGTGGAATATAGTATAGAATGTGGTGTATAGTGGTACATATTATAGAATATGGTGTATAGTGATACATAGTATAGAATATGCTGTGTAGTGATACATAGTATAAAATATGGTGTATAATGGTACTTAGTATAGAATATGGTGTATAGTGGTACATAGTGTAGAATGTGGTATATAGTGGTACATAGTATAGAATATGGTGTATAGTGGTACATAGAAAAGAATATGGTGTAGAGCTGTATAGTGGTACATAGTATAGAATGTGGTGTATAGTGGTACATAGTATAGAATATGGTGTATAGTTGTACATAGTATAGAATATGGTGTATAGTGTTACATAGTATAGATTGTGGTGAAGAGCTGTAAAGTGGTACATAGTATAGAAAATGGTGTATAGAGGTACATAGTATAGTATATGGTGTATAGTGGTACATAGTATAGAATGTGGAGTAGAGCTGTTTAGTGGTACATAAATTAGATTGTTGTGTATGGTGGTATATAGTATAGAATATAGTGTATAGAGGCACATAGTATTGCATATGGTGTATAGTGGTACATAGTATAGAATGTGGTGTATAGAGGAACATAGTATAGAATGTGGTGTATACAGGTACATAGTATAGAATATGGTGTATAGTGGTACATAGTCTAGAATATGGTGAATAGTGGTCCATAGAATATGATGTATAGTGATACATAGTATAGAATGTGGTGTAGAGCTGAAAAGTGGTACATAGTATAGAATATGTTGTATAGTCGTACATAGTATAGAATGTGGTGTAGAGCTGTATTGTGTTACATAGTATAGAATGTGGTGTATAGTGCTACATAGTATAGAATATTGTGTATAGTGGTACTTAGTATAGAATGTGGTCTATAGTAGTATATAGTATAGAATATGGTGTAGAGTTTTACAGTTGTAAATAGTATAGAATGTGGTATAGAGCTGTATAGTGGTACATAGCATAGAATATGGTGTAGAGGTGTATAGTGCTACATAGTATAGAATATGGTGTAAGTGGTAAATAGTATAGAAAATGGTGTAGAGCTGTATAGTGGTTCATAGTATAGAATATGGTGTATAGTGGTACATAGTATAGAATATGGGGTAGAGCTGTATAGTGGTATATAGTATAGAATATGGTGTATAGTGGTACATTGTATAGAATATGGTTAATAGTGGTATATAGTATAGAATTTGGTGTATAGAGGTAAATAGTATAGAATATGGTGTATAAAGGTACATAGTATAGAATATGGTGTATAGTGGTACATAGTCTAGAATGTGGTGGATAGTGGTACATAGAATATGGTGTTTAGTGGAACATAGTATTGAATGTGGAGAAGAACTGTATAGTGGAACATAGTATAGAATGTGGTGTAAAGTGGTACATAGTTTAGAATGTAGTGTATAGTTGTACATATTGTAGAATGTGGTGTATAGTGGTACATATTATAGAATGTGGTGTAGAGCTGTATAGTGGTACATAGTGTAGAATATGGTGTATAGTGGTACATAGTATAGAATGTGGTGTAGAGCTGTATAATGGTACATAATATAGGATGTGGTGAATAGTGGTATATAGTATAGAATATGGTGTATAGAGGTACATAGTATAGAATATTTTGAATATTGGTACAAAGTCTAGCATGTGGTGTATAGTGGTACATAGTATAGAATATGGTGTATAGTGGTACATAGTATAGAATGTGGTGTAGAGCTGTATAATGGTACATAGTATAGAATGTGGTGTATAGTGTTATATAGTATAGAATATGGTGTATAGTGGTACATAGTATAGAATGTGGTGTATTGTAGTAAACAGTATAGAATACGGTGTAGAGCTGTATATTGGTACATAGTATAGAATATGGTGTAGAGGTGTATAGTGGTACACAGTATAGAATATGTTGTATAGTGGTACATAGTATAGAATGTGGTGTAGAGCTGTATAGTGGTACATAGTATAGAATATAGTGTATAGTGTTACACAGTATAGAATATGGTGTATAGTGGTACATAGTATAGAATGTGGTATATAGTGGTACATAGTATAGAATGTGGTGTAGAGCTGTATAATGGTACATAGTATAGAATGTGGTGTATAGTGTTACATAGTATAGAATATGGTGTATAGTGTTACATAGTATAGAATGTGGTGTATTGTAGTATATAGTATAGAATACTGTGTAGAACTGTATAGTGGTACATAGTATAGAATATGGTGTAGAGGTGTATAGTGGTACACAGTATAGAATATGTTGTATAGTGGTACATAGTATAGAATGTGGTGTAGAGCTCTATAGTGGTACATAGTATAGAATATGGTGTATAGTGGTACATTGTATAGAATGTGGTTTGGAGCTGTATAATGGTACATAGTATTGAATGTGGTATAAAGCTGTATAGTGGTACAAAGTATAGAATATGGTGTATAGTGGTATAAAGTATAAAATATGGTATAGAGCTCTATTGTGGTATATAGTACAGAATATGGTGTAGAGCTGTATAGTTTTACATAGTACAGAATATGGTGTATACTGGTACATAGTATAGAATGTGGTGTAGAGCTGTATAGTGGTACATAGTATAGAATGTGGTGTATAGTGGTACATAGTATAGAATGTGGTGTATAGAGGTACATAGTATAGAATATGGTGTATAGTGGTACATAGTCTAGAATATGGTGTATAGTGTTACATTGTCTAGAATATGGTGTATAGTGGTACATAAAATATGATGTACTGTTGTACATAGTATAGTATGTAGTACAGAGCTGTATATTGGTACATAGCATAGAATATGGTGTAGAGGTGTATAGTGGTATATAGTATAGAATATGGTGTATAGTTTTAAATATTATAGAATATGGTGTATAGTTTTACATAGTATAGAATATGGGGTAGATCTGTATAGTTGTATATAGTATAGAATATGGTTTATAGTGGTACATTGTACAGAATATGGTTAGTAGTGGTATATAGTATAGTATATGGTGTATAGAGGTAAATAGTATAGAATATGTTATCTAAAGGTACATAGTATAGAATATGGTGTATAGTGGTACATAGTCTAGAATGTGGTGTATAGTGCTAAATAGAATGTGGTGTATAGTCGTACATAGTATAGAATGTGGTGTAGAGCTGTATAGTGGAACATAGTATACAATATGGTGCATAGTTGTACATAGTATAGAATGTGGTGTATAGTGGTACATAGTGTAGAATATGGTGTATAGTGGTACATAGAATAGAATGTGGTGTAGAGCTGTATAATGGAACATAGTATAGGATGTGGTGTATAGTGGTATATAGTATAGAATATGGTGTATAGAGGTAAATAGTATAGAATATGGTGTATAGTGGTACATAGTCTAGAATGTGGTGTATAGTGGTACATAGTATAGAATATGGTGTATAGTGGTACATAGTATAGAATGTGGTGTAGAGCTGTATATTGGTACGTAGTATAGAATATGGTTTAGAGCTGTATAGTGGTACATAGTATAGATTGTGGTATATAGTGGTACATAGTATAGAATATGGTGTAGAGCTGTATAATGGTACATAGTATAGAATGTGGTGTATAGTGTTACATAGTATAGAATGTGGTGTATAGTAGTAAATAGTATAGAATATGGTGTATAGTGGTACATAGTATAGAATGTGGTGTAGAGCTGTATAGTGGTACATAGTATAGAATGTGGTGTATAGTGGTACATAGTATAGAATGTGGTGTATAGAGGTACATATTATAGAATATGGTGTATAGTGGTACATAGTCTAGAATATGGTGTATAGTGTTACATTGTCTAGAGTATGGTGTATAGTGGTACATAGAATATGATGTACAGTTGTAAATAGTATAGTATGTGGTACAGATCTGTATATTGGTACATAGCAAAGAATATGGTGTAGAGCTGTATAGTGGTACATAGTATAGAATATAGTGTATAGTGGAACATAGTATAGAATGTGGTGAAGAGCAGTATAGTGGAACATAGTATAGAATATGGTGTATAGTTGTACATAGTATAGAATGAGGTGTATAGTGGTACATAGTGTAGAATATGGTGTATAGTGGTACATAGTATAAAATGTGGTGTAGAGCTGTATAGTGGAACATAGTATAGGATGTGGTGTATAGTGGTATATAGTATAGAATATGGTGTATAGATGTACATAGTATAGAATATGGTGTATAGTGGTACATAGTCTAGAATGAGGTGTATAGTGGTACAAAGTATAGAATATGGTGTATAGTGGTACATAGTATAGAATGTGGTGTAGAGCTGTATATTGGTACATAGTATAGAATATGGTTTAGAGCTGTACAGTGGTACATAGTATAGAATGTGGTATATAGTGGTACATAGTATAGAATATGGTGTAGAGCTGTATAATGGTACATAGTATAGAATGTGGTGTATAGTAGTATATAGTATAGAATATGGTGTATAGTGGTACATAGTATAGAATGTGGTGTAGAGCTGTATAGTGGTACATAGTATAGAATGTGGTGTATAGTGGTACATAGAATAGAATGTGGTGTATAGAGGTACATAGTATAGAATATGGTGGATAGTGGTACATAGTCTAGAATATGGTGTATAGTGTTGCATTGTCTAGAATATGGTGTATAGTGGTACATAGAATATAATGTACAGTTGTACATAGTATAGTATGTGGTACAGAGCTGTATATTGGTACATAGCATAGAATTTGGTGTAGAAGTGTATAGTGGTATATAGTATAGAAAATGGTGTATAGTTTTAAATAGTATAGAATATGGTGTAGAGCTGTATAATGGTACATAGTATAGAATGTGGTGTATAGTAGTATATAGTATAGAATATGGTGTAGAGCTGTATAGTGGTACATAGTATAGAATGTGGTGTAGAGCTGTATAATGTTACATAGTGTAGGATGTGGTGTATAGTGGTATATATTAAAGAATATGGTGTATAGATTTACATAGTATAGAATATGGTGTATAGTGGTACATAGTCTAGAATGTGGTGTATAGTGGTATATAGTATAGAATATGGTGTATAGTGGTACATAGTATAGAATGTGGTGTAGAGCTGTATAGTGGTACATAGTATAGAATATGGTTAAGAGCTGTATAGTGGTACATTTTATAGAATGTGGTATATAGTGGTATATAGTATAGAATGTGGTGTAGAGCTGTATAATGGTACATAGTATAGAATATGGTGTATAGTGGTACATAGTATAGAATGTGGTGTAGAGCTGTATAATGGTACATAGTATAGGATGTGGTGTATAGTGGTATATAGTATAGAATATGCTGTATAGAGGTACATAGTATAGAATATGGTGTATAGTTGTACATAGTCTAGAATGTAGTGTATAGTGGTACATAGTATGGAATATGGTGTTTAGTGGTACATAGTATAGAATGTGGTGTAGAGCTGTATAGTGGTACATAGTATAGAATATGGTTTAGAGCTGTATAGTGGTACATAGTATAGAATGTGGTATATAGTGGTGCATATTATAGAATGTGGTGTAGAGCTGTATAATGGTACATAGTATAGAATGTGGTGTATAGTGTTACATAGTATAGAATTTGGTGTATAGTGGATCATAGTATAGAATGAGGTGTATAGAAGTATATATTATAGAATATGGTGTAGAGCAGTATAGTGGTACATAGTATAGAATATGGTGTAGAGGTGTATAGTGGTATATAGTATAGAATATGTGTAAAGTTGTATATAGTATAGAAAGTGGTGTAGAGCTGTATAGTGGTTCATAGTATAGAAAATGGTGTAGAGTGGTACATGGTATAGAATATGGGGTACAGTGGTACATAGTATAGAATGTGGTGTAGACCTGTATAGTGGTACATAGTATAGAATATGGTGTAGAGCTGTAGAGTGGTACATAGTATAGAATGTGGTATATAGTGGTACATAGAATATAATGTGGTGAAGAGCTGTATAATGGTACATAGTATAGAATGTGGTGTATAGTGTTACATTTTATAGAATATGGGTGTAAAGTGGTACATAGTATAGAGTATGGTGTATAGTGGTACAGAGTAAATAATATGGTGAAGAGCTGTATAGTGGTACATAGTATAGAATATGGTGTAGAACAGTATAGTGGTACATAGTATAGAATATGGTGTAAAGAGGTACATAGTATAGAATATGGTGTATTGTGGTACATAAAATATGGTGTATAGTGGTACATAGTATAGACTATGGAGTATAGAGGTACATAGTATAGAATATGGTGTATAGTTCTACATAGTATAGAATGTGTTGTATAGTGGTACATAGTATAAAATATGGTGTATAGCGGTTTATACTATAGAATATGGTATATAGTGGTACATAGTATAGAATATGGTTTGGTACATAGTATAGAATATGGTGTATAGTGGTTCATAGTATAGAATGTGGTGTAGAGCTGTATAGTGGTATATAGTATAGAATATGGTGTATAGTGATATATAGTATAGAATATGGTGTATAGAGGTACATAGTATAGAATATGGTGTATAGAGTTACATAGTATAGCATATTGTGTATAATTGGTACATAGTCTAGAATGTGGTATATAGTGGTACATAGAATATGGAGTATAGTGGTACATAGTATAGAATGTGGTGTAGAGCTGTCTAGTGGTACATAGTATAGAATATGGTGTATAGAGTTACATAGTATAGCATATTGTGTATAATGGTACATAGTCTAGAATGTGGTGTATAGTGTTACATAGAATATGGAGTATAGTGGTACATAGTATAGAATGTGGTGTAGAGCTGTATAGTGGTACATAGTATAGAATATGGTTTAGAGCTGTATAGCGGTACATAGTATAGAATGTGGTATATAGTGGTACATATTATAGAATGTCGTGTAGAGCTGTATAGTGGTACATAGTATAGAATGTGGTGTATAGTGGTACATAGTATAGAATGTGGTTTAGAGCTGTATAATGGTACATAGTATAGAATGTGGTATAAAGCTGTATAATGGTACATAGTATATAATATGGTGTATAGTTGTATATAGTATAGAATATGGTATAGAGCTCTATTGTGGAACATAGTATAGAATATGGTGCAGAGCTGTATATTGGTACATAGTATAGAATATGGTGTATAGTGGTACATAGTATAGAATGTGGTGTAGAGCTGTATAGTGGTACATAGTATAGAATGTGGTGTATGGTGGTACATAGTATAGAATATAGTGTATAGAGGCACATAGTATAGAATATGGTGTATAGTGGTACATAGTATAGAATGTGGTGTATAGTGGTACATAGTATAGAATGTGGTGTATAGAGGTACATAGTATAGAATATGGTGTATAGTGGTACATAGTCTAGAATATGGTGTATAGTGTTACATAGTCTAGAATATGGTGTATAGTGGATCATAGTATACAATGTGGTGTAGAGCTGTATAGTGGTACTTATTACAGAATGTGGTGTAGAGCTGTATAATGGTACATAGTATAGAATGTGGTGTATAGTGCTACATAGTATAGAATATTGTGTATAGTGGTACTTAGTATCAAATGTGGTCTATAGTAGTATATAGTATAGAATATGGTGTAGAGCTGTATAATGGTACATAGTATAGAATGTGGTATAAAGCTGTATAGTGGTACATAGTATATAATATGGTGTATAGTGGTATATAGTATAGAATATGGTATAGAGCTCTATTGTGGTACATAGTATAGAATATGGTGTAGAGCTGTATATTGGTACATAGTATAGAATATGGTGTATAGTGGTACATAGTATAGAATGTGGTGTAGAGCTGTATAGTGGTACATAGTATAGAATGTGGTGTATGGTGGTACATAGTATAGAATATAGTGTATAGAGGCACATAGTATAGAATATGGTGTATAGTGGTACATAGTATAGAATGTGGTGTATAGTGGTACATAGTATAGAATGTGGTGTATAGAGGTACATAGTATAGAATATGGTGTATAGTGGTACATAGTCTAGAATATGGTGTATAGTGTTACATAGTCTAGAATATGGTGTATAGTGGATCATAGTATACATTGTGGTGTAGAGCTGTATAGTGGTACATATTACAGAATGTGGTGTAGAGCTGTATAATGGTACATAGTATAGAATGTGGTGTATAGTGCTACATAGTATAGAATATTGTGTATAGTGGTACTTAGTATCAAATGTGGTCTATAGTAGTATATAGTATAGAATATGGTGTAGAGCTGTACAGTTGTACATAGTATAGAATGTGGTATAGAGCTGTATAGTGGTACATAGCATAGAATATGATGTAGAGGTGTATAGTGCTACATAGTATAGAATATGGTGTAAAGTGGTAAATAGTATAGAATATGGTGTAGAGCTTTATAGTGGTTCATAGTATAGAATATGGTGTATAGTGGTACATAGTATAGAATGTGGTGTAGAGCTGTATAATGGTACATAGTATAGGATGTGGTGTATAGTGGTATATAGTATAGAATATGGTGTATAGAGGTACATAGTATAGAATATGGTGTATAGTTGTACATAGCCTAGAATGTAGTGTATAGTGGTACGTAGTATGGAATATGGTGTTTAGTGGTACATAGTATAGAATGTGGTGTAGAGCTGTATAGTGGTACATAGTATAGAATATGGTTTAGAGCTGTATAGTGGTACATATTATAGAATGTGGTGTAGAGCTGTATAGTGGTACATAGTATAGAATATGGTGTATAGTGGTACATAGTATAGAATGTGGTTTAGAGCTGTATAATGGTACATAGTATAGAATGTGGTATAAAGCTGTATAGTGGTACATAGTATAGAATATGGTGTATAGTGGTATATAGTATAGAATATGGTATAGAGTTCTATTGTGGTACATAGTATAGAATATGGTGTAGAGCTGTATATTGGTACATAGTATAGAATATGGTGTATAGTGGTACATAGTATAGAATGTGGTGTAGAGCTGTATAGAGGTACATACTATAGAATGTGGTGTATGGTGGTACATAGTATAGAATATAGTGTATAGAGGCACATAGTATAGAATATAATGTATAGTGGTACATAGTATAGAATGTGGTGTATAGTGGTACATAGTATAGAATGTGGTGTATAGAGGTACATAGTCTAGAATATGGTGTATAGTGGTACATAGAATATGATGTATAGTGGTACATAGTATAGAATGTGGTGTAAAGCTGTATAAAGGTACATAGTATAGAATGTGGTGTATAGTGGTACATAGTATAGAATATGGTGTATAGTGGTACATAGTATAGAATAAGGTGTATAGTGGTACATAGTATAGAATGTGGTGTAGAGCTGTATAGTGTTACATATTATAGATTGTGGTGTAGAGCTTTAAAGTGGTACATAGTATAGAAAATGGTGTATAGAGGTACATAGTATAGTATATGGTGTATAGTGGTACATAGTATAGAATGTGGTGTGGAGCTGTATAGTGGTACATAGTATAGATTGTTGTGTATGGTGGTATATAGTATAGAATATAGTGTATAGAGGCACATAGTATAGAAAATGGTGTATAGTGGTACATAGTATAGAATGTGGTGTATGGTGGTACATAGTATAGAATATAGTGTATAGAGGCACACAGTATAGAATATGGTGTATAGTGGTACATAGTATAGAATGTGGTGTTAAGTGGTACATAGTATAGAATGTGGTGTATAGAGATACATGGTATAGAATATGGTGTATAGTGGTACATAGTCTAGAATATGGTGTATAGTGTTACATAGTCTAGAATATGGTGTATAGTGGATCATAGTATACAATGTGGTGTAGAGCTGTATAGTGTTACATATTATAGATTGTGGTGTAGAGCTTTAAAGTGGTACATAGTATAGAAAATGGTGTATAGAGGTACATAGTATAGTATATGGTGTATAGTGGTACATAGTATAGAATGTGGTGTGGAGCTGTATAGTGGTACATAGTATAGATTGTTGTGTATGGTGGTATATAGTATAGAATATAGTGTATAGAGGCACATAGTATAGAAAATGGTGTATAGTGGTACATAGTATAGAATGTGGTGCATAGAGGTACATTGTCTAGAATATGGTGTATAGTGGTACATAGAATATGATGTATAGTGGTACATAGTATAGAATGTGGTGTAGAGCTGAATAGTTGTACATAGTATAGAATATGGTGTATAGTCGTACATAGTATAGAATGTGGTGTAGTGCTGTATAGTGTTACATAGTATAGAATGTGGTGTATACTGCTACATAGTATAGAATATTGTGTATAGAGGCACATAGTATAGAATATAATGTATAGTGGTACATAGTATAGAATGTGGTATAGAGCTGTATAGTGGTACATAGCATTGAATATGGTGTAGAGGTGTATAGTGGTACAAAGTATAGAATATGGTGTATAGTGGTAAATAGTATAGAATATGGTGTAGAGCTGTATAATGGTTCATAGTATAGAATATGGTGTATAGTGGTACATAGTATAGAATATGGGGTAGAGCTGTATAGTTGTATATATTATAGAATATGGTGTATAGTGGTACATTGTATAGAATATGCTTAATAGTGGTATATAGTATAGAATATGGTGTTTAGAGGTAAATAGTATAGAATATGGTGAAAAAAGGTAAATATTATAGAATATGGTGTATAGTGGTACATAGTCTAGAATGTGGTGTATAGTGGTACATAGAATATGGTGTATAGTGGAACATTGTATAGAATGTGGTGTAGAGATGTATAGTGGTACATAGTATAGAGTATGGTGTATAGTGGTACATAGTATAGAATGTGGTGAAGAGCTGTATAGTGGAACATAGTATAGAATATGGTGTATTGTGCAACATAGTATAGAATGTGGTATATATTGGTACATATTATAGAATGTGGTGTAGAGCTGTATAATGGTACATAGTATAGAATGTGGTGTATAGTGTTACATAGTATAGAATATGGTGTATAGTGGTATATAGTGTAGAATATGGTGTATAGTGGTACATAGTATAGAATGTGGTGTAGAGCTGTATAATGGTACATAATATAGGATGTGGTGAATAGTGGTATATAGTATAGAATATGGTGTATAGAGGTACATAGTATAGAATATTTTGAATATTGGTACAAAGTCCAGCATGTGGTGTATAGTGGTATATAGTATAGAATATGGTGTATAGTGGTACATAGTATAGAATGTGGTGTAGAGGTGTATAGTGGTATATAGTATAGAATATGGTTTAGAGCTGTATAGTGGTACATAGTATAGAATGTGGTATATGGAGGTACATAGTATAGAATGTGGTGTAGAGCTGTATAATGGTACATAGTATAGAATGTGGTGTATAGTGTTACATAGTATAGAATATGGTGTATAGTGGTACATAGTATAGAATGTGGTGTATTGTAGTAAATAGTATAGAATACGGTGTAGAGCTGTATAGTGGTACATAGTATAGAATATAGTGTATAGTGTTACATAGTATAGAATATGGTGTATAGTGGTACATAGTATAGAATGTGGTATATAGTGGTACATAGTATAGAATGTGGTGTAGAGCTGTATAATGGTACATAGTATAGAATGTGGTGTATAGTGTTACATAGTATAGAATATGGTGTATAGTGTTACATAGTATAGAATGTGGTGTATTGTAGTATATAGTATAGAATACTGTGTAGAACTGTATAGTGGTACATAGTATAGAATATGGTGTAGAGGTGTATAGTGGTACACAGTATAGAATATGTTGTATAGTGGTACATAGTATAGAATGTGGTGTAGAGCTCTATAGTGGTACATAGTATAGAATATGGTGTATAGTGGTACATTGTATAGAATGTGGTTTGGAGCTGTATAATGGTACATAGTATTCAATGTGGTATAAAGCTGTATAGTGGTACAAAGTATAGAATATGGTGTATAGTGGTATAAAGTATAAAATATGGTATAGAGCTCTATTGTGGTATATAGTACAGAATATGGTGTAGAGCTGTATAGTTTTACATAGTATAGAATATGGTGTATACTGGTACATAGTATAGAATGTGGTGTAGAGCTGTATAGTGGTACATAGTATAGAATGTGGTGTATAGTGGTACATAGTATAGAATGTGGTGTATAGAGGTACATAGTATAGAATATGGTGTATAGTTGTACATAGTCTAGAATATGGTGTATAGTGTTACATTGTCTAGAATATGGTGTATAGTGGTACATAAAATATGATGTACTGTTGTACATAGTATAGTATGTAGTACAGAGCTGTATATTGGTACATAGCATAGAATATGGTGTAGAGGTGTATAGTGGTATATAGTATAGAATATGGTGTATAGTTTTAAATAGTATAGAATATGGTGTATAGTTTTACATAGTATAGAATATGGGGTAGATCTGTATAGTTGTATATAGTATAGAATATGGTTTATAGTGGTACATTGTACAGAATATGGTTAGTAGTGGTATATAGTATAGTATATGGTGTATAGAGGTAAATAGTATAGAATATGTTATCTAAAGGTACATAGTATAGAATATGGTGTATAGTAGTACATAGTCTAGAATGTGGTGTATAGTGCTAAATAGAATGTGGTTTATAGTTGTACATAGTATAGAATGTGGTGTAGAGCTGTATAGTGGTACATAGTATAGAATATAGTGTAAAGTGGAACATAGTATAGAATGTGTTGAAGAGCTGTATAGTGGAACATAGTATACAATATGGTGCATAGTTGTACATAGTATAGAATGTGGTGTATAGTGGTACATAGTGTAGAATATGGTGTATAGTGGTACATAGAATAGAATGTGGTGTAGAGCTGTATAATGGAACATAGTATAGGATGTGGTGTATAGAGGTAAATAGTATAGAATATGGTGTATAGTGGTACATAGTCTAGAATGTGGTGTATAGTGGTACATAGTATAGAATATGGTGTATAGTGGTACATAGTATAGAATGTGGTGTAGAGCTGTATATTGGTACGTAGTATAGAATATGGTTTAGAGCTGTATAGTGGTACATAGTATAGATTGTGGTATATAGTGGTACATAGTATAGAATATGGTGTAGAGCTGTATAATGGTACATAGTATAGAATGTGGTGTATAGTGTTACATAGTATAGAATGTGGTGTATAGTAGTAAATAGTATAGAATATGGTGTATAGTGGTACATAGTATAGAATGTGGTGTAGAGCTGTATAGTGGTACATAGTATAGAATGTGGTGTATAGTGGTACATAGTATAGAATGTGGTGTATAGAGGTACATATTATAGAATATGGTGTATAGTGGTACATAGTCTAGAATATGGTGTATAGTGTTACATTGTCTAGAGTATGGTGTATAGTGGTACATAGAATATGATGTACAGTTGTAAATAGTATAGTATGTGGTACAGATCTGTATATTGGTACATAGCATAGAATATGGTGTAGAGCTGTATAGTGGTACATAGTATAGAATATAGTGTATAGTGGAACATAGTATAGAATGTGGTGAAGAGCAGTAAAGTGGAATATAGTATAGAATATGGTGTATAGTTGTACCTATGTACCACTGTACACCATATTCTACACTATGTACCACTATACACCACATTCTATACTATGTACCACTATACACCACATTCTATACTATGTTCCACTATACAGCTCTTCACCACATTCTATACTATGTACCACTATACACCATATTCTATACTATGTACCACTATACAGCTCTACACCACATTCTATACAATGTACCACTATACACCATATTCTATGTACCACTATACACCACATTCTAGACTATGTACCACTATACACCATATTCTATACTACTTACCTTTATACACCATATTCTATACTATTTACCTCTATACACAATATTCTATACTATATACCACTATTAACCATATTCTATACAACGTACCACTTTACACCATATTCTATACTATATACAACTATACAGCTCTACCCCATATTCTATACTATGTACCACTATACACCATATTCTATACTTTGAACCACTATACAGCTCTAAACCATATTCTTTACTATTTACCACGATACACCATATTCTATACTATGTACCACTATACTCCTCTACACCATATTCTATGCTATGAACCACTATACAGCTCTATAAAACATTCTATACTATGTACAACTGTACAGATCTACATCATATTCTATACTCTATACTACTATAGACAACATTCTATAATAAGTACCACTGTACACCATATTCTATACTATGTAGCACTATACACCACATTCTATACTATGTAACACTATACAGCTCTACACCACATTCTATATTATGTACCACTATACACCATATTCTATACTATGTACCACTATTCTGCTCTACACCACATTCTATACTATGTACCACTTTACATCATATTCTATGTACCACTATACACCATATTCTATACTATGTGCCTCTATACACTATATTTTATACAATGTACCACCATACACCACATTCTATACTATGTACCTCTATACAGCTCTACACCATATTCTATACTATATAAAACAATAGAGCTCTATACCATATTCTATACTATATACCACTATACACCATATTCTATACTATGTACCACTATACAGCTCTACACCACATTCAATACTATGTACCACTATACACCATATTCTATACTATGTACCACTATACAGCTCTACACCACATTCTATACTATGTACCAATATACTCCATATTCTATGCACCACTATACACCACATTCTAGACTATGTACCATTATACACCATATTCTATACTATGTAACTCTATACACCATATTCTATACTATGTTCCTCTATACACAATATTCTATAATATATACCACTATGCACCATATTCTATACTATATACCACTATACACCATATTCTATAATATATACCACTATACAGCTCTACCCCATATTCTATACTATGTACCACTATACACCATTTTCTATACTATGAACCACTATACAGCTCTACACCACATTCTATACTATATACCACTATACACTATATTCTATACTTTGTACCTCTATACACCACATTCTAGACTATGTACCACTATACACCATATTCTATACTATGTACCTCTATACACCATATTCTATACTATATACCACTATACACCACATCCTATACTATGTACCATTACACAGCTCTACACCACATTTTATACTATGTACCACTATACACCATATTCTATACTATGTATCACTATACAGCTCTACACCACATTCTATACTATGTACCACTGTACACCATATTCTACACTATGTACCACTATACACCACATTCTATACTATGTACCACTATACACCACATTCTATACTATGTTCCACTATACAGCTCTTCACCACATTCTATACTATGTACCACTATACACCATATTCTATACTATGTACCACTATACAGCTCTACACCACATTCTATACAATGTACCACTATACACCATATTCTTTGTACCACTATGCACCACATTCTAGACTATGTATCACTATACACCATATTCTATACTACTTACCTTTATACACCATATTCTATACTATTTACCTCTATACACCATATTCTATACTATATACCACCATTAACCATATTCTATACAACGTACAACTTTACACCATATTCTATACTATATACAACTATACAGCTCTACCCCATATTCTATACTATGTACCACTATACACCATATTCTATACTATGAACCACTATACAGCTCTAAACCATATTCTTTACAATTTACCACTATACACCATATTCTATGCTATGAACCACTATACAGCTCTATAAAACATTCTATAATATGTACAACTGTACAGATCTACACCATATTCTATACTCTATACTACTATAGACCACATTCTATAATAAGTACCACTGTACACCATATTCTATACTATGTAGCACTATACACCACATTCTATACTATGTAACACTATACAGCTCTACACCACATTCTATATTATGTACCACTATACACCATATTCTATACTATGTACCACTATTCAGCTCTACACCACATTCTATACTATGTACCAATATACATCATATTCTATGTACCACTATACACCATATTCTAGACTATGCACCTCTATACACCACATACTATACTATGTACAAATTTACTCCACATTCTATACTATGTACCACTATATACCATATTCTACACTATGTACCACTATACAGCTCTACAGCATATTCTATACTATATACCACAATAGAGCTCTTTACCATATTCTATACTATATACCACTATACACCATATTCAATTCTATGTAACACTATACAGCTTTATAACACATTCTATACTATGTACCATTATACAGCTCTAAACCACATTCTATACTATGTACCACTATACAAGATATTCTATACTATGTACCACTATACAGCTCTACACCCCATTCAATACTATGTACCACTATACAACATATTCTATACTATGTAAAACTATACAGCTCTATACCACATTCTATACTATGTACCACTATACACCATATTCTATACTATATACCACTATACACCACATCCTACACTATGTACCATTATACAGTTCTACTCCACATTCTATACTATGTACCTCTATACACCATATTCTATACTATTTATCACTATACAGCTCTACACCGCATTCTATACTATGTACCAATATACTCCATATTCTATGTACCACTATACTCCACATTCTTGACTATGTACCATTATAAACCATATTCTATACTATGTACCTCTATACACCATATTCTTACTATAAACCACTATACACCATATCCTATACTATATACCACTATACACCATATTCTATACTATATACCAGTATACACCATTGTCTATACTATGAACCACTATACAGCTCTACACCACATTCTATACTATATAACACTATACACCATATTCTATACTATGTACCACTATACAGCTCTACACCACATTCTATACTTTGTACAAATATACACCACATTCTATGTACCACTATACACCACATTCTAGACTATGTAATACTATACACCATATTCTATACTATGTACCTTTATATACCATATTCTATACTATATACCACTACTAACCATATTCTATACAATGTACCACTATACACCATATTCTATATTATGAACCACTATAAAGCTCTACACCATATTCTATACTATTTAAAACTATACACCATATTCTATACTATATACCACTATACACCTCTACACCATATTCTATGCTATGTACCAATATACAGCTCTGTACCACATACTAAACTGTGTACAACTGTACATCATATTCTATGTACCACTATACACCATATTCTAGACAATGTAACACTATACACCATATTCTATACTATGTACCACTAAATACCACATTCTATACTATGCACCACTAAACACCATATTCTATACTTTGTACCTCTATACACCATATTCTATACTATATACCACTATACACCACATTCTATACTATGTACCACCATACAGCTCTACACCACATTCTATACTATGTACAACTGTACATCATATTCTATGTACCACTATACACCATATTCTAGACAATGTAACACTATACACCATATTCTATACTATGTACCACTATACACCATATTCTATACTATGTACCTCTATACACCACATTCTATACTACGTACCACTATACACCACATTCTAAACTATGTACCACTATACAGCTCTACACCACATTCTATACTATGTACCACTATACACCATATTCTATACTATGTAAAACTATACAGCTCTACACCATATTCTGTACTATATACCACAATAGAGCTCTATACCATATTCTATACTATATACCACCATACACCATATTCTGTACTATGTACCACTATAGAGCTCTACACCACATTCTATACTATGTACCACTATACACCATATTCTATACTATGTACCTCTATACACCATATTCTATAATATATACCACTATACACCACATCCTACACTATGTACCATTATACAGCTCTACACCACATTCTATACTATGTACCACTATACACGTCTACACCATATTCTATACTATGTACCACTATACAGCTCTACACCATATTCTATACTATATACTACTATACACCACATTCTATACTATGTAACACTATACACCACATTCTATACTATGTTCCATTATACAGCTCTACACCATATTCTATACTATGTACCACTATATACCACATTCTATACTATGTACCATTATACAGCTCTACACCATATTCTATACTATGTACCACTATACACCACATTCTATACTATGTACAACTATACACCATATTCTATACTATGTTCCACTATACAGCTCTTCACCACATTCTATACTATGATCCACTATACACTATATTCTATACTATGTACCACTATACACCATATTCTAGACAATGTAACACTATACACCATATTCTAGACTATGTACCACTATACACCATATTCTATACTATGTACCTCTATACACCACATTCTATACTATGAACCACTATACACCACATTCTATACTATGTACCACTATACAGCTCTACACCACATTCTATACTATGTACCAGTATACACCATATTCTATACTATGTAAAACTATACAGCTCTACACCATATTCTGTACTATATACCACAATAGAGCTCTATACCATATTCTATACTATATACCACTATACACCATATTCTATACTATGTACCACTATACAGCTTTATACCACATTCAATACTATGTACCATTATACAGCTCCAAACCACATTCTATACAATGTACCACTATACACCATATTCTATACTATGTACCACTATAGAGCTCTACACCACATTCTATATTATGTACCACTATACAACATATTCTATATTATGTAAAACTATACAGCTCTACACCACATTCTATACTATGTACCACTATACACCATATTCTTTACTATTTACCACTATACAGCTCTACACCACATTCTATAATATGAACCTCTATACACCATATTCTATACTATGTACCACTATACACCACATTCTAGACTATGTTCCAATATACACTATATTCTATACTATGTACCACTATACAGCTCTACACCACATTCTATACTTTGTACAAATATACACCACATTCTATGTACCACTATACACCACATTCTAGACTATGTAATACTATACACCATATTCTATACTATGTACCTTTATATACCATATTCTATACTATATACCACTACTAACCATATTCTATACTATGAACCACTATACACCATATTCTATATTATGAAACACTATACAGCACTACACCATATTCTATACTATTTAAAACTATACACCATATTCTATACTATATACCACTATACACCTCTACACCATATTCTATACTATGTAACACTATACACCATATTCTATACTATGTACAACTATACACCATATTCTATACTATGTACCACTATACACCATATTCTATGTACCTCTATACACCATATTCTATACTATGTACCACTATACACCATATTCTATACTATATACCACTATACAGCTCTACCCTATATTCTATACTATGTACCATTCTACACCATTTTCTATACTATGAACCACTATACAGCTCTACACCACATTCTATACTATATACAACTATACACCATATTCTATACTATATACCACTATACACCTCTACACCATATTCTATACTATGTAACACTATACACCATATTCTATACTATGTACAACTATACACCATATTCTATACTATGTACCACTATACACCATATTCTATACTATGTACCACTATACAGCTCTAAACCTTATTCTATACTATGTACCACTATACAGCTCTACACCACATTCTATACTATGTACCACTATACACAATATTCCATACTATGTACCACTATACACCACATTCTAGACTATGTACCACTATACACCATATTCTATACTATGTACCTCTATACACCATATTCTATACTATATACCACTATTAACCACATACTATACTATGTACCATTATACAGCTCTACACCACATTCTATACTATGTACCACTATAAACCATATTCTATACTATGAACCACTATACAGCTCTACACCATATTCTATACTATTTACCACTTTACACCATATTCTATACTATGTAGAACTATACACCTATACACCATATTCTATGCTGTGTACCACTATACAGCTCTATACCACATTCAATACTATGTACAACTGTACAGCTCAACACCATATTCTATACTATATACTACTATAGACCACATTCTATTCTAAGTACCACTATACACAATATTCTATACTATGTAGCACTATACACCACATTCTATACTATGTAACACTATACAGCTCCACACAACATTCTATACTATGTGCGACTATACACCATATTCTATACTATGTACAACTATTCAGCTCTACACCACATTCTATACTATGTACCACTATACATCATATTCTATGTACCACTATACACCATATTCTAGACAATGTACCTCTATACACCACATTCTATACTATGTACCACTATACACCATATTCTATACTATGTGCCTCTATACACTATATTCTATACTATATACCACCATACACAACAATCTATACTATGTACCACTATACAGCTCCACACCACATTCTATACTATGTACCACTATACACCATATACTATACTATGTACCTCTATACACCATTTTCTATACTATGTACCACTTTAAAGCTCTACACCACAATCTATAATATGTAACACTATACAGCTCTACACCACATTCTATACTATGTACCACTATACACCATATTCTATACTATGTACCACTATACACAATATTCTATACTATGTACCACTATACACCACATTCTATACTATGTACCATTATGCAGCTTTACACCACATTCTATACTATGTACCACTATACATCATATTCTATGTACCACTATACACCATATTCTAGACTATTTACCACTATACACAATATTCTATACTTTGTACCTCTATACACCACATTCTATACTATGTACCACTATACACCACATTCTATACTATGTACCACTATACACCATATTCTTTACTATGTGTCTCTATACACTATATTCTATACTATGTACCACCATACACCACATTCTATAGTATGTACCTCTATACAGCTCTACACCACATTCTATACTATGTACCACTATACACCATATTCTATACTATGTACCAATATACAGCTCTACACCATATTCTATACTATGTACCACAATAGAACTCTATACCATATTTTATACTATATACCACTATACACCATATTGTATACTATGTAACACTATACAGCTTTATACCACATTCTATACTATGTACCATTATACAGCTCTAACCCACATTCTATACTATGTACCACTATACACCATATTCTATACTATGTACCACTATACAGCTCTACACCACATTCTATAATATGTACCACTATACAGCTCTAAACCATATTCTATACTTTGTACCACTCTACAGCTCTACACCACATTCTATACTATGTACCACTAAACACCATATTCCATACTATGTACCACTATACACTACATTCTAGGCTTTGTACAACTATACACCATATTCTATACTATGTACCTCTATACACCATATTCTATACTATAAACCACTATACACCACATCCTATACTATGTACAATTATACAGCTCTACACCACATTCTATACTATGTACCACCATACACCATATTCTATACTATGAACCACTATAAAGCTCTACACCATATTCTATACTATTTACCACTTTACACCATATTCTATACTATTTAGCACTATACAGCTCTTTACCACATTCTATACTATGTACAACTGTACAGCTCTACACCATATTCTATACTATATACTACTATAGACCACATTTGATACTAAGTACCACTCTACACAATATTCTATACTATGTAGCACTATACACCACATTCTATACTATGTACCATTATACAGATCTACACCACATTCTGTAATATGTAACACTATACAGCTCTACACCACATTGTATACTATGAACCACTATACACCATATTCTAGACTATGTAACACTATACACCATATTCTAGACTATGTACCACTATACACCATATTCTATACTATGTACCTCTATACACCACATTCTATACTATGTACCACTATACACCACATTCTATGCTATGTACCACTATACACCATATTCTATGCTATGTGCCTCTATACACTATATTCTATACTATGTACCACCATACACCATATTCTATACTATGTACCTTTATATACCATATTCTATACTATATACCACTACTAACCATATTCTATACTATGAACCACTATACACCATATTCTATATTATGAAACACTATACAGCACTACACCATATTCTATACTATTTAAAACTATACACCATATTCTATACTATATACCACTATACACCTCTACACCATATTCTATACTATGTAACACTATACACCATATTCTATACTATGTACAACTATACACCATATTCTATACTATGTACCACTATACACCATATTCTATGTACCTCTATACACCATATTCTATACTATGTACCACTATACACCATATTCTATACTATATACCACTATACAGCTCTACCCTATATTCTATACTATGTACCATTCTACACCATTTTCTATACTATGAACCACTATACAGCTCTACACCACATTCTATACTATATACAACTATACACCATATTCTATACTATATACCACTATACACCTCTACACCATATTCTATACTATGTAACACTATACACCATATTCTATACTATGTACAACTATACACCATATTCTATACTATGTACCACTATACACCATATTCTATACTATGTACCACTATACAGCTCTAAACCTTATTCTATACTATGTACCACTATACAGCTCTACACCACATTCTATACTATGTACCACTATACACAATATTCCATACTATGTACCACTATACACCACATTCTAGACTATGTACCACTATACACCATATTCTATACTATGTACCTCTATACACCATATTCTATACTATATACCACTATTAACCACATACTATACTATGTACCATTATACAGCTCTACACCACATTCTATACTATGTACCACTATAAACCATATTCTATACTATGAACCACTATACAGCTCTACACCATATTCTATACTATTTACCACTTTACACCATATTCTATACTATGTAGAACTATACACCTATACACCATATTCTATGCTGTGTACCACTATACAGCTCTATACCACATTCAATACTATGTACAACTGTACAGCTCAACACCATATTCTATACTATATACTACTATAGACCACATTCTATTCTAAGTACCACTATACACAATATTCTATACTATGTAGCACTATACACCACATTCTATACTATGTAACACTATACAGCTCCACACAACATTCTATACTATGTACGACTATACACCATATTCTATACTATGTACAACTATTCAGCTCTACACCACATTCTATACTATGTACCACTATACATCATATTCTATGTACCACTATACACCATATTCTAGACAATGTACCTCTATACACCACATTCTATACTATGTACCACTATACACCATATTCTATACTATGTGCCTCTATACACTATATTCTATACTATATACCACCATACACAACAATCTATACTATGTACCACTATACAGCTCCACACCACATTCTATACTATGTACCACTATACACCATATACTATACTATGTACCTCTATACACCATTTTCTATACTATGTACCACTTTAAAGCTCTACACCACAATCTATAATATGTAACACTATACAGCTCTACACCACATTCTATACTATGTACCACTATACACCATATTCTATACTATGTACCACTATACACAATATTCTATACTATGTACCACTATACACCACATTCTATACTATGTACCATTATGCAGCTTTACACCACATTCTATACTATGTACCACTATACATCATATTCTATGTACCACTATACACCATATTCTAGACTATTTACCACTATACACAATATTCTATACTTTGTACCTCTATACACCACATTCTATACTATGTACCACTATACACCACATTCTATACTATGTACCACTATACACCATATTCTTTACTATGTGTCTCTATACACTATATTCTATACTATGTACCACCATACACCACATTCTATAGTATGTACCTCTATACAGCTCTACACCACATTCTATACTATGTACCACTATACACCATATTCTATACTATGTACCAATATACAGCTCTACACCATATTCTATACTATGTACCACAATAGAACTCTATACCATATTTTATACTATATACCACTATACACCATATTGTATACTATGTAACACTATACAGCTTTATACCACATTCTATACTATGTACCATTATACAGCTCTAACCCACATTCTATACTATGTACCACTATACACCATATTCTATACTATGTACCACTATACAGCTCTACACCACATTCTATAATATGTACCACTATACAGCTCTAAACCATATTCTATACTTTGTACCACTCTACAGCTCTACACCACATTCTATACTATGTACCACTAAACACCATATTCCATACTATGTACCACTATACACTACATTCTAGGCTTTGTACAACTATACACCATATTCTATACTATGTACCTCTATACACCATATTCTATACTATAAACCACTATACACCACATCCTATACTATGTACAATTATACAGCTCTACACCACATTCTATACTATGTACCACCATACACCATATTCTATACTATGAACCACTATAAAGCTCTACACCATATTCTATACTATTTACCACTTTACACCATATTCTATACTATTTAGCACTATACAGCTCTTTACCACATTCTATACTATGTACAACTGTACAGCTCTACACCATATTCTATACTATATACTACTATAGACCACATTTGATACTAAGTACCACTCTACACAATATTCTATACTATGTAGCACTATACACCACATTCTATACTATGTACCATTATACAGATCTACACCACATTCTGTAATATGTAACACTATACAGCTCTACACCACATTGTATACTATGAACCACTATACACCATATTCTAGACTATGTAACACTATACACCATATTCTAGACTATGTACCACTATACACCATATTCTATACTATGTACCTCTATACACCACATTCTATACTATGTACCACTATACACCACATTCTATGCTATGTACCACTATACACCATATTCTATGCTATGTGCCTCTATACACTATATTCTATACTATGTACCACCATACACCATATTCTATACTATGTACCTTTATATACCATATTCTATACTATATACCACTACTAACCATATTCTATACTATGAACCACTATACACCATATTCTATATTATGAAACACTATACAGCACTACACCATATTCTATACTATTTAAAACTATACACCATATTCTATACTATATACCACTATACACCTCTACACCATATTCTATACTATGTAACACTATACACCATATTCTATACTATGTACAACTATACACCATATTCTATACTATGTACCACTATACACCATATTCTATGTACCTCTATACACCATATTCTATACTATGTACCACTATACACCATATTCTATACTATATACCACTATACAGCTCTACCCTATATTCTATACTATGTACCATTCTACACCATTTTCTATACTATGAACCACTATACAGCTCTACACCACATTCTATACTATATACAACTATACACCATATTCTATACTATATACCACTATACACCTCTACACCATATTCTATACTATGTAACACTATACACCATATTCTATACTATGTACAACTATACACCATATTCTATACTATGTACCACTATACACCATATTCTATACTATGTACCACTATACAGCTCTAAACCTTATTCTATACTATGTACCACTATACAGCTCTACACCACATTCTATACTATGTACCACTATACACAATATTCCATACTATGTACCACTATACACCACATTCTAGACTATGTACCACTATACACCATATTCTATACTATGTACCTCTATACACCATATTCTATACTATATACCACTATTAACCACATACTATACTATGTACCATTATACAGCTCTACACCACATTCTATACTATGTACCACTATAAACCATATTCTATACTATGAACCACTATACAGCTCTACACCATATTCTATACTATTTACCACTTTACACCATATTCTATACTATGTAGAACTATACACCTATACACCATATTCTATGCTGTGTACCACTATACAGCTCTATACCACATTCAATACTATGTACAACTGTACAGCTCAACACCATATTCTATACTATATACTACTATAGACCACATTCTATTCTAAGTACCACTATACACAATATTCTATACTATGTAGCACTATACACCACATTCTATACTATGTAACACTATACAGCTCCACACAACATTCTATACTATGTACGACTATACACCATATTCTATACTATGTACAACTATTCAGCTCTACACCACATTCTATACTATGTACCACTATACATCATATTCTATGTACCACTATACACCATATTCTAGACAATGTACCTCTATACACCACATTCTATACTATGTACCACTATACACCATATTCTATACTATGTGCCTCTATACACTATATTCTATACTATATACCACCATACACAACAATCTATACTATGTACCACTATACAGCTCCACACCACATTCTATACTATGTACCACTATACACCATATACTATACTATGTACCTCTATACACCATTTTCTATACTATGTACCACTTTAAAGCTCTACACCACAATCTATAATATGTAACACTATACAGCTCTACACCACATTCTATACTATGTACCACTATACACCATATTCTATACTATGTACCACTATACACAATATTCTATACTATGTACCACTATACACCACATTCTATACTATGTACCATTATGCAGCTTTACACCACATTCTATACTATGTACCACTATACATCATATTCTATGTACCACTATACACCATATTCTAGACTATTTACCACTATACACAATATTCTATACTTTGTACCTCTATACACCACATTCTATACTATGTACCACTATACACCACATTCTATACTATGTACCACTATACACCATATTCTTTACTATGTGTCTCTATACACTATATTCTATACTATGTACCATCATACACCACATTCTATAGTATGTACCTCTATACAGCTCTACACCACATTCTATACTATGTACCACTATACACCATATTCTATACTATGTACAAGTATACAGCTCTACACCATATTCTATACTATGTACCACAATAGAACTCTATACCATATTTTATACTATATACCACTATACACCATATTGTATACTATGTAACACTATACAGCTTTATACCACATTCTATGACTATGTACCAGTTATACAGCTCTAAACCACATTCTATACTATGTACCACTATACACCATATTCTATACTATGTACCACTATACAGCTCTACACCACATTCTATAATATGTACCACTATACAGCTCTAAACCATATTCTATACTTTGTACCACTCTACAGCTCTACACCACATTCTATACTATGTACCACTAAACACCATATTCCATACTATGTACCACTATACACTACATTCTAGGCTTTGTACAACTATACACCATATTCTATACTATGTACCTCTATACACCATATTCTATACTATAAACCACTATACACCACATCCTATACTATGTACAATTATACAGCTCTACACCACATTCTATACTATGTACCACCATACACCATATTCTATACTATGAACCACTATAAAGCTCTACACCATATTCTATACTATTTACCACTTTACACCATATTCTATACTATTTAGCACTATACAGCTCTTTACCACATTCTATACTATGTACAACTGTACAGCTCTACACCATATTCTATACTATATACTACTATAGACCACATTTGATACTAAGTACCACTCTACACAATATTCTATACTATGTAGCACTATACACCACATTCTATACTATGTACCATTATACAGATCTACACCACATTCTGTAATATGTAACACTATACAGCTCTACACCACATTGTATACTATGAACCACTATACACCATATTCTAGACTATGTAACACTATACACCATATTCTAGACTATGTACCACTATACACCATATTCTATACTATGTACCTCTATACACCACATTCTATACTATGTACCACTATACACCACATTCTATGCTATGTACCACTATACACCATATTCTATGCTATGTGCCTCTATACACTATATTCTATACTATGTACCACCATACACCACATTCTATACTATGTACCACTATACAGCTCTACACCA
>JAUIMM010002487.1:85000-180000 GCA_031769625.1 Taudactylus pleione | reverse complement strand
GCTGTAGCACAAATGACTGAAAATTTGTTGTGTTTGGGACTACGTAGCCACTGACCACTGTCCTCTGAAAAAAGCACCTAAAATAGGCAAGTGAACGTCAGAACAACACGACTTGTTTTGCATCATCTGTATAGCCGGGCGCGTCGTTGACCTGGGGAAGAGAGAGCACCAGGATACACTATGGGAAGAATGCAGCCGGTGGGGGCAGTGTGATGCTCTAGGCAATGTTCTGCTGGGAAGCCTTGGGTCCAGCCATTCATGTGGATGTTACTATGACATGTACCACCTGCCTAAACATTGTTGCAGACCAAGTACACCCCTTCATGGCAACGGTATTCTCGGATGTCTGCCCTCTGTCAGCAGGATAAAGCGCCCGGCTGCCACACTGCAGAGATTGCTCAGGAACGGTCTGAGGAACATGACAAAGAGATCAAGGTGTTCACTTGGCCTCCAAAGTTCCCAGATCTCAGTACTATGGAGCATCTGTTGGATGTGCTGGAAAACAAGTCTGAGCCATGGAGGCTGCACCTCACAACTCACAGGACTTAGAGGATCTGCTGCTAACATCTTGGTGCCAGATCACCGTCGAGGCATGGACTCCACAAGACCTCTGAAGGTGTCCTTCCGAGGTCTTGTGGAGACCATCCATCGATGGGCCAGACCTGTTTTGGTGGCACGAGGGGGAACTACACAAAATTAGGCAGGTGGTTTTCATGTTATTATGGCTGATGGATAGAGATATAGATGTGTGTGTATTTATATTCTATATCTATCTGTGTTTTGAGGAGTTTCTAGACACATGCTGAGCCTAAACGTCACTGTTCTTTATTCTTGGTGCGCTTTCCCTGGGAGTGTATATGGGTCTAGCTAGGGAAATTTTACGGTCTCCGTCTTGCATACAATTCTGGGTGACTTGGTATCTGAATACCTTGGAAAGTTAGTTAAAAAAAAAAAAAAAAAGGTTATTTTATCCTGCACAGGAAGGAAAATATCGCAACAAAATATGCAAAAAATATAGAAAATCAACTGTACAGACACTGCTATATATGGAAAAAGCTATATATTAGCTGTAACAGCAGCACGGTTGGTGGTGCTCCCAGGATGTCCAAATACTTACTACAGTATTATTGCCCTGAAAAGAGCAATAATACTCAAAGGGTGGACCCTTAGTGGGGACACTACTTCACAATGTGCAATATTAATAGGACTTAAACTATAACTTTTAATGCATTACTAAAAAAGAGAAAAGACGATAACCACATATAGAAACTTTTCCCTAGAAAAAGGATTTATTTATTCTATAACATCTCTGTATATCCCATACATTGTTTACAAATATTAGTAGATGTCCCACAACGAGGTTTTGGTTGAGGTTAAGTCAAGTTCCCGGCTGGGTAAATTATATTAATACATGGAACAATCTTAATTATACATCATATGCTTAATTACTTTTCTCATAATTACCATCTACTATATCAACAATAAATAGTTTTACCTATGTGGGTATGGGACATTTTTTTTGTTTACGCTATTTATTCTGCTCTCATGTTTGACGAATACAGACTGCAATATTTATGAACTTATTTGTTGACATGTCTGTCCTATCTTTTTGAGGACTGCAGATACATGTGTACATATACATGTTTCATGCTGATAAAAGTTTCTCCTGCCGCTTTTTTTCTTTTCTCTTTCAATTATTAGACCCTGATGGTTTGTGAGAAAAGTAATTAAGCATATGAAAGGTTGCGTAAAAATTGGAATTTAAAAAAAAATAAAATAACTGATTTATTTGATTTAAATCAGATTTTTTTGGATTTGAATAGGATTTTTTTCATTAAATATCCTTTTTAAGTAAACTGTTTAAATTTTTAAACTTTTATTTAAAAAAAAAAATTGTTTTAATAAAAAATCCTATTTAAATCAAATAAATCCGTTTTTGATTTAAAAAATAAAGAAAGTAAAAAATAAATTTTTTTTTTATGCAACCCTATATTAAGATTGTTCCATGTATTAATATCATTTAACCCAGCCGGGAATTTGACTTAACCTCAGCCAAAACCCCATTGTGGGACACCTACTAATATTTGTATACCATGTATGTGGTCAATCCTAGTACGTGCGAGTTGGCGTTAAAACGCCGGCAACGGACCGGCACCTCGCACCCTCCACAGCCCACTCTGAGCCCGAGTCCAGGCTGCCTTAAAGTGCGGCCATTGCCGCTATCACTTGCGCCGGTGAGATCATTGTGGCTAATAGGATTGACCCCCTATGTGTTTCTCTTTCAGACATATTCTTTTCAGATGTCATAGACTAAATAAATCGTTTTCATAGGTATTTGTCTATGGGCGGTATTCATTTGTTTTGCCCCTTCACGCGCCCTACAGGAGCTATTCAATTGTTGCTCCTGTCGGGCACGATCAGCTGCCAGGCCGCTATTTCAGCTCGCAGCCTCAGGGGGGAGCAAGCTGAATTGGGTGAAAAGTGACCTGTTTGGGCGCCTGAACAGCACTTTTTGCTGTCACGCCCATCACTTTGGTCGGAGGTAGCCGCTTTACGCGGGCTAGACCCGACCACTATGGGCGCGATCAGCGTGAAAATGGGCATATATTGAATAGCGCCCCGCGATCTCCTGTCAAAACAATTGAATACCGCCCTATATGTGGTTATCGTCTTCTATTTTTTTTTTTTTTTTTAACAATGCATTTAAAGTTCTATTTTAAGTCCTATTAATATTGCACATTGTGAAGCACTGCCCCCTCGCTAAGGCTCCTCCCTCTCAGTATTATTGCTCTTGTCATGTCAATAATAGAGTAGTAGGTACCTTGGATGGCTGCTGATAATCCTGGCTTCCGGTGTCTCCTGCAGCCTGAATGTGACGGCAGCATTTTGGGACAAGGATGAGAGCCGCGACGCTGTTCTGGCGTCATGTCACTACCATTGCTATTTTGGACTCTAGATAGCTTCTCATTAGTAAAACTCATTAATTGGCGTTGAATTGTGAAAGTGCATATTTGGTGGCAGTCTGTTAGCATTTCCTTTATTATAGACCATATTTTATGACATGAACAGAGCTTTGTTGCTGCAGTACTGTAAGTGCTTTCTATCCTGTGTGCTGCCATCTGTTATGAGATCATTGGTGCCGCATGTTTGAATAACTCTTTTTTTTCAGTTCCACTATTAAGCACTAAATCCTGTATAATAGTAAATAAATATATAGAATGTTGCAGCACCTGACCTGGCTCAGAGGCCGCCCACAGAATACCTGTCTTGTGTACCGTCTATGTATACCGCAGGGTAAATACTGCCGGCGAGGGATCCCGGTAATGCCTCACGGGTTCATCTTACTGGCGACGTGTCGCCGGGCATTACCGTGATGCTTGGCTGCGCATATATATATCGGTCAGTTATGGTCTCCCCAACATTGCAGGTTTTCCTTCTCCCCTCTATTGGGTACGAGACAGTGGGGGCGATTCAATTCAGCGTGAACTGAACAGCGCCGAGAGGGAGCTCCCAGAGTTATTCAATTCAGCGTAAAGTTTACTCTGTCAGGAATCTGTAAAGTTGCAGAATGCCGGTTCTCTTGACTTAACCTGGGTGTTTAGTCACGAGAACCGGAATTCTCAGACTAAAGTGCTGGCCGCACGGCTGCTGGCGCCGCGCCAAGCCGGAAAACAGCCATGTGCCGACACGTTGGTAGGATTTCTCCTTGCATCCTCAGGAGGGTGCGAGAATTCTTCAGTTCGACTAAACAGCGCGCTGCATTGAATAGCTCCCAAAAATTGTGGATGGCCTCCGTGCGGTGGTCTGGAATGGCACATCGCGCCCAATGGCGTTGAATTGATTTGCCTTCTAACTGGAATTTACCTATTGTATTGTGTTTTATGGAATTATTTTTAGTTTAAAAATTATTGGTGCAGGACATCATAACCATTATCCTATTATTATTCTATTGTCAGATACCTTTGTCATGTCTACCGGATTGTCTTCCTAGTGCAATTCCTCCCTTATTTAAAATTATTAATGCGGTTCAATAAAACTAACTTTGACATTAGTAATACACAATTTACACTTTTATTTTATTTAGACAATTGATAAATTTACGGTCTGCAATTGGAGGCCAATTAGCTGCCATTCTCCTTTACGTGCTTTTCCTATATAGCGATTTGTTTCTAATTGTTACTCTTGGTTTTTTGTTTTTTTTTTCTTTATATCTACTTTTACTTTTGGTTATTTGTTTTATTAAGGAGTGTGACTAACTTTTTTTATTTTTTATTATTTAATCAATATAAATGTGAAAACATAGAGTGGGGATGGTCCTGCTCCTCAGAACTTACAATCTAGCAGGAAAAGGGAAGGGCTGAGACATACAGAAGTGAGTGAGGGTCAGTATGTGTATGTACGTAGTATAAGGTGGGAGCATGTGAAGTTTTGGAAGCTGGAGTCTGGTCGGATGTGGTGCTGAGTTACACAGGAGAAGTCTTGTTGGGGGGGGGGGGTGATGGTTAGATAAGAGGCAAGGTGTCGATGTGAAGCAGCAAGCTTAGTCTTTGGGGCGGTTTAATGAATGGAGAAAGGCTGAAACCGTTGGTGTGAAAGCTTGGGCAAGAAAAGGGTGCACTTTAGCAATGTTTCTCCTGTGAAAGGAACAGGTCTGTGAACGAGCGATTGTAAAGCTACAGTGTAAACCTTCTGTTTCCTGTCTCTATCACCAACTCAGACCTTGTACTGATCACAGATCCGGCATCTTACTCCTTAATGCTCGCCCAAAGTCATAACAGAGCAAAGAGTGGTCAGCCATTCGCCCACCAACAAGACCCCTTCCACCAGGCATAAATTCTCGTCTTCCCACTTCATGTAAGACTGCAGGCACCTGTGATAGAAATGCCCGTCTCATCCATTAGTCGGCTCTGCACAGGTGACCGCAATTGGAAATGAATGGAGAAGTCTAGGATTTATAGCCTCATTCAGCTGGGATCGCAAGTCTGCAATCGCACGCATGCTGTGAAATGATGCAGATTAATGCAATCGCAGCACTTTACCAAGACGCCCGCCACTGTATAAAGCCGCCCATTTTCCAATTACATAAATCCGCAAGTCATCGAAAACATCGGTAACATCGGACCCATACGCAGAGTTGTGTTATGAGCTGAGCCTGACTCTCAAACTGCGAAACTTCCTGTCGCCATCTAGACCCCTGGCTGCGTATGTAACTACAAGGCTTTAATTATGCATGCCCCTGTAACGGCGTACAAACGCACGGGCACACCTTTGTTCCTTTGATCATTTCCTCCACCCCTCTCTCCACCCGAAACAGGACTACCTGTGAATCACTCCGCGATGGCTCAGCGGCTGGTTCACGCGCACACACGTGCGTGGTACATATACATGCTCAGAATGCAAACATCGACCGGGTGCGTGTGTCCAGAGACTAGCGATCGAAGCTGAATGAGGCCCTTAGTCCCTGGTGGAAGGGGTCGTGTTGGGGGGGGTCTGGAGTTGGGCTGTCGGCGAGGCTAGGGAGGTGTCGGCGACTGATCTAAACAATTGCTGGTACTTGGATATCCTGTCTTCCCAATATGACCAATAGGGGATGAAACTCGGGAGAACTGTAAATTTGTGGGGTCACTCGGTGTGTAATATATACTCATTGGCTTGATCGCAGCATGACCTCAACTGTAATAATATAATTAGCAGTAGAACTTTATGATGGGTTATTATATAGACATATAAAGCAATATGTATGTACAGAATAAAGCAATGTTGGCTCCATGTCTGAGAGGAAGTGACCTCATTGGGACGTTAGGCTAGAGTCGACACAGCAGCGGGTTTGGCTTTGGAATTTAAAACACGCGGTAATGTGAGGTGCGAAGATCGTGGTGTGTTGCATTCAATATCGTTGCCGCTTGAAAATTCCAGATTACACTCTCCAAGAAGCTGTGGCTCAGTAAATTATGCCACGTAATCTCACATTTTATTAGAATTCTGCCCCCCGTCAGGTGTCATTGGCCATTAGAGGCTCATTCATGTGTGGAAAAGAAGTCGCACACGTTAGCCACACTGTTCTGGCAGTGAGAAATGAGTGAGAAATGGTTTGTGCCCCCTCATACGGGGCGATGCAATGGTTTGTAGCGCCCGTCTAAACTACGAGGGAGCTATTCTGATATTTCTGTGAGCCAATGACACAGGCACGTTGGTCGTATAGATATTCAATTTAATTTGACCCTGAAGGGTAAAGAGTCGGTCTCCATCGTTACATGACTGTTAGTAGTGAATGTGTATTATGCTGTAATGTACAAAATCAGTGTCCTGTAGGTGAATTGCATTCTGCCTGATTGCAGTAGTATAATTAACAGTAGTGCTTTATAATGGGACATTACATAGACACTAATAGCAATAAAACTCCATTGGCTCCATGGCTGAGAGGACACAATCTCAAAACGTCTTTCTTTTTTTCCTGGACGTGATCGTCTATTGTATTAGGATTGTGCGTCTGTAGGTGTTAGGCCGGTAGTGGCTCATTCACATGTGCTTGGACAAGAAGTAAGACGCCTGAGCTGGTACATTAGACACATTGTACCGGTAGTGCGCTCTAATGGTTGATAAATAGATTATTCTGCTGTAACAAATCGTTCGGCCTATGATCTGTATTGCGGCTTTCTGTTTTGTGTGTGTTTAGTGGCTGAAAAGCACCTTTATTACTGGATATAGGGTAAGTGAGCCCTTCATAGTGCCGGGGACATTACACCGCTCGGGTCCCTTTATTTCCTATTATAGATGAGTCGCGGCTAGTTTGCAGCTGAAGGTCTGGCTGCCGCCCAGTGACTCCAAAGGCCGCCATACACCGTGCGATAAAGCAGGCGATCTGACGGATTGGTACCATATCACTGCTATATCGTACAGTGTATGGGCATTTCATCGGATAGTGTACGCACCCGTGGGGTCATACATCGCACCTCCATATCTTAAGCCCCCCATACATGGTACGATAAAGCAGCCGATCTGACGGATTGGTACTATAATCGTACAGTGTATGGGCATGATATCTGATAGTACATCACATGTACGACTCCACGGGTGCGCGCTCTGTTTGATATCATACCCATACATGGTGCGTTGGAGCAGCCAAATCGTACCAATCCGTCGGATCGCACCGTGTATGGGGGCCTTTACTGCAGCTTCATTTGATCTGGGGATGCGATGTGCGATCCAATATTGCGCTATGCGGGGGAGGGGGGTGCCGGCATATTGGGCAGTCGGCCATCCGATTGCACAGTGTGTGGGGACCGCCCTATATGTTGGCCGTTGGATCCCCCGTCGCGTCGCAAGGTGCATATTGCACTGTGTATTGGCGGCATTACAGGTGGTGTAATATAACATGTAGGTTACATAATAAAGGTTCAATGTCTGACATTACCTACAATTATGTTTCTTGGGTCACAGAGCACTTAAATCACTATTGATATTTCAGGGCTTCTTACACCATTTTTTAAAAGTATTTCCCCTATAATTTATGTAATGACTTGTACGTGGACCAGAGCCACGCCGCTAAGATGGCCGCCACTGCATGGAAAAAGCAAAGCTTTCCGTGCGGAGGTGCTATCAAGAATAAATGTAGTCGTTATGCGCATAATGTGGCTGGGTAGTAGGTTGATATTGTGCAGAGTGTGTTTCAATAGGGACTTTGTTAGTAATATGGGTGACACTGCCGTAATAGTTAAGTAATATATAAACCTACTATTAAATGTGTTTAATATTTTTTTTTGGGGTTGGGGGGAGGATTAAATTGTCTGTTTTTGGGTGGCGATAAGTAATGGCCACTTGATAGGACAATTCAGTTCTGCTGATCGGGCGCTACTGCGTTACTTATCGCGCCCAAATGCAGCGGGTTTAGCCGTGGTAAGTGTCAGAGCCCGAGCAAAGTCCTCGTCAGGGCACCCAAACAGTCGTCTCAGCACAGATTTTGTGCTGGTCACCCCAGGAGGCGGCGAGCGTAAATCATGCAATCATGCCCGGTCACCAAACAATTGAATAGCTGCCGTCGGGCGCCCATTGCTTATGGGCTCCCAAACATCAATTGAATCCCCCCCCATCCCCCCCTTTGAATGCATTTTAGGTTATTGCATTCTAAACATCTACAATGTGATGTGTAAGGTGCTTTGTTGTGTCCATCTGTTAGAAGTAGGCGAGTATAATGAATTGTGTGGGGCCGCCATTATGCAGCTTCCTATTTTACGCGACCACTCCTCCTCTTGTTTTGTACATGTCCTTGGTGGCTATAACTGATTTAGCTCTGGGCTCACAGTGTTGTGTGTGAGCGCTCTGGACTCTCAGTGTAGTGTGTGTGCGTGCGCGCTCTGGGCTCCACAGTGTTGTGTAGTGTGTGAGCGCTCTGGGCTCTGTGTTATGTAGTGTGTGTGCGCTCTGGGCTCCGCAGGGTTGTGTAGTGTGTGAGCGCTCTGGGCTCTCAGGGTTGTGTAGTGTGTGAGCGCTCTGGGCTCCACAGTGTTGTGTAGTGTGAGCGCGCTCTGGGCTCCACAGTGTTGTGTAGTGTGAGCGCGCTCTGGGCTCACAGTGTTGTGTAGTGTGAGCGCGCTCTGGGCTCACAGTGTTGTGTAGTGTAAGCGCGCTCTGGGCTCACAGTGTTGTGTAGTGTGTGTGAGCGCGCTCTGGGCTCACAGTGTTGTGTAGTGTGTGTGAGCGCGCTCTGGGCTCCGCAGTGTTGTGTAGTGTGTGTGCGCGCGCTCTGGGCTCCGCAGGGTTGTGTAGTGTGTGTGCGCGCTCTGGGCTCCGCAGGGTTGTGTAGTGTGTGTGCGCGCTCTGGGCTCCGCAGGGTTGTGTAGTGTGTGTGCGCGCTCTGGGCTCCGCAGGGTTGTGTAGTGTGTGTACGCGCTCTGGGCTCCGCAGGGTTGTGTAGTGTGTGTGCGCGCTCTGGGCTCCGCAGGGTTGTGTAGTGTGTACGGGCTCTTGCCATTTGCTGTTGTCTGTCTCACTATTCAAATTATTTTATTTAGAAAATTACGAGATCTTCATTTATACGATCAGCGTGTTTACCGCACCGCCATTTGTCTTTCAGCTAACTCCACCTTCTGTGTGCGCTCTACAAATCCCCCCTCTGTCCACTCCGCTGCAGGTAGGATTACTTCCTTTACTTCCGAAGATTTCATAGGCAGGTTATATGTATTTCTCTTTCATCCACTAGGGGACACTGGAGGTGCTTACGCTGGGGTATAGAGGCGTGGATAGCTGGAGCTGGCACTAATTAATTCAAAAGTGTGAAGCTCCTCCCCCTCTATTCCCCACCAGCCCTCAGTTTAGAAAAGGTGCCTTAGGAGCTGGTCACTCTATGCTGTGCTCCAGCAATACATTTTATTTTATTATTTTATAGCATCTCTTACACAATTAGGTACCCTTCGCCACCTATACCAAAGGTGGGGTCCGGGTACCTGGCGCCCTGACTTTTCTAAAGATCAGGAAGGAGTGCACAGTGCTTATTCTAAAAGCAACTGACAGCTCCTTATCGCCACAGCAAGAAGAGGAGAGTGCTGACCTGCTGAGAGAGACTCAAGGGGAGTGCAGTGAGTATGTAGCTGCCCATCCCCCGGCCCCCCCACGCTGCCAGGACACATTCTGTATTTTACAGAGTGCCTGGGGTATTAGCGCACAGCGCTGCTCCCTGCCATGGCTCTTAAGCTCTCAGCCCCTGCTGGATAGCGCAGCACTGCGGGGCTGACCAGGGTAAATGCAGAGGACATTTTGGACTTTCTTATGAAGGGGGTGGAGCCTATATCCGCGCGGGCTCTCTCTAACAGCGGCAAACAGCGTGTCTGCCGTTTTTAAGGTTTAATGCAACCTCCGCTGCCCACCGCTTGTAGTACAGGATGTGTACATACATAGCGCACCGCGCTGCTCCCTGCCTTCAACTCAGCCCCCGCTGGAGTAGGTGACTGCCTAGTGCCATTAGCCCTCTTTGCCTGGGCACAGCTCTGCATTATAATGCATGAAATGCTCTTGGTACCGCATGAAATGCTCTTGGTACCTACCAGAGACACGCGTTTTTGCGGAGGCAGTGAAGTGGAGCTGACAAGATATAATGGCTACATAGAAGCCACTGTAACCTTAGCATGTAAAAGGGGGTGGAGCCTAATCAGCGCGCTCTAAGCGGCATAGAGCTGTTACTAACAGCGTGTCTGCCGTCTCTATTACTGTATCCCTGCATCTCTCCGTTAGGTAGTTTTGCAGTTGATTAAAGCGAAGGCTGAATCCCCCTTTAAAAATTATATACACTAGAAGGGGAGCTAATCTGTGGGCTGGGGAGTTGTTTCTCCTCGGTTTCCCACCTTTTGGCCTTCTGTTTTTTTTTTTTTTCTATACTGTCTCTATAGTCTGGATACAGACTGTGTGTCTTAGTGTGTATATAAATGACAGGCAGTAGGCTTCTCCACCAACCTGAACCACAAGGTCCCAGGATCAAGTCCTGCCTTGGAAAATATGTATATATATTTAAAACAAAAGATGTTTGGTTGTTCTAATATAATAACATGCAAACTAAGGGCCTGTTTCAGACCCACTCGCGAGCGGCTGTCTGCTCGCAAGCGGGTCGATGGTCTGCACTGCGCATGCGCACGACGGAGGGAGCTCCGTCGTGCGCATGCGCGAGACGCGACGAGCGAAAGACTTTCCTTCGCTCGTAGTGTCTGATCAAAGGGGGCGTGCTGTCAATGTTGATTGACAGCACGCCCCCTTTGGTGGGCGTGCCGGGGGTGTGCCTCCCAGACCAAGGGAACGCCTACCGTCAGAAGCCGGCCCCACTGACATCACTAGTGATGTCAGTGGGAGTGATTTTGGCTCTGATAGATGCGGTTGACAAACTCAACCGCAGGCTTCTGCTCGCAGTGGCGATGGTCAAGACCATCGCGACCATCATCCTGCACGCTCGTATATGCTGTGGGTGGTGACCCACAGCTATACGAGCGTCCAGGAGGACGCTCCCATATTTATGGAGGTGGGCCCTGATTCAGAGCGAGCGCTCTGGTCAGAGCGTCCGGCTCTGAATCAGGGCCTAAGCCACATGTTTCTGGCTCCATGTTAGATCATGCTTGTTTAATAATAGTCCCTTCTGTGGCTATTACTGCTTCACCCTCTGCACAGGATAGCAGTAATGAGTAGGTCTCAACTTCTCTGGAAACGGAAGGGAAGCTCAGTGCTGACACTGAGCTAGTCACATGCATGTGAGGTCACTTCCTCCGTACATCTTTACATAGATGTATGATGACGTCATCTGCCAGTGTCCAGCGTCATTTCCTACCATCCAAGTGAGGGGGGAGTATATCTTTGTTGCAAGTGATGCGAGCCCGCATTTTCCTGGAAAGTGTGGGCAGAAGACTCCATTTCCGCCCTCACTCACGTCACTTTCAGGTACAGCTACTGGGAAGGTCTGAGACAAGCCCCTTGCGTCACCTGTCAAAAACAGGTTATAGGTATTGCGGCTACTGTACCTTCCATTTTCTATTTAAATAAATAATAGAAAATAAAATAAATAATAGTAATAGACCTACTCAAGTCGTCCCCTGACGACTGTCCTACAGTCAAGAAGTCAGATGAGGAACTCCACGCTCATGAGGATCCGTGAATCAGAATTTAAAATGCTACTCAGAAATTTTGGATAACCAACCACAAAGGTCAGCTGTTTTTTGCTTCTTCACAACAGCTTGGAAACAACCGGATAAGAGGTTACAGATTCCACGTAGTTTTCCCCCCCCAGTTATCCTTTTCCATTATCTATGATGGAAAAGTGGGTAACATTCTCTGGTAGATGCATCTGTTCTCGTCTTTCTAAGAAAACGCTTCCAAGGCCGGGTGCTACGTTACTTAACAGACACCTCTACGGTGGGGGAGCCTTTAATTCTGGCGCTCTGGCAGATTCTAAATCTACCATGGGGACCCCCTTCTTATCGTAGTTGGAACAACACTGCGATCTATTTATACTACAGGGGGCGGTTCAACTTTAGATCTATACTTGTTAGCGCCTGGATTAACAAAGCGTTAGTTGGCAGGGCGGACCAGTTGAATACGAGCTTGGACTCCGGTACATCCAGAGCAGAGGTGCATCTATTAGCGGGACACATCCATGAGCTATGCAGTCAGATCAGTACTCGCATATCCGCTTCTGCCATTTCTGGCCGCAGAGCTATCTGGTTGTGCTCTTGGCAGGCGGCTGCAGATTCCAGAAGGGCTGTTGAATATTTACAGTTCACTGGTGATATGCTTTGGATCCAGGAGGCCTTACTCATTTCAGTCTTTTCATATGCCCAGAGCCCTTTCAGGGTAAGGCCCAAGGTGCTCCCAAGTAGGCACGGGGCGACAGAGGTAGTGGTCATCCACAAAAGATTGCACTACAGGTGCAGAACTCGCTTAAGGTCTTTTCAACAGACTAGGTCGCAGCCTCTGCAACAATCTGCTATGCTTGTTCCGGTTCCAGTGCATCCACGTGGTATGGGGCTTTACTCAGACCTTTGGGTGATGCCCAAGCCAGATGGTTCAGTCAGACCCATTTTAAACCTGAAGTCTTTAATCCTGTATCTGAAGATGTATCATTTCAAAATGGAGTCACTTCAGTCTGTCTTGCGAGTTGGAACCAGCGGACTTCCTAATTTCCCTGGATATAGAAGATGCCTATCTCCATGTTCTCCATATGGGGAACCGCATCAGGCATTCCTGCGTTTTGCAATTTTCAAAAATCACTAACAGTTTTCGACGTTGCCGTTAGGTGAAAATGAGGGGAACCGAGGATAACCCTAAGAGCCTGTTATTCAAGGCTCCATAGGAATCTCTTTTCTTAGACCACGTCTACCTGACATACCAGACTCTCATCCAACATGGTTGGATAATCAATTTCTAGAAATCCAGCCTCAGTGTAACCCAGAGACTCCAGTTTCTGGGGATGATCCTGGATACAGTATTTCAGAAGATTTTCATTCCAGAAGACTAAGCTGGGATATCCATTTGCTAGTCCTCAGACCAAAGAGGGGTCCATGCTTCGTGGTTTACGTCTCTTGGGGAAGATAGTAGCTGCTTTCGGAGCACTACAATTCGGACGATTCTACTCCTGAGTGTTCCAGCTAGACCTGCTATGACAGGGGTCAGGAACTCGCCTGCATCTACATCAACGGATCCGTTTGGTCCCGGCTACTGGTCTACTCTGGTGGACACAATCCAACAATCTCTTGGCGGGCAGAAATTTCGGAAAGTGACTGCAGACGCCAGCTTATGAGGCTGGGGAGCTGTGGTTCTTGACTATCACTTTAAGGTTCGTTGATCCCCTCTGGAAACCGGGTGGCCTATAAGTGAGTTGGAACTAAGAGTAATTTACTATGCTCTGCTACAAGCAGCAAAGTTGCTAAGGTCTCTTCCGGGGAGGTTTTACTCAGACAACGCGAAGGCAGTTGCTTATGTCAACCTCCAGGGTGGAACTCGAGGTCTCATGGTCATGCGAGAAGTAACTCAGATTCTCTGGTAGGATGACAGTCTGTCGGTATCCCTGTCGGCAGCATCAATTCAGAGAGTGGACAACTGGAAAACGTATTACCTAAGTCGCCAGGACATCCATCCCTGAGCAATGGAGGCTTTACCCAGACGTGTCCCACGCACTTGCGAGTCGATGGGGTCGTCCACAAGTGGACCTCCATGGTGTCCAGATTGAATAATCAGCTCCCAGCATACATGTCAAGTACTCGGGATCCGCAGTCGACACTCTAGCAGTCCTATAACTTGGATTACCGGTTTACTCCGATTTCACTAATTCCTCATTTACAAAATAGAATAAAACACAAGTTGACCTCAGTCTTCTCGTGGCTCCGAACTGGCCTCGGACTAGTTGGTTCTCGGACCGTCAGTTCCTTCTGGCAGAACTCCCGTGACATCTTCCTCTTTCCCAGACGTTCTGAAACAGGGTCCTTTCATCCACCCCAATTAGCCAACTGCATTTTACGGGGTGGCTCTTGAACTGATATCTTAGGATGCAAAAGCATCCCACACTGGTTTTTTTTTTTCCCACCATGTTTAGCGCCAGGAAACCGATTTCGGCTGCGCATTATCATCGCATCTGGTGCTCTTATGTGACATGGGTACCTGTCGGGGCTTTCCGTCTAGAACTTTGCAGTTGTCCCGTTGTTTTGTTTTTTTTCTAGACCAGCTCAGTTGCTGGCCTGCGATTGGGATATTATAAAGTGCAGAATTCTGCTCTTATGTTCTTTCACCGTAGTTGCCCCTCATTCCTGAGATGCAGCCGTTTCTTCAGGGGGTGTTGCGGGGGCAGCCACCTTTTGTACCACCTATGGCTCCTTGGGGCTTCTCTTGGCTTTGGCTTCGGCATGCAGAGTTTCGGAATGTGAGGGCTCTGTTCCATAAGCGTCCTTACCTTGTGTTTCATGCTGATAGGGCGGTACTCAGGACGGTAACCACTTTCCTCCCTGAGGTGGGGTCGGCTTCCCACATAAGCCAACCTTTGGAGGTGCCTCCTTGGTAGAAGACTTGGGTGTGGTTCGAGCTCTCCGCAGTCAAGCTATGTCAGTAATGATCGTCGGTCCAACACATTCTGTGGGTGCGGGTGACTCCACTTTACAATGGTGCCATGCGGCCACTTGGTCGTTGGTTCACAAGTTTTGGCCGCCTTGTTCTGCAGGTCCCTCAGTGCGCCCCCGCCCGTGGGGAAAACTTTGGGACGTCCCCAGCGTAAGCACCTCCAGTGTCCCCTAGTGGATGAAAGAGAAAATGGAATTTTGGTACTTACCGGTAAATCCTTTTCTCTGATTCCACTGGGGACACTGGACGCCCACCTCAGCGCTCTTCGCCTTGTCTGTTAGTTCCGTATGTTGTATGGTTTCGTTGTTGTGTGATATTTCTCCTTTTCACTCCTATTGTTCTCCATCTCCTCTCGGTCTTCATTTTCTAAACTGAGGGCTGGTGGGGAATCGAGGGGGAGGAGCTTCACACTTTTGAATTAATTAGTGCCAGCTCCAGCTATCCACGCCTCTATACCCCCAGCATAAGCACCTCCAGTGTCCCCTGTGGAATCAGAGAAAAGGATTTACCGGTAAGTACCAAAATCCCATTTTCCGGGTCAGTAATTACCCCACTCTTCCCAAGACTGAAGTCCTGAGGACAAGACGCACGGCCTGGCGTGATGTAGTTACAGCGCACGCTGGCACTCGCGACCAGCCTTGAAGCCCTACTTAATGCGGATTTCTGCTCGCACCTCAGGAGGGTGCAAGCAGAAATCCGCAATAAATGTGGCGTTGGGGCTTATTGCCCAAAACCTTTAAATTAGGTCTTGTTCACTTTAGACAGGAGCTAATATAATATAAGACCAGCTCCTATTTCGTGATTTTCTGGAAAATAGAAAAATAATAAAATAAATGGTAAAACTGTGATAACTTTGGCTACATTAATACAGTCTATACATTTGCTGATTGTGTCTATTTTTTGGGGAGTCCTGATTCAGGTCCTCAGATGTATATTTCCCTGGCTCGTTAACCTCCAACATGGACTATTGCGGTTTCCTCATTCCTGCTCCTCCCTGAGCAGACTCCCCCCCCCCCCCCCCCCTCCCCCCCCCCAAATCTGTTGAATGGAGCGTCAATCGCTCTGTGGCTCCGCCAGTCCCCATTGGTTGCCTGTATTATCCTGAATTCAGTATAAAATACTCCTACTTACACACAAAGCCATTAACATAACCACAAGCGCTTCACTTGCCTAAAAATATCGATCAACTCGACCCATCCATTCTGAGCAAGATCTAAGTCTCTCATCCACCTCATTACCTGCTCCCAGTCCTGGAGCCCTCCCCTATTTGTTGCATGGGCAGATTAGAGAGTGGTCAGCGTGAAATAGGGTTAAGTGTCATTTCTAATGTATTTAGTCTTTACTGAACATATGAACCTGTGTAGCACCGTACAAGTGACTTATACATGTAACCTCTAATATACAGATTGTTTCTTCCTGTAATTTATATATTTGTATTTTTACTCCCAACAGGAGACCCTCAGTAGACGTTTGTGGTCATCAATCCTGTCTGCGCTCTGTCATTTATAAGGTAATCCAGTTATCTATCTGACCTATCCGCCACCATCGGATAAATAAGTGTTCAAGCTGGGAAATCGAGCCCACAAAAATGCAGACGCCCCAATGGAGAGTTATGTAACTTATCGGCCAACTGTCACTTACGCCGATAGCGCTATTCCGTGCTAATATGTGGTACGTTGCTGTTACATCTTCGTCATTTCAGCCCAGTGTCACTGCTAAACTGTCCTTTCAGTCCCCAGTGGGGGGTATTCAATTCAGCGCAAGTTTTACGGTCCCGCTCCGAGTGCCCGCAGCTATACAATTGCCCGCATCACGCCAGGCACTTAAGTCGGGAGATGCAGCTTACCGCCACTAATGCCCGGGGCTTAACTGCATTTTCCGACTTAAATGTCGGGGATGAGTTAGCGCAGATTTCTGCACGCACCTCAGGAGGGTGCAAGTAAAAATGTTAGTCGCAGAATTGCAGGGCGTTCTTGATTAGCTCCGGGCATGCACCCCGGGAGCCTATTTCCACCCTAAAAACTATACCAGAGGTTCCCAAACTCTGTCCTCAGGGCACCGTAACGTTCCAGGATTTAAGGCTATTCATGCTTGGGCGTAGGTGACTTAGTTTTGTGACTTAACCATCTGTGCTAAACCATGGATCCCGTACCCAACCCGTGTGTGGCACCTGCAGGCTAATACTGTATACGAAATAACCAGTCACCCTGGGGAGAGAGATCGCCACGTTCTGTTACATGTCTCCCATATATGCATTTATAGAACCACACATCTCGTTACGCATATTGTAAGATACACTCGTACGTGTGTGTGTGTAAGATCCCAGACCCTGACAGAAGTTTAGGGTGTTTTCCGTAGCCTAAATGCCCCCCCCCCCCCCGTCTCTGGTGGCAATCTGCAGGACATTGGATATCAGTGCCATGTGCGGTGTTACTCCGCTGTCTCTGATAGAAATGAAGGTGGTACAGCTCCTGGTAACGAGGGGGTTATCCGCCTCACCGCTATTTATTCCTGATGATATAACTGTTTTGTTCTTTCCCCAGCGCCATCATGGCCACCGCACCTTACAATTACTCCTATATCTTCAAATACATCATCATTGGTAAGTGTCTCCTGTCCCCTCCCAGTCCAGGGCACTAGTTTATGTACATTGAATTTTCAGATTGCAGAGTGTAAGCTCTGCCGGATGTATTGTTATGTTAAATTGCGTCCATTTATGCTATGGCCGAGCTGTGACGTCGCTCAGGATGCGAGGTTTGCCATCTTATGGATCTGCTGTCACTGTAGTTGTAATAATGTATAACACATCCAGAGTATAGGTAAATGTGCGATACTTCTCCACAATGCTTGTGATTGTTACTGAGTAAATGAGGTCACATTAGCACAGCTGCTCGTAGCTCACCTTCCAGGAGCAACTGTTTTATTATTTACTAATATTATATTGTGTGTGATGTGACTTCCGGGACTGTATGCAGCCGTGTTCCATGGAGAATCCATTCAGTTTGATGATAAAAAATGTTTTGAGTTTAAATTATAGATTGCTTTCTCGGTGATGTCACCGCTTCCTAGTGACTGGATAGGCTGCATTCTCAGTGATGTCACCGCTTCCTAGTGACTGGATAGGCTGCATTCTCAGTGATGTCACCGCTTCCTAGTGACTGGATAGGCTGCATTCTCAGTGATGTCACCGCTTCCTAGTGACTGGATAGGCTGCATTCTCAGTGATGTCACCGCTTCCTAGTGACTGGATAGGCTGCATTCTCAGTGATGTCACCGCTTCCTAGTGACTGGATAGGCTGCATTCTCAGTGATGTCACCGCTTCCTAGTGACTGGATAGGCTGCATTCTCAGTGATCCCACAGATCCCAGCAGCAAAAGTGTGACAGTGTGCTTAAGGGATACTGTGGTTGGAAACAGCAGAGCAGTTATTGTGTGTGATTAATGCATAATGTAACATGGAAACACCGCCAGATAATTCACATGCTTTAACTACTGTTATTGTAGACTGTGTGCTGTAGTAATATATTATTTAAAAGAAAACCTATTGTGCTCTCCTGTTCAGCCCAGCACAGAAGGACTTTTGACTAAACCCCACCGGTGTCTTGTCTGTTACAGGTGATATGGGAGTAGGGAAGTCTTGCCTACTGCACCAGTTCACAGAAAAGAAATGTAAGTGTGTCACTGTGTATTGTGCGAGTGTGGGATGCACATATCAGGGGTTTAATATACGGGGGTCATTGCAATAGGAAGCATAATAATAATTGTACATATCCTATGATCTGCATCTACTGATGCCCATGTGAGATGGCTGTGTGGGGACATTTGGTGTTCTGGCTCTGTGTCATGTCTCCCCCAACATGGCCGCCTGCTGCAGAGGTGTGACCGAGAGCACGGTGATTGTCGTAGCCGTATGAATGTTCCGTTCGCACTGTTAGAGCCGCTTTTTGTCTCCTGTTTGATCACATAACTTAACTGGCACTACCTCTTCCCTCACCAGTTATGGCAGACTGTCCTCATACAATCGGTGTTGAATTTGGTACACGGATAATTGAAGTTAGCGGTCAAAAAATAAAACTGCAGATTTGGGATACAGCGGGACAGGAGCGGTTCAGAGCTGTCACTCGAAGCTATTACAGAGGCGCTGCTGGAGCACTTATGGTTTATGACATTACTAGGTACGTGCAATTTACTCATCTAGAAACCCCGTCTCCCTGTATGGATCCGCTACACACATTCACGTTTGATTTTTCTTTTTTTTTCCCTTTAAACTGGACCAATTTTCTCCACTGTTGTCTTTGAATCCTGGAATAAGGAAATCAATCGGGATTATTAGTGCATAGGGTTTTGTTCTGTTTGTTTAGCCATGTGTTGATGACCAAGACTTTCAGTGTAGTTCGTAGACCCAGCGTGTGTTGTGTAGCACTGACTGTGCTGTTTATAACCAGACACATGGTACAGTTAAAAGGTAAATATGGGCAAAATGATCCTTATTAAAGCAAAACACTAAGGGGGCGATTTCAACTGTATAGGGAGAAATTCAGTTGAATGCGATGTTGAATAGCGTCGGGAATGAGTGCCCGGAGCTGTTCAATTGCCCCCATCGTGCCCTGCACTTAAGTCAGGAGATGCAGGTTACGGGACCTAATGCCAAGTGTTTAGCTGCGGTAACCTGCATTCTACGTCTTAAGTGCCAGTCGCCATGCGGTTAACGCACGCACTAGGCCTGCTGCTAGCACGACAACACTAGTTAAGTTGGATATTGTGCTCGCGAGTGAAAATCCTCTAGTTGCGGGTTAATAGCACAGCCAATTGAAAAGCTCCGGGAACCTCCTTCCTGGCGCTATTCAACATTGCATTTAAGTGAATTGGCATGAGTGCCGCCCACACAATGGCTGCAATGCAGCAGGCACTTGGCCCGGGCAAAGCCGCTAAATGCTGCTAATGGCGTGAATTAGGGCACAAGAACCAAATTGTTATAGAAAATTATCTTCCGTCTAAAGTGACCAGGGAGCTAATTCAATCGTCTGCGCAAACAGCCTCGCGTTGTCATGTCACCTGCATTCTCGTGTCCCAATGCACGGGATTCGCCGTGCGAGGTGTCGGTCACGCTGTAGTTAAGGTGCGCCCGCAACCAGCCACGTTCCTCGATTTTACATGAATGTATCCTCTCACCTCAGGAGGCTGCGGTAAGTGCAGCGTTGGGACTTATCGCACAAACCCATTGAACAACTCTCTGCCGCTATTTCTCATAAACCATTGAATCCCTCCCTAAATGGCGCGTCCTGCATGTCAGGAGCGGAGATCACTGCAGAACAGTATACTCTGTCGTCCAGCACATGACATGGCTCAAGCCCAAATGGCCAGTATACACATTGTAGTGCCCAGTGTAATCCCCGTTGTGGACCAACAGTGAGCGGCCATTGTGCCCAGTGTAATCCCCGTTGTGGACCAACAGTGAGCGGCCATTGTGCCCAGTGTAATCCCCGTTGTGGACCAACAGTGAGCGGCCATTGTGCCCAGTGTAATCCCCGTTGTGGACCAACAGTGAGCGGCCATTGTGCCCAGTGTAATCCCCGTTGTGGACCAACAGTGAGCGGCCATTGTGCCCAGTGTAATCCCCGTTGTGGACCAACAGTGAGCGGCCATTGTGCCCAGTGTAATCCCCGTTGTGGACCAACAGTGAGTGGCCATTGTGCCCAGTGTAATCCCCGTTGTGGACCAACAGTGAGCGGCCATTGTGCCCAGTGTAATCCCCGTTGTGGACCAACAGTGAGCGGCCATTGTGCCCAGTGTGTGTGATCTGCAGATATCGGCGTATATACATATAAGCATGCTCCCTCTCTGTACTGATCTCCCCATTCTCTTACAGGAGAAGCACATACAACCACCTAAGCAGCTGGCTGACCGACGCACGGAACCTCACCAATCCCAACACTGTAAGATCATCCTTGTGTCCGTTACTGTGTCCAGATGTGGCAGCACATGACTAGAGACGCGCCAAAGCCCATCCTTAGGGATTCCTATGAGTACTGAACAAAACCATTGTTTGCTTTATTTAAATGCACGAGGAGGTCTGTAAACTGGCTCATCCGTGTCCTGCGCTGATGTACCGGGGAAACCAGAGTTTTCTCTCGCTAGAACCACTAAGGATCAGGCTGAACACTCCCAGCAGCCAGTGGGCACTGGCAGTACAAATGTTTATTCAGCCAGTAATACGGTCTTCTCTCTCCTCCATAGGTTATCATTCTTATAGGCAATAAAGCCGACCTGGAGGCCCAGCGCGACGTTACATATGAGGAGGCGAAGCAGTTTGCGGAGGAGAACGGTACGTCAGCTTTTCATTAGCGGACATGAAACTTCCTCGCCCTTACTGTATGACGCTGGTAATTACTGTAGTGACATCTCTTATAGTTCCTGTAATAATTAGGCTTTTTTTTTCTCTTTTTAGGCCTCTTGTTCCTTGAAGCAAGTGCAAAAACGTAAGTGAAACGTGACCGTCCTCCCTATACGGCGCTTTCCTTTAAGACTCCTGGAAGTGAAAAGTGTTGGTTTGAATCATTGTTTGGCCATTCTGGGTTATGTTGGGAGACGCAAGAGTATACTGGGAGGTTCTAATCCTGCATTCTCTTAGCACGTTCACTAAGGGTTAGTTTGTTATTGGGACGCTCTTTAGATAAAGCCAGTGTTTTAATTTTACAGTATTTCTTATAATGTCATATCAGAGTGAATTAAGGACTCGAACAACCCCCCCATTGGTTCCTGGTTAGGTCATGTGGCTTGAGGGCACCCGTTTCGGGGTGGTCCCAGCAGTGCTCCATAACTGACGGGTCCGCTCTCTCCCACGCAGAGGCGAGAACGTGGAAGATGCATTCTTGGAGGCCGCCAAGAAAATCTACCAAAATATCCAAGATGGAAGCCTAGATCTGAACGCTGCCGAGTCTGGAGTACAGCACAAACCGTCAGCACCCCAAGGCGGGCGGCTAACCAGCGAACCCCAACCCCAGAGAGATGGCTGTGGCTGCTAGTGACCAAGATGGCTGTTCTGCCCTTTCCTCCTGTCTGTCTCGAGCAGTATTTTTTTTTTTTTTTTGGCTGCCCCGATATTTTCTGTATATCCTACTGGTTTAAATGAAAAGGTGGGGGGGGGGGGGACTCTGCTAAGACGACAGTTTAACACATTACTAAACTGCTACGTAACTATAGATGTATTCAGGTTATCAACGGCAAGTCAAGTAATAAATACACAAAGTACAAAACGTTCCTGCATGGTATAAACTGTAGAACTTTTATTTCTTTCCCCCCCCCCTATATCGTCTTTGTGATGTCGGCAATCCACGATTTAATGCTGGACTCCTGATTTGATCCAGGGCAGTCTGACAGCTGTGATCCCTCCTGTGACTTGTCCGATTCTGTCTCCCTTAGGGAATAGGTTCATTTGCTGTGAATAATTTGGCTGAGGAGGGGGATTCACTGTCTGTTACCTGCTCACCTGTTCCGAGGGGGGTTTTACTACATTCACTTTCGTCTTAAGGAAAGAATCTGGTCCCCCCCCCCCCTTGTGCTGAGATTCAGCTTTATGGGATTTTCTCCTTCATTTAATACGTATATATGTACAAAGAACACACAAGACGGAAGGAGCAGCTCCTGGCATTGAATATATTCTGTGCATATGATTTTAATGACGACATATTGAATTACTGGCATCCGTATAGTCCCAGTGTGTACAGTGAGACCACATTGCCGCCTCCCATCCGCATCGCACATTAGATGTAAATGCCGTTAAAGCGCTCGGCGCCGCCGTATCTGCACCTATCCTGAAATGTCCTTTTTTTTTTTTTGCACTGTGGTTTATACAAAGCGGTTTTCTAGAAATCTCGTTGTGCGATGAGCAGTGTGATAATGCGCTTTTGTTTGCTGTCCATTTCCTGCCTTACGATGTATAGAAATGTAAAAAGGCTGGGTAACTATTGCACATTTTTATGCTTTTTTTTTCTTCGTTTTATTATTTTTTTTTTTCATCTGTTTGGAGAATTCAGATTTAAAGTTCTGCTGCTTTTACGATTAACTTTTTGTGCATTTTTTAACACTACAGTGGGCTGGTTTTTAGAACTCAAATGCATTTTTTTTTAAAGCAATTAGTATCCTGATTACTTTCTGACGCGGGACGGTTCCTTTCACATGATCAGCGCTTGGTTCTGATGTATTGTGTTTAGTAACTTTTAGATTTTTAATTTTATTCTTGAAGTCTATGTTCTGGACAGGCGTGCTGTGATCTAACCCCAATATAGTACAGGAGACGTCAGGACTTTTCTGTTAGCAGGTTCTGTACAAGAGTCCCGCCAGCATGGCTAGCATCATACAGGCATGTTCCCTAACATTAACCGGCTACAGACTTCCCCCTACCAGTAAGACGTGCGAGAGCGTTGGTACAGCGACAGGACTGGAAGGTTAGGGCCGCCAGAGCACAGGGACCACAAACTACCCACTGCTAAACTTCTCGTCTCCCCCCACGTCCCTTCAGTTACAGCCACCTCTTTATAGGTGTGACTAAAGGACTTCCTCGGACTGCTGTACTTTTTTCCCTTGATGTAACAAAATGCTATTAATCTAAATATTTGTAAATAAAGTACCTGTATCTAGATAATTTATAACTTGTTTCGTTATTTTTTTCACTGCTTTTAGAAGTGTGGCATTTGTGGTGTGCTGGTTATGTTCTTGTATTGTACGGGTTACAGAACAATGTGAATCAAGACCCCCCCCACCACACACAATCTATAGGTACTGCACCGGGAGATGTTCTCAGTCCGTCCACAAGTGTAAGTATAGCAGCGGCACTTGGCTAGGACCTCCTGGCCTGTGTCCACTGTTTATCTCCTATGCTCCGTTTGGAATAGTTGATGCTTTTTTTTGCTTTTGTCCCCGTGACGATAGGTTTCCCGTACAGAGTCAGTATGGGCAGCGGTACGGAGACTGTTCTGACACCGCGTTGCCTAGAACATTACGCAACAGAGTTCTTGTGGGACCTGCTGCGAGAACTTGCGTTAGATCCCCTGTGAACAATACAAGATGTTGTTAGAGGGAGTGGAGCACAGGCCTCGGGGATCCAGCTACGTTAGACTTTAACCATCTCAACATTCTGATGTCGACATGCACAAACATCGTGACAGGCACTAGATTGACATCTGAAATGTTGACATTCTCAGAATGCCGTCTATTAAATGTCAGCCTAACCTACCACACCCAGGCCTGGTCTCCCGCTTCAGCTACAAATAAAGCTCCTCAGAGATTCTTTCTTTGATTTTTATCTCTGTGGCAGCCATAATGTAAGGGATAAAATGTTAGGCAGTAGTCTATGATTCTCAATTATAGTAGTACGATGTAAATAAGAGATGTAACAATAAAATATAGTGCAAATATGAAGTAATTAAATAACTGTCTTAGAGTTGTAATACTTAATACTACCTGGGATACCTGGTTGAAGAATGGACCTTGAAGTACATCTGCAGCCTTCATTTGTTACTTTGGAGACCAAGACACATGAGAATGTGCAGGTGCGGTCTGACAGTTGATCCTCAAACTCTCTGCTCTTCTGTTGGAGCTCTGCCTGCCCCTCACTGGTACATATCAGCCTGTGCCCTCAGATCAGTGCAGTTTTAGGCACTGGGGGATCTCCTGAGCCAACTTGCTTAAACCAAAATTTCAAATCCGAGACTCCATGGTTCATTTGGTGGGCACCATGGCCCTGACATACTTCAAACATAGCCAAAAACCAATCCTGGGCAAGCTAAACATAATCCAATTTAATAATTCTTTGTCTAAAACAAGCCCTCCTTAGCATTATAATAAGTGCAACAAGGCAGCAAAAACTATTACTGAGGCTCAGTCACCCTTGGCTACAAACTTATGAGACTCTTTAGGAATCTGATGTAGAATCCAAATGAATTTTATTTCCCTCCGGTTAGTAGCAGAACATATGCACATCTGTGTGAAGGTAATTTCCAGGGTAATAACTTGGCCCCTCCTATGAAGCTGGGGGATGGTGCTGGTGCGCAGTCTGGAATCAAGTAATGGTGAACAATCTGTATGCCACGCTTCCTCTGCATTTCCAAGGTCTGCAATGCCCTGAATGATAGCAAGCTGCTAATAAGACTTTTATAATGCAATCTCTTTCTCTTCTTCAGCCTTCCTCCGAATGCATTTCAGCTCTGGTTATGCCTCTCCCCGATGAGGCCAGTTTGTGTACTGACTGTGCTAGATCTGTGGCTTAGCTGTTCCCGGTATGAGCCGGCGGTCACTTATGTGTTACTGAGGACTCCATCAGGTCATTTCCGAAGTAGACCTCTGTACCAGCCAGTGGGGAAGCTGTACAGCGTGGAGCGCTAGAAAGCTGAAGAGCTCCCCTCAGTGTCGTTTTGATTGCAAAACAATTATGGTTCACTTCACTTAGCTGTCCAGTAGGCTGGAGACGTAGGTCAGTGCGGTTGTATGCCGCACTCACGAGCACTCGCTGATATTTGGTTGCAGCCTCCATAGGTCTGAACAAAAACCGAGTGAAGTTGGTAAGGTGAGCTGCTGTTGCCAGGCACTTTGCCTCACTCCTAATTGAATTGACCCCTTAGATCATTTCCTGTAGTAACATTTCTATTAGTGCTCTTAATGCTTTGGAGAAGTTGCCCATAGCAACTGATCAGCTTCTACCAATCTTACTGTAGAATGAACTTCATAAGTGCAACCTCAAAGAAGATTGCTTGCTACGGGCAACTTCTATTACACAATTAATACAGCACCCCCATTATCTCCTGGGTGCAGGATCATTGGCTGATACTGATTTTGGAAGGAAAATCCTTTGAGCAGTTGCTAGAAAAATTGTTGTTGAAATTGTTTGTACTTTTCCTTTCTCACATCACATCCAATGCAGGAGGTACCTGATGCATACCCAGCAGGTCCGTGCAGCGTTCTTTAGCTTCCATGGGATGTGGGAGCAGGAGACTCACCAGGATGCCCCTGTTAACACAGAGCCTCACGTGGTCTAGTGATGTCGCTAATTGGACCCTGGAGAAACTGGCAACATGTGGCGTGGTCCGATGAGTCATGGTTCCAGTTGTTTTGGGTGGGGTGTAGGCTTGTGGTGGTTCCATTTTGGTGTCTGGTGTGCTTATGTAGTATGAGTTGGGGCCGGTGGTCTGTTTGAACACATCATTGACCAGTAACTGCTACGTTGCATTGCTTGAGGACCATTCGCAGCCCTTCATGTACCCCCACAATGATGCCAGCAGGATAATGCACTGTTATTGGTCCCAAGTTGTCCAGAATTGGTTTGAGGAGCATTCTGACGAATGACGTGGCCACCACATTTGCCTGATATGAACCCAATTCAGAATTTATGGGAGATGGTGAAGAGGTTAATTTGAACCTAAGATCCTGCACCTACAAATATCAGGGAGCTGTGGGAAGCTATGAAACCATATGGGTCACCATCTCCCCAGGAGGGGAGGGGAGGGGAGGGAGGGGGTCTCCCATCCACCTGTGGAATCGATGCATAGTGTAGTTGCTGCACTTGGCCGGGCTAGAGGGGGTTGTACCATCATACCAGGCCTCAATCCCATGACTTTTGGCACCTTCCAAGGAGTTTCTTTTTCTTGCCTACCCTGCTGGCGGCAGCGGGAACATGTTTATGATAGCCGCCATGAGTAAGGCAATGAATGGTAATAACTGGACTGTAAAAGGACCTTTCAGGTATAACATTGAAGGCTCTCTGTAACACCGTGATGCATCTTACTCAGTAGCTGTGAATAAACAAATGCACATACATAGAAGACAGGGATTTATTTATATATAAAACTCCGTACAAAAATATGGCTCTTTTTTTTTAGGAAAACTGTTGCAAATATGTAATAAATTATTATATACAAATCAGTGCATCTCCAGAATGGCGTATTGGAACAGCGCTACGTAGACAGATGTATGAGCGCCATTATACAGATCCTCCAGTCCGAGATGTGGAAGAGAAGGAATTGTCTCCATCTTCGCCTGTAATACAAACATATCATCTGAGCTTCATCTTCATACAAAGCACTCTTATTGCTCCAAGTTTTAAGGATATCCATGCTTGAGTACAGGTGAATTATTTAGTACCCTATTCATTTTGATTTAACCATCTGTGCTCAACCATGGATAGCCTTAACACCTGGACTGTTAGAATGCCTTGAGGACCGAGTTTGGGTATCCCTGTAGAACATGTGCTGTTGCCTATCACAACCACTTGGCCTGTTTTCCTAATAAAGTGGACAATGAAATAATCTATGAGTAAATGTTCCTGATTCTGGTTTACGCTCTGTATGTATAGACTCCACCATTGCTGTATTAGTGTGATACAGCACACAGGGCGTACCCTTCCCCACTAGTGGACGGTGGAGGCAATAGGTTCCTCTAACACCTCACCATTACTGCGCTATAACCAGCTACTGTTTTGTGAATGTCTTTAGTTACGTTACAGGCAGACCCACAAGTACCAAATTAGGACAACCGCATTCTTGCAGCCAGATAGGGCTCAATGGGGTAGATGTATTATAGCGGCACTTAACGTGCCATGCCGCTATAACGCTTTCTGCTTCACCTCTTTACCGAGCCGAAGCAGGAAGCTCTACCGATGAGCTGTATGAACATCTCATTGCCCGGAGAGGGGGAGCGTTAACTCAGCGCTACCCGCTGGAGACCACAGCGCATCAGTCCCGGCCGGCTCCACTGAGCATGCGTGGGATCTCGCAAGTATCGCGAGATCCTCGCGTGGAGCCGGCAGGGACAGCAATGTCCCTGCTGCGGGGATAGGGCATCGCCAGGCTGTAACTAGCGACAGTGGGCTGAACGGTCAGCCGATCGGCGCTGCTATCATTTACCGCCCAGACCCCCGATCATACATCTGGCATCAGCGCACATAACCTGCACTGATATCGCTTCTGAGCTTCATACAGCTCCCCCATTTATTGTAATTGGAGAATTCTACGGTTACTAATGTCTATTTATAAAAAAACATTACACACAATAGATTAATCTGTCCCGCTAACCTCACCTTTCTCCACCAGGGGGCAGGGTCATCACCTCTGTACTGATGTAAACCTATAGAACATAGTACTTAGAAGTAAGTAGCAGCACTTACCTAGAGCATGTACTCCTGGCGTGGACCCTGGGTAGAGATGCCCATTGGCTCAGTAACTGAAGCAAAATTGGAACTTGGTTTTAAGCTCTGGAATAGAAGAGCAGCTACTGTCAGCCACCTGTGACCAAGTGTAACTACAGACCGTATCAGTTCTGTAATGATCACAGTGCCCCTAGTGGCGGGAGATGAACCTGGCATGATCGGAATAACCATTGTATATACAGAAATAACCCACAGGCTCCAAAGAGGGACCTTGTTACCATTCAGATAAATGACCTGGATTCATTTATACAGTGACTGACAGCAGCTACAGAATCTATATAGTACATACATACTATACACATGTAAATAGATAAAACGCCACCTTTTACAATAACTCTCACCTGGCTGGGAAGGATGAGCAGATCTTCGCCAGAGAAGTTATGGGAGTGAATTGGCGAATCCGGCGAGAGGTTACTGACCAATACGTCCAGGGCATCCACCCGTCTCCGCAGACTATGCAGACAGCCCTCTGTCTGCTGCCTCCCTCTACTCAGCACGTCTGCTTGTTTGGACATCCGGTGGTGGAGCTCGGCCTGAAGAGGACCATAATCATAGTATACACTGGCTATAATAACATCCGCCACGGACTTGTCCTTTGGGCCCTATTAAAGAGCTTATGCTCAAGAGATTGCAGGCAAGGGTCTAAGGCTGGGTACACATTTAACGATGTGTACCCAGCTGACCTGTCGTGCGGGGGGGTCCCGGCGTCGGCGAGTGCATGCACACTTGCTGATGCTGGGAGCGACATCACGGCAGCATGGCCCTCGCTGACTATGCACAGGAGTGGGCATAGTCAGTGACATTGAGTGTATACACTGGACGATGTTGTTGACATGACGTCCGATCCAGCTGGATCGGACGACATATCGTCTAGTGTGTACTGGCCCTAAAGAGTCGGTAATCTAGTGGAAAAATTATCAGAAGTCTACAAAAGACATTGGGGGGTATTCAATTAGGTGCGAAAAGTCAGTTTCTGCTGAAAAGTTTCACCGCTGATGTCATTTCGCCAGGCGAAAACTTTACCACGTATTCAAATCCAAAGAATTTTTGCCGGTGCGGAAAATCAATGCATTGGAATAGGTGACAAATATTCCGCTTTGAAACCAGGCGGCAAAAAGTGCAGAAATGGGGGTTTGGGGGGTGCAAATTTGCGGAAACCACCCTGCACCCTTTAAACAGGCCCCCAAAAAGGTAAACTGTAAGAAAAAAAAAAAAAAACTTAGCGTCCTCAAAAAGTTGGGCTGATTTCCCCAAATCTGACAGGACTTTTCGCTGGTTTCGAATTCGCCGTGTTCTGTTTTTGCCGATTTGGAATTGAAAACGGGGATGAGCGCGATACTTTTCTGCATGGAAAACCAGCGATGTCGGCGAACAGTCGGGGACTTTTCGCTTCTAATTGAATATGCCCCATTGTGGGAAATGATATAAAAAGCAATAGGCAAAGCCTACGATTGATCTCCTTTCTGCCTGGGAGAAGAGTAACTGGCTGATACCGCTACAGGCTGTATAATGAGCGCACGAAGGCGGCCACTCTAACCATTCCGCTAAACTCAGATGCTGCATGTGGTGAATGTGGGAAGAGATCAGAACTATAAATGGGTTTAGGGTCAGTTACCTTAAGTCTGTCCTCGTGCTGCCGGAGCTTCTCCCTCAGAGCATCGCCCCGCCAGTGCTCATCCTGTAAGGCAGAAGCAGAGTTCTCTATAACGCATCGGATACAGACTCCCGTATCTATCGGATACTGATACACGACATCTGAGGCATGAACTACAAACGGCAGAAATCAGAGCCAGGTAACGTTATTGGGAAGTGGTGGTTTCTAGGTCTGTGATGACCCCCTCTGCCTGGTGTTTATGCTAAACGCTGATAAAACAGGCTTTATCCAGTAAATACCAACACTCGGACTCACTCATTTTGCAGTGTGACAATTGTTGAACCTGTAAACACTGATCCATCACCCTTATGTCACATTGCTGCTGTTACTTCCCTTCATATTGATGGTCTTCAGCTCTGACCTCCAATGAGACAACCACTCATTGGAGGTCCATTTATTAAGCAGCGAGGCGTCTCGCCCTGTGAGTAGGTGCAGCCATGTGCCGCAGTTAGGGTAGCTCCAAACTCACAGATAATTATTCACAGCCCCATAAACTTCCGTGAGATCAGGCAGCGAGTTTAGGCGCCGTTACAACAGAAACTCCTCCCACCCCTTATACACACACAATGGCGACGTCTACTTGGTATAGATTGAGAGTTTTCTGGACAGGTGATGGCTAGAAGTCCGGCACCCAGACTGGGAGTTGCAACCGGAACAGAAAAACGGTCTCTTTCCAATGGAGAACATGCAAATATTTATTAAGTACGGACAGTTTGCGAACAGAATTTGCCGTCTGGCGCCCACTCACCGTTAGGCGGCTTCTGGTTCTCCCCAGTTTGTCCTGGGAAGCGGAGTTTGAGGAGAAGGGAAAGTTCTCCTTCAGCATCTCCAGCTGAGACTGAAGACTCTGGTTCTGCTCTAGAACGTCGCCCACGTCCTCCGCCAGCTCGTCCTCCTCTGCACAATGGAGGTCTTGTAGGGTGCTCTGGATCTCCATCTTCACTTGGGCTTTTAACGCTTTCACAGCTTCATTCACCTCCTGTTGTCTCTTGTCCAGTTCTTCTTGACTCTTCAGCTACAATGGAAAGAACCTGTTACTCCAGACCTCTGCAGCGGAATGACGGGGCCGCTGCAGATTATGGGCTGGTGTTGGGAGACCGTAAATGTAATTGTGTAGCGAGTGAAATGCCAAAAATCCTAAGATTTCTCAGGGTGAGAATGCATGACACAAAATTCACCAGTGAGTAAACAAGGAAATCCTGAAAACATGTTGTGTTGGGAGCACAGAGGAGCGAGTCTGTAGGGAAGGGATTGCTGCCCCAATAACATTACTAGAGCGGTACAAATCACTATAGATTTGTAAAAGGGGCAGAGGGTTAATGGTTAACACATTACTTGCCATGCGAAAGTGACTTGTTTACATGGGTTGGTTAAGGGATCCGGCAGTCAGAATCCCGACTACTTTACCATCCCGGCGACTGTAGGTAGTATCCTAACCCCTAACCCTACCTATAACCCTCCCTCCCCGATGCCTAAACCTATCCCCCCCTCCCTCCCCACACCCTAAACCTAACCCAGCCCTCAACCCAGCTAATTACCTTTGGGATTCCGGCAGTCTAGAAGCCGGCACTGGTATTCCGATGAGTGTCGGGATTTCGGCGTCGGCATTCTGCCCGCCGGAATCCGCTGTCGGGATATTAAACGTATCCCGTTTACAGACATTAATGGACAACTAGTGGTTAGGAGTAGAGTGATTTTCAGTATTTTAATAATATGAGATTGATTGTAACAGGATGATGTTCCTAATATAGAACCAGTTATAACTGATGACCTCACAAGTAGCGGCAATTCTCATGTACCTCTTTCCTCAGAGCAGCGTGTTCTGCCTCCAGGAGTTTCAGCTCCTTCAGAAGCCGCTTGGCTCTCTCGTGGTTGTCATAGGCGGCTTGTTCCACCGAGATGAACTGCTTCCTCAGGTGGCTGTTGTCCCGTTTCTGCTCCTAAAACACAGGAACAGGGTTATAACTTCTGCGGAGTAACTAGTGGCGATGATTACATCAGTGAGAAGACTACACGCGGCTCTAGCGCCATCCAGTATATATACTAGATCTGCGTGGTAGTCTGCCATTATACTGTGCCGCAGGATGTCGCTAGCAGTAGAACCATTACGCTCGGCTAATTCGCAGGCGCAACTTTGGTTTGTTTGCCATCAAGTCACAGATAATAAATTAGCTTATGTGACAGAAAACGGAACGCACTGACAGAGCGCAATGGCGCCAGGCACCATTTCCATGCAGCAGCCAATATAACTTGTATCTCTTATATAGGGCGGTACTCAATTTGAGGCGAAAAGCCGGTATCGGCGATAAAATTTTGCTGATTGTCTTTTTCCCCATATTCAATTACACTGACTTTTCGGCAATGGGAAAAGTCAATGTAAAAAAACGGGGATAATTTTTCGCTTGCCTATAGCAGGCGAAAAAAAACATGCAGAATTGGGGTTTAGGGGTGCAGGCTTTAAACAAATTGCCTGCACCCCTGGGGACGGAAAAAAAAATGTTTATGTTAAAAAAAGAAATGTAAAAAAAAAATTGTGACACCCCAAAAAACATCTGTGACATAGAACACCCTGGAGGGATAATCACAGTAGCCGCATCAATGTGAGCAGCAGGCTGGAGAAAGCCAAAACATCAGCCACAGGGTCCCATGCAACAGCGCCCCCCTAAGGCCAAGTGTATGGCTGTATTCTTCAGCTCCGGTCCCTGTTCTATGTCCCAGACATATCACATTTGTCTACAATGTCCCAGGAAGCCTGGGGTGCAAAAAGTCAGAGTTTCCCTTTGCTGTGTCTCATCTCATATACAAGAATCATTTACTGGATTGTATACGTCCTCCTGCAACTTTTTTAAATAAACGGCTTAGTCTTCTAGGTTTATGATGCTGTTCATTTCAGCCATGTATTATATCATCAGGCAGAGCGCTTTCTTTCCACCGTTCTGAGATAACACAAAGTCTGCTGGAATCTCTGCACTGAAAACAGTGGTGAGAATGGGATGATATAAAGACTTTGCTGAAAGGCACTGAAAATACTCAGACAAATTCTGCCCTGTTCTCGCCCCGTTCATAATACACTTATTTCAAGCAAAGGCCACATCCCCTTTGCCGCGTGTCTGGCCTCCTTTACACCAAACCATTGAGGTTGTCCTGCAAAAGTGAATTTTCAATGTATTTGGGCATGTCCTAATCCACACATTAATGTCCTCTAGAAGGTGAAGGATCGTGGGTAATCACAACTAGGGAAAAATCGGGACTCTTATTAGATCTTCCAGGGATAATTTTACACTTTTGCAGTAAGAAAATCTGTGTGTCTGCAACACAGGACCTGATTCAGAGCCAGGCGCTATTTGCGGACGGTCGTTCCAAAAAAAGGGGCCGGCTATGTAAATTGAGCGCTCACTCTTTGCGGTTTGTTGACGCCTCTATGTCTGAGCGAGCGAACGAAAAATGCGCTCGCTATTTTGTAAAGACGCCCCTTTGCCGTTCGCAACACACGTCATCTCTGGTATTTATTAGATTAATCGGGTACACCGAAAGGCATCTGAACTGCTCGCAGTGCTTGTGGTAGCTTTTTCTAACCGCTATCACTGCGAGCAGTTCAGGCTAAAAGACAACCAAGTGACGTGGTCGATGACGCTCCTTTACTAATTATGCACTCCCATTAAACGCCCTTTTGACCGTTAGGCACGCCTGTTCGGATCTCCACTCCCCCGTTTTCAAGCACCTTCTCCTGTTACCACCCCCAAACGGTACATTCTGTCAATCACATTAGCAGCCCCTCGCTGTTTTGCGAACGCACGATTTCCGACCCCCAATGACTGGTTTGCGCATGCGCATTACGACCCATACGCATGCACAGTTGTGCGAACATCACTCAGAGCGAACGAGCGGCTCTGAATCAGGCCCACAGTCACTACTTTTTTGCTGCCTTGTAAATGCTGAGACCGCTTCCTCATGTAGGGGAACATTCAATATATGTCTGCATTTTGATGCGGGATCACTGCACACCCCAGGAATACAGAGAGTTTTAGCGCAGCAATTTACCATTGTTACACCTGCCGGAGAGGTGGTGTGGAAAACATACGGTGTAGTTTACCGTCTGCAGTCAGCATAACGCTGGCTGCGTAGTCCCCTGACCATCTTTGCTTCCTTGTGCACCATTCTGCACATGTGCAAGGCAGAAAACCCGCTCATGCGCAGTAGAGAGAAGCAGAATCCCTGAGATTTGTCGGCTTTCCGCTTATTTTGTACTGCGCATGCACAGGACGCCCGGCAGTTGTCTTGAGCCGTCGGATTGCACTATAAGTGTGCATAGCGCCATCTTTAGGTAGCTTTGCGCAATGTGGGCCTGATTCAGACCCACTCGCTAGATGCGTTCGCACGCAGCAGTCAGCTGCCAAAGTATGCAATTGCTGCGATCACACGGCAAGGCATTAGCATGCCCACTATGACTTGGCATGCGATCGCGGTGTGTATTTAGACGTCCAAACGCCTGTCTTAAGAAGCTCACTTTCCCTTAGTGATACAAGTCATCTCCAGGAAGTGTATACAACAATCGGTAACATCGAGTAACATCGGACCCATACGCAGCACTTGTGCCTGACCATACCCTACCGCAGAAACTGCGAGTGCTTCAGTGTGTAATTCAGCCATGTGACGTGTACTATGACGCTGCGTCTTAATTATGCACGCCTCTGAAACGGCGTTCAGTCGCACAGACACGCCTGCGTTCGCACCAACACCCCCCCCGTTTCCTTTGACCATCCCCTGTCACCATCCACAAACGGCTCGTCCTGTCACTCATTCTAGCGAAGTGTCTATGTACAAGGGGCGATCGTACGGACTGGTTCGCGCACGCGCACTAGTCTAATAGGCATGCACACATTGCAAACAGCAGGCTACGTGCGAACGCAGCCTAGCAAAACGGGTCTGAATCAGGTCCTGTGTTCAAACTTTGACCTAGCAGGCCATGAGGCCACAATGCAATGCATAAACGGAGGGACCCAGGAGAAATCTGTGCTTACACGGTGGTCTCCCTCTCCTTAAATAGAGAGAAGGAGTAATGACCCGGTAAAAGAATTATTACTACTTAATAATGGACCCCTCAGAAGCTGCTGGATTGAGACATAGAAAATCATTGTCTGTTCACCTCTAAGCCACTCGCAGACAAGGGGACCCTGAAACGCTCTAGTTTCACATTATTATATCATATTAAATAAACAGACACATTCAAAATAGTCCTAAAATCCCTGGCGGTTGTATAGTCCACGCGGCAGAGAATGAATAACTTACTGCGGCCGCTTCCTCGTACTGTGTCCGCTGGCTGGAGACGGCTTCCTTTAACATCGCCAATCTCTTCTCATCTCTCTTGCGCTCTGAGGTCACCTGGTCTTCTAAGCCGCTCAGATCTTTCCTGCAGATCTCCAGCTCTGTTTGCAGCGCCAATAGCGCACTTGTTTTTTCCCGTAACTGTTCCTCTCGCTCCGACAAGTGATGTCCTGGAAGTAAAACAGAACTTTTCACTGGCTGTCCGATCGCGGGGAGATGTTGGTTAACGTCAAGGCGCTGCGCTCTGCGGCTGGTGTTTCCCAGCAATATTTTGCAGCGAGAGAGTTTAAAATGATCTGTCATTGATCAGATGAGTGGGGGTACCAGATGCTATTGCTATAAACCCCCCCCCTGCTGCCGTGATAATGCAGAACCCGCACTATAAGCAGCGCTATTGCACATGTGCCGGAAGATTTTTATAAATGCTCTCTGCACTTCCTGCCTGTAGCCATATTAAAGGACACTGCAAGAATATATGTTCTGAGCCTCTAGTGTCTGATAACCGAGCACCGGAGCCTCCAGTGAGCGAGACAAAAAGGCTTCCTCTTAATTCCTATGGAGGTATGAGAACTTTTGCAATATAAACCGTACAAAATGTACTGCTGACTCAGCTTAATGAACGCAAAGGACAATAAATAGAATTACTCGTGCTGGCCAGGGATTCCTCCAGGGCGGCGCACCACTTCTCCTCCTGTTGTAGTTTCAGAGCGCGCTCCTCCATGGCGCTGACCTTGCCGCTGATCACGTCCAGGGTACTTTCCCGCTGTAACCGTTCCCGCTCATACAGCTGTCGCTCATCCTCTAGTTTAGCTGCCGACTTTCTCAGCTGCTCGTCCTGACCTTCAATATCTTTCATCATTTGCTTTAGTCGCTGGGGGGGGGGGGGAAACACACCAGGAGTTTGTATAGCTACGACAATGGACAAAGGCGTTGTACACAGCATGTAGGGCAATATCCGCAATAACCAATCTGACAGTGGCTTTCATCGTGTGATCGTACTAGTGGGATAAAAGCCAATTGCTGATTGGTTGCATTTAAGTGCACTGTTTACATTATCCCCCTGCAACGTTAGTAAATGAGTGTCTGTATTACAGCAAGTAAGGTACCGTCTGCCAGACTGGGTGTTTATTACTAATAAAAATACAGAAGGACCTTTTCAACTACCTCCCAAGAAGAAACAATGGACGAGTCCAAAAAGCAGATGATATATTACAGGTTACTCTTACCCCTTCCTGCTTTGTCAGCTGGTGTACGGTCTCCTCTATGGCTCCCTGCAGCTGTCTCAGGCGCTTCTCTTTGCTGCGCTCTTCTTCCTGCAGCAGTCTGTACCTCGCCGCGGTCTCTGCCGTGTCCTCCTTCAGAGCGGACAGTACGTCGTCCCGATGTTTTGTGGCTTTCCTCAGATCCTGAACGTAACGAAATGCGGTTAATGGGCATTTGTGACCCCGAATCCCCAGATTCGGGACTGACAAAGCTAAACGACGATTACAATCCACATCCGTCTGTAGGTGGCTGCGCCACGGGGCTGATTCAATCAGCTGCAATAAGCCGTATGCGCGTTCTGGAATAGCTCATTGTGGAAACATCATCGCATAATAATCGGCGATGTAGTGACTACCGTACCGGGCAAGTATACGTTCAGCCGAGCATGGCGGCGATGTCCAGCGGCACATCAAGTATATTTATATTGACCCCTAACAGCGACCACGGTAATGAATACCAGATAGTCTCCATGTGTATTTCAGGCTTATCTTACACTAGAAAAGGGACGATGTACAAGTATTTACAGACATATAGATGGGCTGAGTGAGCACAATAAGGAATTGTCAGGTTTACATCTAAAATAAGAACTCCTGGATGTTATTCCATAGATACAAACAAAAGGAAGCACTTTGGGAAATGTACATTTCTAAATATACAACTAAAAGTAAAATAAAATAGCTTTAGGGGCTACTAAGTAGCCCCTTTGCATTAACAGTAACCCGACTCCTGGCCGGGCACCAACTCAAAATGAGGTGCCTCTGGCACGGTCGGCGGGGTATAGGGAGGATGGACCAGTGCATTCTGGGAGCAAAGCTTTAACTGCGCGGTGCCCGGGATCCAGATCCAACCTACACCCAAGGTCTCCCTGTGGAGCCTATGGGCCCTGAAGAAGAAATGTACATTTCTAAATATACATCTGTAAATTTTAGATGGAATAATGAATCTGGCTTCCAGTGTCCCCCAGTCTTCATACCCCTAATGTGTTTCCAGTAATATTTACCTGCTCCACCGCCCTGAGCTGATCCCTCAAGTCAGAAAGTTCATCTTTCAGCAACGCGACCTCCTCCCTCTTCTCTGCAAGAAGGGAAACACTGAAACATTAAACTTATGTATGGAACAAGGACATGTCCACGCAGAGACCTCACATAGGTACCGAGCAGTGTTCTGGCATACGCTATAGAGGAGAGCAGTGCAGGATTGCGCCCCCTAGCTGTGGGCTTACAGGGCTTAGATTACGTATACGGGCACCCGGTAATATACCAGTAGAGGAGAGACGCTCCGGAATCTCTATTAGTGGGCCTCCGATGTGATGCTGCTGGCTGTCGCCAAGGTCTCACCTTGTAGGAGCTGCTGTGCGGTCGCAGTTTCCGGTCTCAGGAGCTCTCTCTGTTTGTTCAGCTGGCCGAGATCATTTTGCAGACTCCTTATATCGGATTCCAGTTTCTCCAGCGCGACGGTCGCTGTTCTGTTGCTTTCTTCTGTGTCAGCCAAAGCTCTGATGTAGAAAGAAATGAATTTCAACTTCCACATAAAAGTTATCTTCATTCACAAACCAACCAACTAAACAGCTCCAAGCCTGTATCTTTATCCTAGATGAGAGAACCATGTTTGCAGGCACTATGGGGCTCATGCAGAATTGCACACAAGTCCGTTGTATGGCCGGATCTGACCATTTTTGCCATGGTGCATGCTCTGTAGCCCAGTGCACTTGGCAAATTAGATGCATTTGGGTGAATATCCGCACTTAGGAGCTCATTCAGACCCGCTCGCTAGATGCGTTTGCTCGCAGCCTGCGTATGCAAATCCAGCGCACACCCAGCAAGGCAGGCGATCGCACGGCAATGCATTAGTACGCCCACTATGTTTTGGCGTGCGATCACTTAGTGTATGTAGATGCCCACCTGCGCACGTAGTCTCCTGGAATTGCATGAAAATATTGGTACATCGAGCACCATCGGATGCGTTCGCAGCGCTTGAGGTCGACTATACCCTGCCGCAAGCACTGCGATCACTTCAGTGTGAAATCCCACCAAGTGACATGTACTGTGACACTGCCTTCTAATTATGCACGCCTCTGAAACGGCGTGGCAACACTCAGGCACGCCTGCGTTTGCACCTCCACTCCCCCGTTTCTAGTGGTCTGCCCGTCACCATCCACAAACGGCCTCTCCTGTCACTCACTCTGCTGGGCTGTCTATGCGCAATGAGCGAACGCATTCTGATCTTTCGCAGTGGCTTGCGCACGCGCATTGCGATGTATACGCATGCGCAGATCGCAACTATCGGTCAGCTACGAGCCTTCGCATCCTAGTGAGCAGGTCTGAATCAGCTCCTTAGTTCTATATAAGCAGCACCCCCTCCTGGGCAGAGGAGATTGCCATGTACCCAGAGCCACACACAGACTATGCTCCAGGGATGATGTGTGAGGGGTTATGCCGGGCAGGGCAGGGTCGGGAGGAAGAACACACGTAGCTGGGAAAGGCTCAGAGTGTAGAACACATAATGGAGTCTGGGATTACGTCTTATTCTTGGCGAGTTTCCGCTCCAGCTCCTGGCTGCTCTCCTCCAGGTATTCCTTCTCGCTGCTCAGGGTCTCCACCTTCTCCTGCAGAGTGTGCATCTGAGACATGAGCAGCTCTATCTCGTGGTGATCCTTCTCCAGCAGCTGCCTCTGCCAGTCCACCTCGCAGTGTAGCCGCTGTGACGTCCTCTGCAGGTTCTCCAGCTCCAGCTTCCCCTGGAAATACAGCCAGAGACATGTGTACAGAGGGCCGGTATCAATGGACGCTATCTGATCACACATGTATGTATACAGGGGTCCTGTCTCTTATTCAGAAGACCGTTCTACTATACAAAAAGTTCCATAAACCAGAAAAAAATAAAATAATAATTATGAAATGCTGGTGATCATGTCAGACACCCAAACACCGAGCCCCCTCCTCCTATAGTCACTGTGACGAGCTCCGACAAATATCATACACACACAACCAAGAGCGACCGCCTGCACACGCTACGAGGAACTCTGATAAAATGTGTAGTAAGACTATCATGCATATAAACCTTATGCCCCTACAATCACTGTAAGGAGCTCTGCTTAACAGTATATTCAGAATGGCTTTCCCAGATACCAAATAACCAAGCCCCTCCCCTCCTTCAGTCACTGTGAGGAGTTCTACTTAACAGTATAATGATAACATATGCAAATACCTGATCACCAAGCTCCTCCCCTCCTTCAGTCACTGTGAGGAGTTCTACTTAACAGTATAATGATAACATATGCAGACACCTGATCACCAAGCCCCTCCCCTCCTTCAGTCACTGTGAGGAGTTCTACTTAACAGTATAATGATAGCATATGCAGACACCTGATCACCAAGCTCCTCCCCTCCTTCAGTCACTGTGAGGAGTTCTGCTTAACAGTATGAGGAGGGACCTAATCCCAAGCCCCTCCTCCTTCTGTCACTATGAGGAGCTGCAATAAACTACATAATGAGGGAAATATCATACAGAGAGACCCGAACAGCAAGTGTTTTCTACTACAGCTGCCATGAGGAGCAGAAAAGAATGCCTAGGAGAGTTTGGGAAAATACAGGATTTCTTTTTGAATCAGTTAGTTAGGAGAAAATCCAGCTACAGAGACAAACTGTGCTATATGCAGGGAAAGCACCACCTGATGTTGTGCGCGGCACAAAAACTGAGCAACCGTATCTTTACCCTGTGATTTAGCGTTGAGCTGGGATTTGCTCACCACTCCACCAAGCTTAAATCTGCCCTCTCTTCCTGCAGCTCAACGTGGCATTGCCATGGAGCAAAATACTCTAACCCAGGCCCTTAGTGTTCTAGTAAATGTTGGGCATGGTGCTTACAGTTTATGGCAAATCTTTTACCCCGAAAACTGTATAAGTATTCGGTGTGAAGGTTTCCCCACCTGTTACACCCACCTGTTACCACCTAGTAAAAAGTACTGCACCTTCCCGTTCACAATCCCACCCGTCTTGTGTACGTACAGCTTAGTGTCCCCACAGCGAGCTGTACATACTGTAGAGGTCACACTGCTGTAGAGAGGTGAGTCTGTACAGTGTGCCGCTCGCTGTGTAACTGCTGCTTGGCTGCTGTCTCAGTCACCATATCTCACCTGTCTTGTGTATGTACAGCTTAGTGTCCCCACAGCGAGCTGTACATACTGTAGAGGTCACACTGAGCTGTACATACTGTAGAGGTCACACTGCTGCAGAGGGGCGAGTCTGTACAGTGTGCCGCTCGCTGTGTAACTGCTGCTTGGCTGCTGTCTCAGAGACACCATATCTCACCTGTCTTGTGTACGTACAGCTTAGTATCCATACAGCGAGCTGTATAGGTCACACTGCTGTAGAGGGGCGAGCTGTACATACTGTAGAGGTCACACTGCTGTAGAGTGGCGAGTCTGTACAGTGTGCCGCTCGCTGTGTAACTGCTGCTTGGCTGCTGTCTCAGAGACACCATATCTCACCTGTCTTGTGTACGTACAGCTTAGTATCCCCACAGCGAGCTGTACATACTGTAGAGGTCACACTGCTGTAGAGGGGCGAGCTGTACATACTGTAGAGGTCACACTGCTGTAGAGTGGCGAGTCTGTACAGTGTGCCGCTCGCTGTGTAACTGCTGCTTGGCTGCTGTCTCAGAGACACCATATCTCACCTGTCTTGTGTACGTACAGCTTAGTATCCCCACAGCGAGCTGTACATACTGTAGAGGTCACACTGCTGTAGAGGGGCGAGCTGCACATACTGTAGAGGTCACACTGCTGTAGAGGGGCGAGTCTGTACAGTGTGCCGCTCGCTGTGTAACTGCTGCTTGGCTGCTGTCTCAGAGACACCATATCTCACCTGTCTTGTGTACGTACAGCTTAGTATCCCCACAGCGAGCTGTACATACTGTATAGGTCACACTGCTGTAGAGGGGCGAGCTGTACATACTGTAGAGGTCACACTGAGCTGTACATACTGTAGAGGTCACACTGCTGCAGAGGGGAGAGTCTGTACAGTGTGCCGCTCGCTGTGTAACTGCTGCTTGGCTGCTGTCTCAGAGTCACCATATCTCACCTGCAGCAGCAGAGACTGAGTCTTCTCCAGGTCATTCATCTTCTGGTCATGCTGCACTTTCAGTCCCTGCAGCTCGTTATCCTCCAGCTGCTGCATTTCCAGCACGTGTTTCAGCTCTGGTAGGAGACAAATCCAAAGACTGAAACTAATGTCAATATACGGCCGATTTCAGAACTAAATCACCAACTTTTCTCCAATTCTATTCACACACTTGAATCGGCTACAATAGCAATACCATCAGTTTCACAATCACATCCTTATTAGAGAGCTGCCATGGCGAGCTTTGCCTAAACAAAGCCTGCTGTAGCATACACTGAAGCTCCGGACAGGTCAGTTACTGAAGCCAAGTCAGCAACCTAAAAAGGTATAGATGTGTCCTCATACACCTAGTGACTGCCAATACACCAGACAGTGCGACTGAGCCGCACCGATAAGTGTAGAGTACAGTCTACTACTTTACATTTTACGCCTTAAGCTGGCCACACACTAGACCAACTTACATCCAACCAGCCAACTAGTTGATTGGTTGGAATGAGAATCTGGTAAGGTATGAAAGCAAATGACAATCAGCAATTTGCTCCCAAACGCCGGGAAATGGACAAAAACTGTTGTTTGAACAAATTGTTTAGACCAAACAATTAAACAACTTGTCTGATGCCATTTTCATCTGTTTCTGGCATTTAGGAGCAAATTGCTGATCATCAGTTACTCCCATACTTTACCAGATTTTCATTCCAACCAATCAACAAGTTGGCTGGTTGGATGTAAGTTGGTCTAGTGTGTGGCCAGCTTTAGTGCATCGTAGATACAGCGAAACACCACTTACAGTGTACTAGAGACGCTAGGCTGCGATTTTAACCACATACGAGTTAGTTTTAAACGCATACAGTGTCGCAGATGAAGCACATTGGAACTTGGCGTGTCAAAAAGCAGCGGCTGCTACATTGTAGCACTTTGTACACAGATTCAGTCGCACATATGTACAAATGTCGCACATCACATTGACCAGTGCAATTTAGCAGAGTAGTTTTGTCGCTTCCAGTTTTATCTGTGCGAATAAGACGCACATTTTGAGTGAGAAAGTCACTTGTTGCCGAGTTTGGAGCGACTGAAGCCACGATGTACGAGGACACATCTATAGACCGGCTCTCACTGATCGGGTGGTGACCTGGGAAGTAAAATCATTTCCTGCATACGGCTGCTCATTCTAATACGCAAAGGTACATTACGCTGTATTATGTACTTATATTCTTCTTTAGTACAATACTGGATACTGCCCAGAGCAGACGATAAGCCTGTAAGCTGAACGGGAAGCAATCGGGAAGCCGACTGCCTATATACCGGCAGCCGGCTTCCCGACTGTCATATCCCGGCAAGGGTGAAATGCCGGGCGTCTAGATGTAGACGCCCGCATTTCCCCGACGCCGGGAGACCGGCGCCCGGCATCACGATCGTAGTGATGCCGGGCGCCGCGAGCCGGCAGCCGCAGGTGGGTTAGGTTTAGGGCTCCCGGGGGGGACTTAGGGTTAGGCACCCCCCGGGAGGGTTAGGGTTAGGCACCCCCGGGGGGGACTTAGGGTTAGGCACCCCCCCGGGGGACTTAGGGTTAGGTAGCGGGGAAGGGGGTGGTTAGGGTTAGGCACTTAGAGGGGGGAGTTAAGGTTAGGCACCCCTAAGGAGGGTTAGGGTTAGGGGGGTTAGGTTAGTGGATACTTACCTATCCACGACTGGGATTTCCAGCGCTGTCGGGCTTCCGCTGCGTCGCACTCTGCTCCTGTCGGGCTGCCGCTGACGGGAATCGAACCGCCGGCCATGCGGTATATCATACCCATTCCAGCTGAACAACAGTCATAGAATCCAGATACTCATCCTGATGTTTTACCAGATTTCTGCTTGTGAATTTGAGAGAGGATTTTCTGCAGATTATCTTCTTCCTGTGACACTTCCTGTCGCAGAAGAGCGAGCTCCGATCTCTTCTCATTCAGCTGCGCGCTGACTTCTCCTTTCTGAGTGCATAAATCATTCAGTACCGACTTCATCTCCTGCAAACATTAGCATGAGTCAGACATAGTTCATTCCTCCCTTTTACCACCAGATGTCACAACAGACTTCTCTACACAAGAGGGAGATCAGCGTCACACAAGGACTGATCCCACCGCCCATCCTGGTCACAGAAAATTGGGACAGACCTGATCTGTGCTGGGGTGGAACTGCTGGATGAGAAGGGGGCCCCTTAGCGTGGTGGGAAGATGACACAGACCATGTATATGGGTCCTATATTGCTGGCGATACCGGGGAGTGTTTGCAGGAAGATATCAGACACACAACTTACACTGTCCCCAGCAGAGAGGATCCCACAGGGCCACTGTCCCTTCCACACACCAGGTGAGGAGTAATAGTCACACAAAGACTCCTCTTCTGATATAAAATAGCCGGACAGAGCCAGACACAGAGCCTGGCAGAGAGGACAGACATGGGCGGAAGGACCTGCTTCCTGTGCGGGTGATGCCCATTAGACTGTTATCTAGACAACGGATGCCACTAAAAGTTCTATGTGCCCCAATACAATGACGTTATCAATGGAACCTGGACTCAGGGCGTGATTCACTACGGATCGCTATTATGCGTATACGCACGCAATGCAGTCGCTAATATCAGTGGTGATATGTAAACGGTTGCTTCCCCTTACTCACATCCGTCGGACCCATACGCACAGTTAGGGCAGATCAGACCTCACTCAGGAATTGCTCACTTCAGCGCACGCTATGCGGCCTCAGGCTGCGTCTGGTATCACAGTGGATAATTTATGCACGCCCCTACAACGCCGTCCCAATGCACTGACACGCCTGCATTCGCCCGACCATCTCCCCGTCACCACCCACAAATGTCACTTTCTGTCAATCACTCTGCGTATCCTCTGCAGTACCGAGCGCAGGGGCCGGTTCACGCATGCGCAGTACGTAACACTCAGCTGATTGAGTGCGTGTAAGTAAATGTGTTCCTTGCTGAATCAGGCCTTCCGTTCTTACATCAGTGCCCCCTCAATGCAACGGTGATGCGTGGGCCTTTCCTTTCCCCAACTACATGTAATGATAGCGAAAACACAAAGACACCGTACATTTATCTCTTCTCGTTTGTCAGCCACGTCCAGCTCCCCGTCTCGCAGGACTTCCTTCAGGTCGCCTTTCTTCTGGTCAATGTGATCTTGGAGAATATGAAGCTCTTCTCTCTTCTGGCCCAATAGTCTGTCTAACATAGTAATCTCATCCTGCTGTGCAGAGATCTATAGGGTAAGAGCAGTGATGATGTTCTTAGGTGACTATTACCACGTGACTTGGTCCCATAACCTCCCATCTATAAAGCATGCCCTGTCCGAAAGGGACATTGGGGACCCCAGACCCACTGGTGTTTGTGGTTAATGCAAACATGAAATGGCAAGGTTACTAGAACGCTCTGTGCAATGCTTTCACCAACAGCAAAGGCCAAAGAACAGCTCAAGGTTGCTCCCAAAACCCCGAAACGTCAGGAGGTATGGTGTCAGCAGGAACCCGGTTTCTTGCATCAGAACTGTCGGCCGACTTGTAACTAGTGTTAGAAAAACACATGTAAATACGCCAGAGGGAGCCCAGTCTGATTACCTGACAGATCAGCCGCTCTAGAGAGGTCTTCTTCTCTGCAAGGAGGTCCTCAGCTCGCCGAACGGTCTGTAACTGGTGGTCTTCTTTACCCTCCGCTACTTGGATATCATCCTGCAGTTTCTGAAGACTGGAAGACAAACAGAGGAGACGGCTGAGAGACACAGACGGGAAGAAAGCATTTGGTTTTTGCACAGCTTAAAAGAGCAATTTTTCTTTATAATAGCCCCCCTCCCCCCCGCCAGCAGGCCGGCCCGCCCGCCCATTGTGTCTTGCGGCACGGGGTATGTCTGCTGATAACAAGTAGAGAAGAAAGACTTTCAGTTTACTCCCAAAATTTCTGGTAAAAGGGAAATTTAGAAGACTTCCTGCTGCCCAGATCTTACTACGCACCTGTCAGTCAGCGTTTCCATTCTGCTGTTAAGAGACCGGAACTCTGCGCCTTTGGCGGACACCACGCTGTTTATCTCTTGCAGGATATTTTCCTGTGATGCTCTGTGCTGCTCCAGATCTCTGGCACTGGTCTGCAGCACCCTGAAACCGGTAAGTTATGGTATATGTATCATTCACGGCTGTGGCCGGTGTCCCCTCCCCAGCCAGAGGAAATGCTATGTCTGTGTATTGTATAATGTGTGTAATATGAAATACATTCTCTTTCAAAAAAAAAAAAAAGAGGCAGCGGGTCTAGTCCCTAAAGGGACCAAAGAGCAGCAGCATGGAATAATGCATTCTGTCATGGGAGATTCCATGCTGCACCCCCAGGATCTGGCTGATCCTCCAGCCTCACTGCTGCCACCACACCCTTAGGCTGCACAGCCGTAGCTGAGGATATAGCAGAGATCTGAATGCTGTAACCCCAGGATCTGTCTGATACAGCTGCCACCACCACCCTTAGGCTGCACAGCTGTAGCTGAGGATATAGCGGAGATCTGAATGCTGTAACCCCAGGATCTGGCTGATACTGCTGCCACCACACCCTTAGGCTGCACAGCTGTAGCTGAGGATATAGCAGAGATCTGAATGCTGTAACCCCAGGATCTGGCTGATACTGCTGCCACCACCACCCTTAGGCTGCACAGCTGTAGCTGAGGATATAGCAGAGATCTGAATGCTGTAACCCCAGGATCTGGCTGATACTGCTGCCACCACACCCTTAGGCTGCACAGCTGTAGCTGAGGATATAGCAGAGATCTGAATGCTGTAACCCCAGGATCTGGCTGATACTGCTGCCACCACACCCTTAGGCTGCACAGCTGTAGCTGAGGATATAGCAGAGATCTGAATGCTGTAACCCCAGGATCTGGCTGATACTGCTGCCACCACACCCTTAGGCTGCACAGCTGTAGCTGAGGATATAGCAGAGATCTGAATGCTGTAACCCCAGGATCTGGCTGATACTGCTGCCACCACCACCCTTAGGCTGCACAGCTGTAGCTGAGGATATAGCGGAGATCTGAATGCTGTAACCCCAGGATCTGGCTGATACTGCTGCCACCACCACCCTTAGGCTGCACAGCTGTAGCTGAGGATATAGCGGCGAGCTGAATGCTGTAGCCCCAGGATCTGGCTGATACTGCAGCCACCACCACCCTTAGGCTGCACAGCTGTAGCTGAGGATATAGCGGAGATCTGAATGCTGTAGCCCCAGGATCTGGCTGATACTGCTGCCACCACACCCTTAGGCTGCACAGCTGTAGCTGAGGATATAGTGGAGATCTGAATGCTGTAACCCCAGGATCTGGCTGATACTGCAGCCACCACACCCTTAGGCTGCACAGCTGTAGCTGAGGATATAGCAGAGATCTGAATGCTGTAGCCCCAGGATCTGGCTGATACTGCTGCCACCACCACCCTTAGGCTGCACAGCTGTAGCTGAGGATATAGCGGCGAGCTGAATGCTGTAGCCCCAGGATCTGGCTGATACTGCTGCCACCACACCCTTAGGCTGCACAGCTGTAGCTGAGGATATAGCAGAGATCTGAATGCTGTAACCCCAGGATCTGGCTGATACTGCAGCCACCACACCCTTAGGCTGCACAGCTGTAGCTGAGGATATAGTGGAGATCTGAATGCTGTAGCCCCAGGATCTGGCTGATACTGCTGCCACCACACCCTTAGGCTGCACAGCTGTAGCTGAGGATATAGCGGCGAGCTGAATGCTGTAACCCCAGGATCTGGCTGATACTGCTGCCACCACACCCTTAGGCTGCACAGCTGTAGCTGAGGATATAGCAGAGATCTGAATGCTGTAGCCCCAGGATCTGGCTGATACTGCAGCCACCACACCCTTAGGCTGCACAGCTGTAGCTGAGGATATAGCGGAGATCTGAATGCTGTAACCCCAGGATCTGGCTGATACTGCTGCCACCACACCCTTAGGCTGCACAGCTGTAGCTTAGGATATAGTGGCGAGCTGAATGCTGTAGCCCCAGGATCTGGCTGATACTGCAGCCACCACCACCCTTAGGCTGCACAGCTGTAGCTGAGGATATAGCGGCGAGCTGAATGCTGTAACCCCAGGATCTGGCTGATACTGCTGCCACCACCACCCTTAGGCTGCACAGCTGTAGCTGAGGATATAGTGGAGATCTGAATGCTGCAGCCCCAGGATCTGGCTGATACTGCTGCCACCACACCCTTAGGCTGCACAGCTGTAGCTGAGGATATAGTGGAGATCTGAATGCTGTAACCCCAGGATCTGGCTGATACTGCTGCCACCACCACCCTTAGGCTGCACAGCTGTAGCTGAGGATATAGCAGAGATCTGAATGCTGTAACCCCAGGATCTGGCTGATACTGCAGCCACCACCACCCTTAGGCTGCACAGCTGTAGCTGAGGATATAGCGGCGAGCTGAATGCTGTAACCCCAGGATCTGGCTGATACTACTGCCACCACACCCTTAGGCTGCACAGCTGTAGCTGAGGATATAGCAGAGATCTGAATGCTGTAACCCCAGGATCTGGCTGATACTGCAGCCACCACACCCTTAGGCTGCACAGCTGTAGCTGAGGATATAGTGGAGATCTGAATGCTGTAGCCCCAGGATCTGGCTGATACTGCTGCCACCACACCCTTAGGCTGCACAGCTGTAGCTGAGGATATAGCGGCGAGCTGAATGCTGTAACCCCAGGATCTGGCTGATACTGCTGCCACCACCACCCTTAGGCTGCACAGCTGTAGCTGAGGATATAGCAGAGATCTGAATGCTGTAGCCCCAGGATCTGGCTGATACTGCAGCCACCACACCCTTAGGCTGCACAGCTGTAGCTGAGGATATAGCGGAGATCTGAATGCTGTAACCCCAGGATCTGGCTGATACTGCTGCCACCACACCCTTAGGCTGCACAGCTGTAGCTGAGGATATAGTGGCGAGCTGAATGCTGTAGCCCCAGGATCTGGCTGATACTGCTGCCACCACCACCCTTAGGCTGCACAGCTGTAGCTGAGGATATAGCGGCGAGCTGAATGCTGTAACCCCAGGATCTGGCTGATACTGCTGCCACCACCACCCTTAGGCTGCACAGCTGTAGCTGAGGATATAGTGGAGATCTGAATGCTGCAGCCCCAGGATCTGGCTGATACTGCTGCCACCACACCCTTAGGCTGCACAGCTGTAGCTGAGGATATAGTGGAGATCTGAATGCTGTAACCCCAGGATCTGGCTGATACTGCTGCCACCACCACCCTTAGGCTGCACAGCTGTAGCTGAGGATATAGTGGAGATCTGAATGCTGCATCCCCAGGATCTGGCTGATACTGCTGCCACCACACCATTAGGCTGCACAGCTGTAGCTGAGGATATAGCAGAGATCTGAATGCTGTAACCCCAGGATCTGGCTGATACTGCTGCCACCACCACCCTTAGGCTGCACAGCTGTAGCTGAGGATATAGCGGAGATCTGAATGCTGTAGCCCCAGGATCTGGCTGATACTGCAGCCACCACACCCTTAGGCTGCACAGCTGTAGCTGAGGATATAGCGGCGAGCTGAATGCTGTAGCCCCAGGATCTGGCTGATACTGCTGCCACCACCACCCTTAGGCTGCACAGCTGTAGCTGAGGATATAGTGGAGATCTGAATGCTGTAACCCCAGGATCTGGCTGATACTGCAGCCACCACACCCTTAGGCTGCACAGCTGTAGCTGAGGATATAGTGGAGATCTGAATGCTGTAGCCCCAGGATCTGGCTGATACTGCTGCCACCACCACCCTTAGGCTGCACAGCTGTAGCTGAGGATATAGCGGCGAGCTGAATGCTGTAACCCCAGGATCTGGCTGATACTGCTGCCACCACACCCTTAGGCTGCACAGCTGTAGCTGAGGATATAGCAGAGATCTGAATGCTGTAACCCCAGGATCTGGCTGATACTGCTGCCACCACCACCCTTAGGCTGCACAGCTGTAGCTGAGGATATAGCGGAGATCTGAATGCTGTAGCCCCAGGATCTGGCTGATACTGCTGCCACCACCACCCTTAGGCTGCACAGCTGTAGCTGAGGATATAGCGGAGATCTGAATGCTGTAGCCCCAGGATCTGGCTGATACTGCTGCCACCACCACCCTTAGGCTGCACAGCTGTAGCTGAGGATATAGTGGAGATCTGAATGCTGTAACCCCAGGATCTGGCTGATACTGCAGCCACCACACCCTTAGGCTGCACAGCTGTAGCTGAGGATATAGCAGAGATCTGAATGCTGTAGCCCCAGGATCTGGCTGATACTGCTGCCACCACCACCCTTAGGCTGCACAGCTGTAGCTGAGGATATAGCGGCGAGCTGAATGCTGTAACCCCAGGATCTGGCTGATACTGCTGCCACCACACCCTTAGGCTGCACAGCTGTAGCTGAGGATATAGCAGAGATCTGAATGCTGTAGCCCCAGGATCTGGCTGATACTGCAGCCACCACCACCCTTAGGCTGCACAGCTGTAGCTGAGGATTTAGCGGCGAGCTGAATGCTGTAGCCCCATAATCTGGCTGATACTGCTGCCACCACACCCTTAGGCTGCACAGCTGTAGCTGAGGATATAGCGGCGAGCTGAATGCTGTAGCCCCAGGATCTGGCTGATACTGCTGCCACCACCACCCTTAGGCTGCACAGCTGTAGCTGAGGATATAGCGGAGATCTGAATGCTGTAACCCCAGGATCTGGCTGATACCGCTGCCACCACACCCTTAGGCTGCACAGCTGTAGCTGAGGATATAGCAGAGATCTGAATGCTGCAGCCCCAGGATCTGTCTGATACCGCTGCCACCACACCCTTAGGCTGCACAGCTGTAGCTGAGGATATAGTGGAGATCTGAATGCTGTAGCCCCAGGATCTGGCTGATACTGCTGCCACCACACCCTTAGGCTGCACAGCTGTAGCTGAGGATATAGCGGCGAGCTGAATGCTGTAGCCCCAGGATCTGGCTGATACTGCAGCCACCACCACCCTTAGGCTGCACAGCTGTAGCTGAGGATATAGCAGAGATCTGAATGCTGTAACCCCAGGATCTGGCTGATACTGCAGCCACCACCACCCTTAGGCTGCACAGCTGTAGCTGCGGATATAGCGGAGATTCCATGCTGCAGCCCCAGGATCTGGCTGATACTGCAGCCACCACCACCCTTAGGCTGCACAGCTGTAGCTGCGGATATAGCGGAGATTCCATGCTGCAGCCACCGATTGTGGCCAAGAGTAACATCCTCTCCCATGGTGTGGCCCCTGGTGAGGGCAGACACACTCCCAATGCTCCCGATTCATCCCGATGACAGTCATTAAGTATAAGTGACATACCGTAACTGTTGGTCGGCTCTCACTAGGTTCATGGCTGTCTCTTGCGCTCTCCTCTCCAGCTCCTCTGCGTCTCTTTCCGTCTGGGATAAATGTTTCTTGGCTGCATTGTACTTTTCAATCAAATCAATTGTCTGGGAAATAAAATGTACATAAGTATACACAACTGTATATAAAAATCACATTGCGTTACGGGCGTCACAGCCTGAACACGGTAGCGTCATTATCTACGCACTTTTTCATGCGTGTTCTTCAGTTCATTTTCCGCCTCTGTCAGCAGCCGATCCGACTCGCGAAGCTCTGCCCTTCGTTTTAAAAGCGTCTCCTCAATGCAGTCTATCTCGTCTTCAATGTTATCATGATGTTGCAGGGATCTCTCTAGCTCCAGCTCTGTAACGAGGCCGTCCAGGTGTCCTTCCACCGAGTTCCTGGGAAACATCAGATACTGGGAGTTATAAAGCAGGAAAACAGGACGTTACACATAATTACCCAGAAGTGCTACTTACTTGCGCTTCTGGGCAGATTTACGCAATTGTAAGACCTCTTCCTTCAGAGTTTCTCTTTCATGTTGCAGGTCATCGATGTCGTCCATTAATCGTCCCTTTGTCTTCTTCTCTTTTCGCTGACGAGTCTTTAGGTGATCAATAATGTCTTCAAGACGATTCATTTCATTTTCCTGTTAAAAAAACAGGTTTGATGTTTAATAAGCAAAGAACCTACTCTGACATAGCAGCAAAATATCGCTCACACAAAACTGATCAATCAGGTAAAACACAACGTGACATATCGCTCAGACAAACACAACGTGACATATCGCTCAGACAAACACAAAGGGACATATCGCTCAGACAAACACAACGTGACATATCGCTCAGACAAACACAACGTGACATATCGCTCAGACAAACACAACGTGACATATCGCTCAGACAAACACAACGTGACATATCGCTCAGACAAACACAACGTGACATATATCACACGAAAACAACGTGACATCAATCACACGAAAACAACGTGACATATCAATCACACAAACACGTGACATATCAGACAAACACAACGTGACATATCGTCACACAAACATGTGACATCGCTCACAAACACAACGTGACATATCGCTCACACAAACACAACGTGTCATATCGCTCACAAACACAACGTGACATATCGCTCAGACGAACACAAAGTGACATATCGCTCACACAAACACAACGTGACATATCGCTCACACAAACACAACGTGACATATCGCTCACACAAACACAACGTGACATATCGCTCACACAAACACAACGTGACATATCAATCACACAAACACAACGTGACATATCAATCACACAAACACAACGTGACATATCAATCACACAAACACAACGTGACATATCAATCACACAAACACAACGTGACATCGCTCACAAACACAACGTGACATATCGCTCACACAAACACGTGTCATATCGCTCACAAACACAACGTGACATATCGCTCAGACAAACACAACGTGACATATCGCTCAGACAAACACAAAGTGACATATCGCTCACGTAAAACACAACGTGACATATCGCTCACGTAAAACACAACGTGACATATCGCTCACGTAAAACACAACGTGACATATCGCTCACACAAACAACGTGACATATCGCTCACACAAACAACGTGACATATCAATCACACAAACACAACGTGACATATCAATCACACAAACACAACGTGACATATCAATCACACAAACACAACGTGACATATCAATCACACAAACACAACGTGACATATCAATCACACAAACACAACGTGACATATCAATCACACAAACACAACGTGACATATCAATCACACAAACACAACGTGACATATCAATCACACAAACAACGTGACATATCAATCACACAAACACAACGTGACATATCAAATCACACAAACACAACGTGACATATCAAATCACACAAACACAACGTGACATATCAAATCACACAAACACAACGTGACATATCAATCACACAAACACAACGTGACATATCAATCACACAAACACAACGTGACATATCAATCACACAAACACAACGTGACATCTCAATCACACAAACACAACGTGACATCTCAATCACACAAACACAACGTGACATCTCAAATCACACAAACAGAACGTGACATCTCAATCACACAAACACAACGTGACATATCAATCACACAAACACAAAGTGACATCGCTCACAAACACAACGTGACATATCGCTCACACAAACACAACGTGTCATATCGCTCACAAACACAACGTGACATATCGCTCAAACACAACGTGACATATCGCTCAGACAAACACAAAGTGACATATCGCTCACGTAAAACACAACGTGACATATCGCTCACGTAAAACACAACGTGACATATCGCTCACGTAAAACACAACGTGACATATCGCTCACACAAACAACGTGACATATCAATCACACAAACACAACGTGACATATCAATCACACAAACACGTGACATCGCTCACAAACACAACGTGACATATCGCTCACAAACACAACGTGACATATCGCTCAGACAAACACAACGTGACATATCGCTCAGACAAACACAACGTGACATATCGCTCAGACAAACACAAAGTGACATATCGCTCACGTAAAACACAACGTGACATATCGCTCACGTAAAACACAACGTGACATATCGCTCACGTAAAACACAACGTGACATATCGCTCACACAAACAACGTGACATCAATCACACAAACACAACGTGACATATCAATCACACAAACACAACGTGACATATCGCTCACAAACACAACGTGACATATCGCTCACAAACACAACGTGACATATCGCTCAAACACAACGTGACATATCGCTCAGACAAACACAACGTGACATATCGCTCAAACACAACGTGACATATCAATCACACAAACACAACGTGACATATCAATCACACAAACACAACGTGACATATCAATCACACAAACACAACGTGACATATCACTCAAACACAACGTGACATATCAATCACACAAACACAACGTGACATATCAATCACACAAACACAACGTGACATATCAATCACACAAACACAACGTGACATCTCAATCACACAAACACAACGTGACATCTCAATCACACAAACACAACGTGACATCTCAATCACACAAACACAACGTGACATATCAATCACACAAACACAACGTGACATATCGCTCACACAAACACAACGTGACATATCGCTCACACAAACACAACGTGACATATCGCTCACACAAACACAACGTGACATATCGCTCACACAAACACAACGTGACATATCGCTCACACAAACACAACGTGACATATCGCTCACACAAACACAACGTGACATATCGCTCACAAACACAACGTGACATATCGCTCAGACAAACACAACGTGACATATCAATCACACAAACACAAAGTGACATATCGCTCACACAAACACAACGTGACATATCAATCACACAAACACAACGTGACATATCGCTCAGACAAACACAAAGTGACATATCGCTCACACAAACACAACGTGACATATCAATCACACAAACACAAAGTGACATATCAATCACACAAACACAACGTGACATATCGCTCAGAGAAACACAAAGTGACATATCAATCACACAAACACAACGTGACATATCGCTCAGACAAACACAAAGTGACATATCGCTCACACAAACACAACGTGACATATCAATCACACAAACACAAAGTGACATATCGCTCACACAAACACAACGTGACATATCAATCACACAAACACAACGTGACATATCAATCACACAAACACAACGTGACATATCAATTACACAAACACAACGTGACATCAATCACACAAACACAACGTGACATCAATCACACAAACACAACGTGACATATCAATCACACAAAGACAACGTGACATATCACACAAACGCAACGTGACATATCACACAAACACAACGTGACATATCAATCACACAAACACAACGTGACATATCAATCACACAAACACAACGTGACATCACACAAACACAACGTGACATCAATCACACAAACACAACGTGACATATCAATCACACAAAGACAACGTGACATATCACACAAACACAACGTGACATATCACACAAACACAACGTGACATATCAATCACACAAACACAACGTGACATATCAATCACACAAACACAACGTGACATATCAATCAGAAAATGCAACGTGACATATCAATCAGAAAATGCAACGTGGTAACATATCAGACAAAATGCAACATAAAAATAAAAATCAAATAAGACAAAATGAAATGCAACAAATAGATATATATATTTTTGGTGTCCAAGATGGTTTTCCCACTTTTTCATGTACTTCTGGCACTTACTGTAAGAAAGTCACACAACCTTGCCGCAAGTCCAGCAAATCCGTATTTGTAATTGAATCTCACATTGTGAGGGTGTAACAGTTAGCAATATGCCTATTTTTTTTATTGTAGTAGCACATGAGATAAGGATAGGCATAGCCCGTTATTGTAGTAGCACATGAGATAAGGATAGGCATAGCTCAGTATTGTAGTAGCACATGAGATAAGGATAGGCATAGCTTGTTATTGTAGTAGCACATGAGATAAGGATAGGCATAGCCCGTTATTGTAGTAGCACATGAGATAAGGATAGGCATAGCTCAGTATTGTAGTAGCACATGAGATAAGGATAGGCATAGCCCGTTATTGTAGTAGCACATGAGATAAGGATAGGCATAGCCCGTTATTGTAGTAGCACATGAGATAAGGATAGGCATAGCTCGTTATTGTAGTAGCACATGAGATAAGGATAGGCATAGCTTATTATTGTAGTAGCACATGAGATAAGGATAGGCATAGCTCAGTATTGTAGTAGCACATGAGATAAGGATAGGCATAGCTCAGTATTGTAGTAGCACATGAGATAAGGATAGGCATAGCTCAGTATTGTAGTAGCACATGAGATAAGGATAGGCATAGCTCAGTATTGTAGTAGCACATGAGATAAGGATAGGCATAGCTCAGTATTGTAGTAGCACATGAGATAAGGATAGGCATAGCTCAGTATTGTAGTAGCACATGAGATAAGGATAGGCATAGCCCGTTATTGTAGTAGCACATGAGATAAGGATAGGCATAGCTCAGTATTGTAGTAGCACATGAGATAAGGATAGGCATAGCTCAGTATTGTAGTATCACATGAGATAAGGATAGGCATAGCTCAGTATTGTAGTATCACATGAGATAAGGATAGGCATAGCTCAGTATTGTAGTATCACATGAGATAAGGATAGGCATAGCTCAGTATTGTAGTAGCACATGAGATAAGGATAGGTATAGCCCGTTATTGTAGTAGCACATGAGATAAGGATAGGCATAGCCCGTTATTGTAGTAGCACATGAGATAAGGATAGGCATAGCTCAGTATTGTAGTATCACATGAGATAAGGATAGGCATAGCTCAGTATTGTAGTATCACATGAGATAAGGATAGGCATAGCTCAGTATTGTAGTAGCACATGAGATAAGGATAGGCATAGCTCAGTATTGTAGTATCACATGAGATAAGGATAGGCATAGCTCAGTATTGTAGTAGCACATGAGATAAGGATAGGCATAGCTCAGTATTGTAGTAGCACATGAGATAAGGATAGGCATAGCTCGTTATTGTAGTAGCACATGAGATAAGGATAGGCATAGCTCGTTATTGTAGTAGCACATGAGATAAGGATAGGCATAGCTCAGTATTGTAGTAGCACATGAGATAAGGATAGGCATAGCTCGTTATTGTAGTAGCACATGAGATAAGGATAGGCATAGCTCAGTATTGTAGTAGCACATGAGATAAGGATAGGCATAGCCCGTTATTGTAGTAGCACATGAGATAAGGATAGGTATAGCTCGTTATTGTAGTAGCACATGAGTTAAGGATAGGCATAGCCCGTTATTGTAGTAGCACATGAGATAAGGATAGGCATAGCTTATTATTGTAGTAGCACATGAGTTAAGGATAGGCATAGCCCGTTATTGTAGTAGCACATGAGATAAGGATAGGCATAGCTCATTATTGTAGTAGCACATGAGATAAGGATAGGCATAGCTCAGTATTGTAGTAGCACATGAGATAAGGATAGGCATAGCTCAGTATTGTAGTAGCACATGAGATAAGGATAGGCATAGCCCGTTATTGTAGTAGCACATGAGATAAGGATAGGCATAGCTCAGTATTGTAGTAGCACATGAGATAAGGATAGGCATAGCCAGTTATTGTAGTAGCACATGAGATAAGGATAGGCATAGCCCGTTATTGTAGTAGCACATGAGATAAGGATAGGCATAGCCCGTTATTGTAGTAGCACATGAGATAAGGATAGGCATAGCTCAGTATTGTAGTAGCACATGAGATAAGGATAGGCATAGCTTATTATTGTAGTAGCACATGAGATAAGGATAGGCATAGCTCAGTATTGTAGTAGCACATGAGATAAGGATAGGCATAGCTTATTATTGTAGTAGCACATGAGATAAGGATAGGCATAGCTCTGTATTGTAGTAGCACATGTGATAAGGATAGGCATAGCTCAGTATTATAGTAGCACATGAGATAAGGATAGGCATAGCTCTGTATTGTAGTAGCACATGAGATAAGGATAGGCATAGCTCAGTATTGTAGTAGCACAAGAGATAAGGATAGGCATAGCTCAGTATTGTAGTAGCACATGGGATAAGGATAGGCATAGCTCAGTATTGTAGTAGCACATGAGATAAGGATAGGCATAGCCCGTTATTGTAGTAGCACATGAGATAAGGATAGGCATAGCCCGTTATTGTAGTAGCACATGAGATAAGGATAGGCATAGCCCGTTATTGTAGTAGCACATGAGATAAGGATAGGCATAGCTCAGTATTGTAGTAGCACATGAGATAAGGATAGGCATAGCTTATTATTGTAGTAGCACATGAGATAAGGATAGGCATAGCTCAGTATTGTAGTAGCACATGAGATAAGGATAGGCATAGCTTATTATTGTAGTAGCACATGAGATAAGGATAGGCATAGCTCTGTATTGTAGTAGCACATGTGATAAGGATAGGCATAGCTCAGTATTATAGTAGCACATGAGATAAGGATAGGCATAGCTCTGTATTGTAGTAGCACATGTGATAAGGATAGGCATAGCTCAGTATTGTAGTAGCACATGAGATAAGGATAGGCATAGCTCAGTATTATAGTAGCACATGAGATAAGGATAGGCATAGCCCGTTATTGTAGTAGCACATGAGATAAGGATAGGCATAGCTCAGTATTATAGTAGCACATGAGATAAGGTTAGGCATAGCCCGTTATTGTAGTAGCACATGAGATAATGATAGGCATAGCTTGTTATTGTAGTAGCACATGAGATAAGGATAGGCATAGCCCGTTATTGTAGTAGCACATGAGATAAGGATAGGCATAGCTCAGTATTATAGTAGCACATGAGATAAGGATAGGCATAGCTCAGTATTGTAGTAGCACATGAGATAAGGATAGGCATAGCTCAGTATTGTAGTAGCACATGAGATAAGGATAGGCATAGCTCAGTATTATAGTAGCACATGAGATAAGGATAGGCATAGCCCGTTATTGTAGTAGCACATGAGATAAGGATAGGCATAGCCCGTTATTGTAGTAGCACATGAGATAAGGATAGGCATAGCTCAGTATTGTAGTAGCACATGGGATAAGGATAGGCATAGCTCAGTATTGTAGTAGCACATGACATAAGGATAGGTATAGCCCGTTATTGTAGTAGCACATGAGATAAGGATAGGCATAGCTTATTATTGTAGTAGCACATGAGATAAGGATAGGCATAGCTCAGTATTATAGTAGCACATGAGATAAGGATAGGCATAGCTCAGTATTGTAGTAGCACATGGGATAAGGATAGGCATAGCTCAGTATTGTAGTAGCACATGACATAAGGATAGGCATAGCTCAGTATTGTAGTAGCACATGACATAAGGATAGGCATAGCTCAGTATTGTAGTAGCACATGAGATAAGGATAGGTATAGCCCGTTATTGTAGTAGCACATGAGATAAGGATAGGCATAGCTTATTATTGTAGTAGCACATGAGATAAGGATAGGCATAGCTCAGTATTATAGTAGCACATGAGATAAGGATAGGCATAGCTCAGTATTGTAGTAGCACATGGGATAAGGATAGGCATAGCTCAGTATTGTAGTAGCACATGACATAAGGATAGGCATAGCTCAGTATTGTAGTAGCACATGACATAAGGATAGGCATAGCTCAGTATTGTAGTAGCACATGAGATAAGGATAGGTATAGCCCGTTATTGTAGTAGCACATGAGATAAGGATAGGCATAGCTTATTATTGTAGTAGCACATGAGATAAGGATAGGCATAGCTCAGTATTATAGTAGCACATGAGATAAGGATAGGCATAGCTCAGTATTGTAGTAGCACATGGGATAAGGATAGGCATAGCTCAGTATTGTAGTAGCACATGACATAAGGATAGGCATAGCTCAGTATTGTAGTAGCACATGATATAAGGATAGGCATAGCTCAGTATTGTAGTAGCACATGAGATAAGGATAGGTATAGCCCGTTATTGTAGTAGCACATGAGATAAGGATAGGCATAGCTTATTATTGTAGTAGCACATGAGATAAGGATAGGCATAGCTCAGTATTATAGTAGCACATGAGATAAGGATAGGCATAGCTCAGTATTGTAGTAGCACATGAGATAAGGATAGGTATAGCTCGTTATTGTAGTAGCACATGACATAAGGATAGGTATAGCCCGTTATTGTAGTAGCACATGAGATAAGGATAGGCATAGCTCAGTATTATAGTAGCACATGAGATAAGGATAGGCATAGCCCGTTATTGTAGTAGCACATGAGATAAGGATAGGTATAGCCCGTTATTGTAGTAGCACATGAGATAAGGATAGGCATAGCCCGTTGTTGTAGTAGCACATGAGATAAGGATAGGCATAGCTCAGTATTGTAGTAGCACATGGGATAAGGATAGGCATAGCTCTGTATTGTAGTAGCACATGGGATAAGGATAGGCATAGCTCAGTATTGTAGTAGCACATGGGATAAGGATAGGCATAGCTTGTTATTGTAGTAGCACATGAGATAAGGGTAGGCATAGCCCGTTATTGTAGTAGCACATGAGATAAGGATAGGCATAGCCCGTTATTGTAGTAGCACATGGGATAAGGATAGGCATAGCCCGTTATTGTAGTAGCACATGAGATAAGGATAGGCATAGCTCAGTATTATAGTAGCACATGAGATAAGGATAGGCATAGCTCTGTATTGTAGTAGCACATGAGATAAGGATAGGCATAGCTTATTATTGTAGTAGCACATGAGATAAGGATAGGCATAGCTCGTTATTGTAGTAGCACATGAGATAAGGATAGGCATAGCTCAGTATTGTAGTAGCACATGAGATAAGGATAGGCATAGCTCAGTATTGTAGTAACACATGAGATAAGGATAGGCATAGCTCAGTATTGTAGTAGCACATGAGATAAGGATAGGCATAGCTCAGTATTATAGTAGCACATGAGATAAGGATAGGCATAGCTCAGTATTCTAGTAGCACATGAGATAAGGATAGGCATAGCCCGTTATTGTAGTAGCACATGAGATAAGGATAGGCATAGCTCAGTATTGTAGTAGCACATGAGATAAGGAAAGGCATAGCCCGTTATTGTAGTAGCACATGAGATAAGGATAGGCATAGCTCAGTATTGTAGTAGCACATGAGATAAGGATAGGCATAGCCCGTTATTGTAGTAGCACATGAGATAAGGATAGGCATAGCTCAGTATTGTAGTAGCACATGAGATAAGGATAGGCATAGCTCAGTATTGTAGTAGCACATGAGATAAGGATAGGCATAGCTCAGTATTGTAGTAGCACATGAGATAAGGATAGGCATAGCTCAGTATTATAGTAGCACATGAGATAAGGATAGGCATAGCCCGTTATTGTAGTAGCACATGAGATAAGGATAGGCATAGCCCGTTATTGTAGTACCACATGAGATAAGGATAGGCATAGCTCAGTATTGTAGTATCACATGAGATAAGGATAGGCATAGCTCAGTATTGTAGTAGCACATGAGATAAGGATAGGCATAGCCCGTTATTGTAGTAGCACATGAGATAAGGATAGACATAGCTCAGTATTATAGTAGCACATGAGATAAGGATAGGCATAGCCCGTTATTGTAGTAGCACATGAGATAAGGATAGGCATAGCTTGTTATTGTAGTACCACATGAGATAAGGATAGGCATAGCCCGTTATTGTAGTAGAACATGAGATAAGGATAGGCATAGCTCAGTATTGTAGTAACACATGAGTTAAGGATAGGCATAGCCCGTTATTGTAGTAGCACATGAGATAAGGATAGGCATAGCCCGTTATTGTAGTAGCACATGAGATAAGGATAGGCATAGCCCGTTATTGTAGTAGCACATGAGATAAGGATAGGCATAGCCCGTTATTGTAGTAGCACATGAGATAAGGATAGGCATAGCCCGTTATTGTAGTAGCACATGAGATAAGGATAGGCATAGCCCGTTATTGTAGTAGCACATGAGATAAGGATAGGCATAGCTCAGTATTGTTAAGCATCAGTTACACAGAGCACTGAGGAGTTTGAAGTAGTAATCAGTTCATAAGAGTAATTAATAGTAACCAAACTTCATAGTACACCTGCAGTGTGTAATAATTTTACTTATTATATTTTAATTTACTGTTGCTCGATGTAAACTAAAAGTGTCACATTGATATACAAAGAAAATGTATATAGAATTAACAGTAGAACATGTACTTGGGGGAACATAAAGGACACGCACAGTATATGCCCCTTACAGATGCACAAGCAATGTTGCTACATTTTCAAATGTAATAGCAGAAATGCAATATTTCTGTGAGTTGTAGTGATGTACAATTCCTCACCCATAAGCCGCACATACTGTACAGATAAACATGCGCCAGGCCCATACACATACAGCACAGATAAACATGCGCCAGGCCCATACACATATAGCACAGATAAACATGCGCCAGGCCCATACACATACTGTACAGATAAACATGCGCCAGGCCCATACACATACAGCACAGATAAACATGCGCCAGGCCCGTACACATACTGTACAGATAAACATGCGCCAGCAGGCCCGCACACACACTGTACAGATAAACATGCGCCAGCAGGCCCGTACACACACTGTACAGATAAACATGCGCCAGCAGGCCCGCACACTGTACAGATAAACATGCGCCAGGTCCGTACACACACTGTACAGATAAACATGCGCCAGCAGGCCCGTACACACACTGTACAGATAAACATGCGCCAGCAGGCCCGTACACACACTGTACAGATAAACATGCGCCAGGTCCGTACACACACTGTACAGATAAACATGCGCCAGGCCCAGAACCTACCAGATTGTGGTGCGCAGATACGTTGCAGTGAAGCACACCGGCAGGAATGACAGGAAGAGTGAACTGAGGTGGTGGAGGCCCATAGACGTACTGAGTCCCCATAGGTGGGGGTCCATATATAACACTTCCTGGAGCCAGCGGCCTGCCGGCAGAGGCTGGTGGAGCTCCATATATTACAGTCCCTTGTGGGGCAGGAGTACCGTCTGGGAATACAGTATATATAACGGAGCCGGACGGAGGAACAAAGTGACAGGGTGGCGCTACGTCAGCCTCACTACATACTTCATCATCTGCTGGGGAAAAGATGGCAACAAATAAGTGGCACAGAGAAAGAAACAATGGGCGAGGCTGGCATTACAATGACAGGAAAATAGCGGTTTTCTATAAATTAAGCCAAAAAGATGGCGGCTGCTGACCCACGGAAGAGATTGGAGTGTCAGGAGGAAAACCTAAATAAATTCATCCGGAGGCACAGAGAGAGAGATCTCCTCATTCCCCCTATCCAGTATAGCAAGTGATCTCCTGATCCTATACAGTACAGCTAGTGATCTCCTGACCCTATACAGTACAGCTAGTGATCTCCTGATCCTATACAGTACAGCTAGTGATCTCCTGACCCTATACAGTACAGCTAGTGATCTCCTGATCCTATACAGTACAGCTAGAGATCTCCTGACCCTATACAGTACAGCTAGTGATCTCCTGACCCTATACAGTACAGCTAGTGATCTCCTGACCCTATACAGTACAGCTAGTGATCTCCTGACCCTATACAGTACAGCTAGTGATCTCCTGATCCTATACAGTACAGCTAGTGATCTCCTGACCCTATACAGTACAGCTAGTGCTCTCCTGACCCTATACAGTACAGCTAGTGATCTCCTGACCCTATACAGTACAGCTAGTGATCTCATCATTCCCCCTATACAGTACAGCTAGTGATCTCATCATTCCCCCTATACAGTACAGCTAGTGATCTCCTGATCCTATACAGTACAGCTAGTGATCTCCTGACCCTAGTACAGCTAGTGATCTCCTGACCCTATACAGTACAGCTAGTGATCTCCTGATCCTATACAGTACACTCTCCTGCCAGCATTACAGTATGACAGAGAGCAGGCAGACGTGTAGCCATCTCCTGATCCTATACAGTACACTCTCCTGCTAGTATTACAGTATGACAGAGAGCAGGCAGACACATAGCCATCTCCTGATCCTATACAGTACACTCTCCTGCTAGTATTACAGTATGACAGAGAGCAGGCAGACACAGCCATCTCATGATCCTATACAGTACACTCTCCTGCTAGTATTACAGTATGACAGAGAGCAGGCAGACACGCAGCCATCTCCTGATCCTATACACTACACTCTCCTGCTAGCATTACAGTATGACAGAGAGCAGGCAGACACATAGCCATCTCCTGATCCTATACAGTACACTCTCCTGCTAGTATTACAGTATGACAGAGAGCAGGCAGACACAGCCATCTCCTGATCCTATACAGTACACTCTCCTGCTAGTATTACAGTATGACAGAGAGCAGGCAGACACGCAGCCATCTCCTGATCCTATACAGTACACTCTCCTGCTAGCATTACAGTATGACAGAGAGCAGGCAGACACATAGCCATCTCTTGATCCTATACAGTACACTCTCCTGCTAGTATTACAGTATGACAGAGAGCAGGCAGACACATAGCCACCTCCTGATCCTATACAGTACACTCTCCTGCCAGCATTACAGTATGACAGAGAGCAGGCAGACACAGCCATCTCCTGATCCTATACAGTACACTCTCCTGCCAGCATTACAGTATGACAGAGAGCAGGCAGACACATACCATCTCCTGATCCTATACAGTACACTCTCCTGCCAGCATTACAGTATGACAGAGAGCAGGCAGACACAGCCATCTCCAGATCCTATACAGTACACTCTCCTGCTAGTATTACAGTATGACAGAGAGCAGGCAGACACATAGCCACCTCCTGATCCTATACAGTACACTCTCCTGCTAGTATTACAGTATGACAGAGAGCAGGCAGACACATACCATCTCCTGATCCTATACAGTACCCTCTCCTGCTAGTATTACAGTATGACAGAGAGCAGGCAGACACATAGCCATCTCCTGATCCTATACAGTACCCTCTCCTGCTAGTATTACAGTATGACAGAGAGCAGGCAGACACAGCCATCTCCTGATCCTATTCAGTACACTCTCCTGCTAGTATTACAGTATGACAGAGAGCAGGCAGACACATACCATCTCCTGATCCTATACAGTACAGCTAGTGATCTCCTGACCCTATACAGTACAGCTAGTGATCTCCTGATTCTATACAGTACACTCTCCTGCTAGTATTACAGTATGACAGAGAGCAGGCAGACACATAGCCATCTCCTGATCCTATACAGTATACTCTCCTGCTAGTATTACAGTATGACAGAGAGCAGGCAGACACAGCCATCTCCTGATCCTATACAGTACACTCTCCTGCTAGCATTACAGTATGACAGAGAGCAGGCAGACACATACCATCTCCTGATCCTATACAGTACACTCTCCTGCTAGCATTACAGTATGACAGAGAGCAGGCAGACATGTAGCCATCTCCTGATCCTATACAGTACACTCTCCTGCTAGTATTACAGTATGACAGAGAGCAGGCAGACACATAGCCATCTCCTGATCCTATACAGTACACTCTCCTGCTAGTATTACAGTATGACAGAGAGCAGGCAGACACATAGCCATCTCCTGATCCTATACAGTACACTCTCCTGCTAGTATTACAGTATGACAGAGAGCAGGCAGACATGTAGCCATCTCCTGATCCTATACAGTACCCTCTCCTGCTAGCATTACAGTATGACAGAGAGCAGGCAGACACACAGCCATCTCCTGATCCTATACAGTACACTCTCCTGCCAGCATTACAGTATGACAGAGAGCAGGCAGACACATAGCCACCTCCTGATCCTATACAGTACACTCTCCTGCCAGCATTACAGTATGACAGAGAGCAGGCAGACGTGTAGCCATCTCCTGATCCTATACAGTACACTTTCATGCTAGTATTACAGTATGACAGAGCAGGCAGACGTGTAGCCATCTCCAGATCCTATACAGTACACTCTCCTGCTAGTATTACAGTATGACAGAGAGCAGGCAGACACAGCCATCTCCTGATCCTATACAGTACACTCTCCTGCTAGTATTACAGTATGACAGAGAGCAGGCAGACACAGCCATCTCCTGATCCTATACAGTACACTCTCCTGCTAGTATTACAGTATGACAGAGAGCAGGCAGACACGCAGCCATCTCCTGATCCTATACAGTACACTCTCCTGCTAGCATTACAGTATGACAGAGAGCAGGCAGACACATAGCCATCTCTTGATCCTATACAGTACACTCTCCTGCTAGTATTACAGTATGACAGAGAGCAGGCAGACACATAGCCACCTCCTGATCCTATACAGTACACTCTCCTGCCAGCATTACAGTATGACAGAGAGCAGGCAGACACAGCCATCTCCTGATCCTATACAGTACACTCTCCTGCCAGCATTACAGTATGACAGAGAGCAGGCAGACGTGTAGCCATCTCCAGATCCTATACAGTACACTCTCCTGCTAGTATTACAGTATGACAGAGAGCAAGCAGACACATAGCCATCTCCTGATCCTATACAGTACCCTCTCCTGCTAGTATTACAGTATGACAGAGAGCAGGCAGACACATAGCCATCTCCTGATCCTATACAGTACACTCTCCTGCTAGTATTACAGTATGTCAGAGAGCAGGCAGACACATAGCCATCTCCTGATCCTATACAGTACACTCTCCTGCTAGCATTACAGTATGACAGAGAGCAGGCAGACACATACCATCTCCTGATCCTATACAGTACAGCTAGTGATCTCCTGACCCTATACAGTACAGCTAGTGATCTCCTGACCCTATACAGTACAGCTAGTGATCTCCTGATTCTATACAGTACACTCTCCTGCTAGTATTACAGTATGACAGAGAGCAGGCAGACACATAGCCATCTCCTGATCCTATACAGTATACTCTCCTGCTAGTATTACAGTATGACAGAGAGCAGGCAGACACAGCCATCTCCTGATCCTATACAGTACACTCTCCTGCTAGTATTACAGTATGACAGAGAGCAGGCAGACACATAGCCACCTCCTGATCCTATACAGTACACTCTCCTGCTAGTATTACAGTATGACAGAGAGCAGGCAGACACATACCATCTCCTGATCCTATACAGTACACTCTCCTGCTAGCATTACAGTATGACAGAGAGCAGGCAGACATGTAGCCATCTCCTGATCCTATACAGTACCCTCTCCTGCTAGCATTACAGTATGACAGAGAGCAGGCAGACACACAGCCATCTCCTGATCCTATACAGTACACTCTCCTGCCAGCATTACAGTATGACAGAGAGCAGGCAGACACATAGCCACCTCCTGATCCTATACAGTACACTCTCCTGCTAGTATTACAGTATGACAGAGAGCAGGCAGACACATAGCCATCTCCTGATCCTATACAGTACCCTCTCCTGCTAGTATTACAGTATGACAGAGAGCAGGCAGACACATAGCCATCTCCTGATCCTATTCAGTACACTCTCCTGCTAGTATTACAGTATGACAGAGAGCAGGCAGACACATAGCCATCTCCTGATCCTATTCAGTACACTCTCCTGCTAGTATTACAGTATGACAGAGAGCAGGCAGACACGTAGCCATCTCCTGATCCTATACAGTACACTCTCCTGCTAGTATTACAGTATGACAGAGAGCAGGCAGACACATAGCCATCTCCTGATCCTATACAGTACACTCTCCTGCTAGCATTACAGTATGACAGAGAGCAGGCAGACACAGCCATCTCCTGATCCTATACAGTACACTCTCCTGCTAGCATTACAGTATGACAGAGAGCAGGCAGACACATACCATCTCCTGATCCTATACAGTACACTCTCCTGCTAGTATTACAGTATGACAGAGAGCAAGCAGACACATAGCCACCTCCTGATCCTATACAGTACACTATCCTGCTAGTATTACAGTATGACAGAGACAGGCAGACACATAGCCATCTCCTGATCCTATACAGTACACTCTCCTGCTAGTATTACAGTATGACAGAGAGCAGGCAGACACAGCCATCTCCTGATCCTATACAGTACACTCTCCTGCTAGTATTACAGTATGACAGACAGGCAGACACAGCCATCTCCTGACCCTATACAGTACAGCTAGTGATCTCCTGACCCTATACAGTACAGCTAGTGATCTCCTGACCCTATACAGTACAGCTAGTGATCTCCTGATTCTATACAGTACACTCTCCTGCTAGTATTACAGTATGACAGAGAGCAGGCAGACACATAGCCACCTCCTGATCCTATACAGTACACTCTCCTGCCAGCATTACAGTATGACAGAGAGCAGGCAGACACATACCATCTCCTGATCCTATACAGTACACTATCCTGCCAGCATTACAGTATGACAGAGAGCAGGCAGACACATACCATCTCCTGATCCTATACAGTACACTCTCCTGCTAGTATTACAGTATGACAGAGAGCAGGCAGACACATAGCCATCTCCTGATCCTATACAGTACACTCTCCTGCTAGTATTACAGTATGACAGAGAGCAGGCAGACACAGCCATCTCCTGATCCTATACAGTACACTCTCCTGCTAGTATTACAGTATGACAGAGAGCAGGCAGACACATAGCCATCTCCTGATCCTATACAGTACACTCTCCTGCTAGTATTACAGTATGACAGAGAGCAGGTAGACACATAGCCATCTCCTGATCCTATACAGTACACTCTCCTGCTAGTATTACAGTATGACAGAGAGCAGGCAGACACATAGCCACCTCCTGATCCTATACAGTACACTCTCCTGCTAGTATTACAGTATGACAGAGAGCAGGTAGACACATAGCCATCTCCTGATCCTATACAGTACACTCTCCTGCTAGTATTACAGTATGACAGAGAGCAGGCAGACACATAGCCACCTCCTGATCCTATACAGTACACTCTCCTGCTAGTATTACAGTATGACAGAGAGCAGGCAGACACAGCCATCTCCTGATCCTATACAGTACAGCTAGTGATCTCCTGACCCTATACAGTACAGCTAGTGATCTCCTGATTCTATACAGTACACTCTCCTGCTAGTATTACAGTATGACAGAGAGCAGGCAGACACATAGCCATCTCCTGATCCTATACAGTACACTCTCCTGCTAATATTACAGTATGACAGAGAGCAGGCAGACACATAGCCATCTCCTGATCCTATACAGTACACTCTCCTGCTAGTATTACAGTATGACAGAGAGCAGGCAGACACATAGCCATCTCCTGATCCTATACAGTACACTCTCCTGCTAGTATTACAGTATGACAGAGAGCAGGCAGACACAGCCATCTCCTGATCCTATTCAGTACACTCTCCTGCTAGTATTACAGTATGACAGAGAGCAGGCAGACACGTAGCCATCTCCTGATCCTATACAGTACACTCTCCTGCTAGTATTACAGTATGACAGAGAGCAGGCAGACACATAGCCATCTCCTGATCCTATACAGTACACTCTCCTGCTAGCATTACAGTATGACAGAGAGCAGGCAGACACATACCATCTCCTGATCCTATACAGTACACTCTCCTGCTAGTATTACAGTATGACAGAGAGAAGGCAGACACATAGCCATCTCCTGATCCCATACAGTACACTATCCTGCTAGTATTACAGTATGACAGAGAGCAAGCAGACACATAGCCACCTCCTGATCCTATACAGTACACTCTCCTGCTAGTATTACAGTATGACAGAGAGCAGGCAGACACATAGCCATCTCCTGATCCTATACAGTACACTCTCCTGCTAGTATTACAGTATGACAGAGAGCAGGCAGACACATAGCCATCTCCTGATCCTATACAGTACACTCTCCTGCTAGCATTACAGTATGACAGAGAGCAGGCAGACACAGCCATCTCCTGACCCTATACAGTACAGCTAGTGATCTCCTGACCCTATACAGTACAGCTAGTGATCTCCTGAACCTATACAGTACAGCTAGTGATCTCCTGATTCTATACAGTACACTCTCCTGCTAGTATTACAGTATGACAGAGAGCAGGCAGACACAGCCATCTCCTGATCCTATACAGTACACTCTCCTGCTAGTATTACAGTATGACAGAGAGCAGGCAGACACATAGCCATCTCCTGATCCTATACAGTACACTCTCCTGCTAGTATTACAGTATGACAGAGAGCAGGCAGACACATAGCCATCTCCTGATCCTATACAGTACACTCTCCTGCTAGTATTACAGTATGACAGAGAGCAGGCAGACACATAGCCATCTCCTGATTCTATTCAGTACACTCTCCTGCTAGTATTACAGTATGACAGAGAGCAGGCAGACACATAGCCATCTCCTGATCCTATACAGTACACTCTCCTGCTAGTATTACAGTATGACAGAGAGCAGGCAGACACATAGCCACCTCCTGATCCTATACAGTACACTCTCCTGCTAGTATTACAGTATGACAGAGAGCAGGCAGACACATAGCCATCTCCTGATCCTATACAGTACCCTCTCCTGCTAGTATTACAGTATGACAGAGAGCAGGCAGACACATAGCCACCTCCTGATCCTATACAGTACACTCTCCTGCTAGTATTACAGTATGACAGAGAGCAGGCAGACACATAGCCATCTCCTGATCCTATACAGTACACTCTCCTGCTAGTATTACAGTATGACAGAGAGCAGGCAGACACATAGCCATCTCCTGATCCTATACAGTACACTCTCCTGCTAGTATTACAGTATGACAGAGAGCAGGCAGACACAGCCATCTCCTGATCCTATACAGTACAGCTAGTGATCTCCTGACCCTATACAGTACAGCTAGTGATCTCCTGATTCTATACAGTACACTCTCCTGCTAGTATTACAGTATGACAGAGAGCAGGCAGACACATAGCCATCTCCTGATCCTATACAGTACACTCTCCTGCTAGTATTACAGTATGACAGAGAGCAGGCAGACACATAGCCATCTCCTGATCCTATACAGTACACTCTCCTGCTAGTATTACAGTATGACAGAGAGCAGGCAGACACATACCATCTCCTGATCCTATACAGTACACTCTCCTGCTAGTATTATAGTATGACAGAGAGCAGGCAGACACATAGCCATCTCCTGATCCTATACAGTACACTCTCCTGCTAGTATTACAGTATGACAGAGAGCAGGCAGACACATACCATCTCCTGATCCTATACAGTACAGCTAGTGATCTCCTGACCCTATACAGTACAGCTAGTGATCTCCTGATTCTATACAGTACACTCTCCTGCTAGTATTACAGTATGACAGAGAGCAGGCAGACACATAGCCATCTCCTGATCCTATACAGTATACTCTCCTGCTAGTATTACAGTATGACAGAGAGCAGGCAGACACAGCCATCTCCTGATCCTATACAGTACACTCTCCTGCTAGTATTACAGTATGACAGAGAGCAGGCAGACACATAGCCACCTCCTGATCCTATACAGTACACTCTCCTGCTAGTATTACAGTATGACAGAGAGCAGGCAGACACATACCATCTCCTGATCCTATACAGTACACTCTCCTGCTAGCATTACAGTATGACAGAGAGCAGGCAGACATGTAGCCATCTCCTGATCCTATACAGTACCCTCTCCTGCTAGCATTACAGTATGACAGAGAGCAGGCAGACACACAGCCATCTCCTGATCCTATACAGTACACTCTCCTGCCAGCATTACAGTATGACAGAGAGCAGGCAGACACATAGCCACCTCCTGATCCTATACAGTACACTCTCCTGCTAGTATTACAGTATGACAGAGAGCAGGCAGACACATAGCCATCTCCTGATCCTATATAGTACCCTCTCCTGCTAGTATTACAGTATGACAGAGAGCAGGCAGACACATAGCCATCTCCTGATCCTATTCAGTACACTCTCCTGCTAGTATTACAGTATGACAGAGAGCAGGCAGACACATAGCCATCTCCTGATCCTATTCAGTACACTCTCCTGCTAGTATTACAGTATGACAGAGAGCAGGCAGACACGTAGCCATCTCCTGATCCTATACAGTACACTCTCCTGCTAGTATTACAGTATGACAGAGAGCAGGCAGACACATAGCCATCTCCTGATCCTATACAGTACACTCTCCTGCTAGCATTACAGTATGACAGAGAGCAGGCAGACACAGCCATCTCCTGATCCTATACAGTACACTCTCCTGCTAGCATTACAGTATGACAGAGAGCAGGCAGACACATACCATCTCCTGATCCTATACAGTACACTCTCCTGCTAGTATTACAGTATGACAGAGAGCAAGCAGACACATAGCCACCTCCTGATCCTATACAGTACACTATCCTGCTAGTATTACAGTATGACAGAGACAGGCAGACACATAGCCATCTCCTGATCCTATACAGTACACTCTCCTGCTAGTATTACAGTATGACAGAGAGCAGGCAGACACAGCCATCTCCTGATCCTATACAGTACACTCTCCTGCTAGTATTACAGTATGACAGACAGGCAGACACAGCCATCTCCTGACCCTATACAGTACAGCTAGTGATCTCCTGACCCTATACAGTACAGCTAGTGATCTCCTGACCCTATACAGTACAGCTAGTGATCTCCTGATTCTATACAGTACACTCTCCTGCTAGTATTACAGTATGACAGAGAGCAGGCAGACACATAGCCACCTCCTGATCCTATACAGTACACTCTCCTGCCAGCATTACAGTATGACAGAGAGCAGGCAGACACATACCATCTCCTGATCCTATACAGTACACTATCCTGCCAGCATTACAGTATGACAGAGAGCAGGCAGACACATACCATCTCCTGATCCTATACAGTACACTCTCCTGCTAGTATTACAGTATGACAGAGAGCAGGCAGACACATAGCCATCTCCTGATCCTATACAGTACACTCTCCTGCTAGTATTACAGTATGACAGAGAGCAGGCAGACACAGCCATCTCCTGATCCTATACAGTACACTCTCCTGCTAGTATTACAGTATGACAGAGAGCAGGCAGACACATAGCCATCTCCTGATCCTATACAGTACACTCTCCTGCTAGTATTACAGTATGACAGAGAGCAGGTAGACACATAGCCATCTCCTGATCCTATACAGTACACTCTCCTGCTAGTATTACAGTATGACAGAGAGCAGGCAGACACATAGCCACCTCCTGATCCTATACAGTACACTCTCCTGCTAGTATTACAGTATGACAGAGAGCAGGTAGACACATAGCCATCTCCTGATCCTATACAGTACACTCTCCTGCTAGTATTACAGTATGACAGAGAGCAGGCAGACACATAGCCACCTCCTGATCCTATACAGTACACTCTCCTGCTAGTATTACAGTATGACAGAGAGCAGGCAGACACATACCATCTCCTGATCCTATACAGTACACTCTCCTGCTAGTATTACAGTATGACAGAGAGCAGGCAGACACAACCATCTCCTGATCCTATTCAGTACACTCTCCTGCTAGTATTACAGTATGACAGAGAGTAGGCAGACACATAGCCATCTCCTGATCCTATACAGTACACTCTCCTGCTAGTATTACAGTATGACAGAGAGCAGGCAGACACACAGCCATCTCCTGATCCTATACAGTACACTCTCCTGCTAGTATTACAGTATGACAGAGAGCAGGCAGACACATAGCCATCTCCTGATCCTATACAGTACACTCTCCTGCTAGTATTACAGTATGACAGAGAGCAGGCAGACACAGCCATCTCCTGATCCTATACAGTACACTCTCCTGCTAGTATTACAGTATGACAGACAGGCAGACACGCAGCTATCTCCTGATCCTATACAGTACACTCTCCTGCTAGTATTACAGTATGACAGAGAGCAGGCAGACACATAGCCATCTCCTGATCCTATACAGTACACTCTCCTGCTAGTATTACAGTATGACAGAGAGCAGGCAGACACATAGCCACCTCCTGATCCTATACAGTACACTCTCCTGCTAGTATTACAGTATGACAGAGAGCAGGCAGACACACAGCCATCTCCTGATCCTATACAGTACACTCTCCTGCTAGCATTACAGTATGACAGAGAGCAGGCAGACACAGCCATCTCCTGATCCTATACAGTACACTCTCCTGCTAGTATTACAGTATGACAGAGAGCAGGCAGACACAGCCATCTCCTGATCCTATACAGTACACTCTCCTGCTAGTATTACAGTATGACAGAGAGCAGGCAGACACATAGCCATCTCCTGATCCTATACAGTACACTCTCCTGCTAGCATTACAGTATGACAGAGAGCAGGCAGACACGTAGCCATCTCCTGATCCTATACAGTACACTCTCCTGCTAGTATTACAGTATGACAGAGAGCAGGCAGACACATAGCCATCTCCTGATCCTATACAGTACACTCTCCTGCTAGTATTACAGTATGACAGAGAGCAGGCAGACACATAGCCATCTCCTGATCCTATACAGTACACTCTCCTGCTAGTATTACAGTATGACAGAGAGCAGGCAGACACAGCCATCTCCTGATCCTATACAGTACAGCTAGTGATCTCCTGACCCTATACAGTACAGCTAGTGATCTCCTGATTCTATACAGTACACTCTCCTGCTAGTATTACAGTATGACAGAGAGCAGGCAGACACATAGCCATCTCCTGATCCTATACAGTACACTCTCCTGCTAGTATTACAGTATGACAGAGAGCAGGCAGACACATAGCCATCTCCTGATCCTATACAGTACACTCTCCTGCTAGTATTACAGTATGACAGAGAGCAGGCAGACACAGCCATCTCCTGATCCTATTCAGTACACTCTCCTGCTAGTATTACAGTATGACAGAGAGCAGGCAGACACGTAGCCATCTCCTGATCCTATACAGTACACTCTCCTGCTAGTATTACAGTATGACAGAGAGCAGGCAGACACATAGCCATCTCCTGATCCTATACAGTACACTCTCCTGCTAGCATTACAGTATGACAGAGAGCAGGCAGACACAGCCATCTCCTGATCCTATACAGTACACTCTCCTGCTAGTATTACAGTATGACAGAGAGAAGGCAGACACATAGCCATCTCCTGATCCCATACAGTACACTATCCTGCTAGTATTACAGTATGACAGAGAGCAAGCAGACACATAGCCACCTCCTGATCCTATACAGTACACTCTCCTGCTAGTATTACAGTATGACAGAGAGCAGGCAGACACATAGCCATCTCCTGATCCTATACAGTACACTCTCCTGCTAGTATTACAGTATGACAGAGAGCAGGCAGACACATAGCCATCTCCTGATCCTATACAGTACACTCTCCTGCTAGCATTACAGTATGACAGAGAGCAGGCAGACACAGCCATCTCCTGACCCTATACAGTACAGCTAGTGATCTCCTGACCCTATACAGTACAGCTAGTGATCTCCTGACCCTATACAGTACAGCTAGTGATCTCCTGATTCTATACAGTACACTCTCCTGCTAGTATTACAGTATGACAGAGAGCAGGCAGACACAGCCATCTCCTGATCCTATACAGTACACTCTCCTGCTAGTATTACAGTATGACAGAGAGCAGGCAGACACATAGCCATCTCCTGATCCTATACAGTACCCTCTCCTGCTAGTATTACAGTATGACAGAGAGCAGGCAGACACAGCCATCTCCTGATCCTATACAGTACAGCTAGTGATCTCCTGACCCTATACAGTACAGCTAGTGATCTCCTGATTCTATACAGTACACTCTCCTGCTAGTATTACAGTATGACAGAGAGCAGGCAGACACATAGCCATCTCCTGATCCTATACAGTACACTCTCCTGCTAGTATTACAGTATGACAGAGAGCAGGCAGACACATAGCCATCTCCTGATCCTATACAGTACACTCTCCTGCTAGTATTACAGTATGACAGAGAGCAGGCAGACACATAGCCATCTCCTGATCCTATACAGTACACTCTCCTGCTAGTATTACAGTATGACAGAGAGCAGGCAGACACATACCATCTCCTGATCCTATACAGTACACTCTCCTGCTAGTATTACAGTATGACAGAGAGCAGGCAGACACATAGCCATCTCCTGATCCTATACAGTACACTCTCCTGCTAGTATTACAGTATGACAGAGAGCAGGCAGACATGTAGCTATCTCCTGATCCTATACAGTACACTCTCCTGCTAGCATTACAGTATGACAGAGAGCAGGCAGACACATAGCCATCTCCTGATCCTATACAGTACACTCTCCTGCTAGTATTACAGTATGACAGAGAGCAGGCAGACACATAGCCATCTCCTGATCCTGTACAGTACACTATCCTGCTAGTATTACAGTATGACAGAGAGCAGGCAGACACATACCATCTCCTGATCCTATACAGTACACTCTCCTGCTAGCATTACAGTATGACAGAGCAGGCAGACACAGCCATCTCCTGACCCTATACAGTACAGCTAGTGATCTCCTGACCCTATACAGTACAGCTAGTGATCTCCTGATCCTATACAGTACACTCTCCTGCTAGTATTACAGTATGACAGAGAGCAGGCAGACACACAGCCATCTCCTGATCCTATACAGTACACTCTCCTGCTAGTATTACAGTATGACAGAGAGCAGGCAGACACATAGCCATCTCCTGATCCTATACAGTACACTCTCCTGCTAGTATTACAGTATGACAGAGACAGGCAGACATGTAGCCATCTCCTGATCCTATACAGTATACTCTCCTGCTAGTATTACAGTATGACAGAGAGCAGGCAGACACAGCCATCTCCTGATCCTATACAGTACACTCTCCTGCTAGTATTACAGTATGACAGAGACAGGCAGACACACAGCCATCTCCTGATCCTATACAGTACACTCTCCTGCTAGTATTACAGTATGACAGAGACAGGCAGACACGCAGCCATCTCCTGATCCTATACAGTACACTATCCTGCTAGTATTACAGTATGACAGAGAGCAGGCAGACACAGCCATCTCCTGATCCTATACAGTACACTCTCCTGCTAGTATTACAGTATGACAGAGAGCAGGCAGACACATAGCCATCTCCTGATTCTATTCAGTACACTCTCCTGCTAGTATTACAGTATGACAGAGAGCAGGCAGACATGTAGCCATCTCCTGATCCTATACAGTACACTCTCCTGCTAGTATTACAGTATGACAGAGACAGGCAGACACGCAGCCATCTCCTGATCCTATACAGTACACTCTCCTGCTAGTATTACAGTATGACAGAGAGCAGGCAGACACATAGCCATCTCCTGATCCTATACAGTACACTCTCCTGCTAGTATTACAGTATGACAGAGAGCAGGCAGACACATACCATCTCCTGATCCTATACAGTACACTCTCCTGCTAGTATTACAGTATGACAGAGAGCAGGCAGACACATAGCCATCTCCTGATTCTATTCAGTACACTCTCCTGCTAGTATTACAGTATGACAGAGAGCAGGCAGACACGCAGCCATCTCCTGATCCTATACAGTACACTCTCCTGCTAGTATTACAGTATGACAGAGAGCAGGCAGACACATACCATCTCCTGATCCTATACAGTACACTCTCCTGCTAGTATTACATTATGACAGAGAGCAGGCAGACAAAGCCATCTCCTGATCCTATACAGTACACTCTCCTGCTAGTATTACAGTATGACAGAGCAGGCAGACACACAGCCATCTCCTGATCCTATACAGTACACTCTCCTGCTAGTATTACAGTATGACAGAGAGCAGGCAGACACATAGCCATCTCCTGATCCTATACAGTACACTCTCCTGCTAGTATTACAGTATGACAGAGAGCAGGCAGACAAAGCCATCTCCTGATCCTATACAGTACACTCTCCTGCTAGTATTACAGTATGACAGAGCAGGCAGACACACAGCCATCTCCTGATCCTATACAGTACACTCTCCTGCTAGTATTACAGTATGACAGAGAGCAGGCAGACACATAGCCATCTCCTGATCCTATACAGTACACTCTCCTGCTAGCATTACAGTATGACAGAGAGCAGGCAGACACAGCCATCTCCTGATCCTATACAGTACACTCTCCTGCTAGTATTACAGTATGACAGAGAGCAGGCAGACGTGTAGCCATCTCCTGATCCTATACAGTACACTCTCCTGCTAGTATTACAGTATGACAGAGAGCAGGCAGACACATACCATCTCCTGATCCTATACAGTACACTCTCCTGCTAGTATTACAGTATGACAGAGAGCAGGCAGACACATAGCCATCTCCTGATTCTATTCAGTACACTCTCCTGCTAGTATTACATTATGACAGAGAGCAGGCAGACACACAGCCATCTCCTGATCCTATACAGTACACTCTCCTGCTAGTATTACAGTATGACAGAGAGCAGGCAGACATGTAGCCATCTCCTAATCCTATACAGTACACTCTCCTGCTAGCATTACAGTATGATAGAGCAGGCAGACACAGCCATCTCCTGACCCTATACAGTACAGCTAGTGATCTCCTGACCCTATACAGTACAGCTAGTGATCTCCTGATTCTATACAGTACACTCTCCTGCTAGCATTACAGTATGACAGAGAGCAGGCAGACACAGTCATCTCCTTATCCTATACAATTTACCTCTATTATTGTGACATCGGTGCTGGCCATGACGAAAAGGAGAATATACCCAATGCCCCGAAGCTGGGGGTGCAAATTCTTCCTTTCTTCCAGGAGCTTTCCGCCTGGCAGGGGACGAGGTCATCGGAAACCGCAAACTGACGCCGGAGTCTTTTGTGCTCATTGAATCGCGGCCGGAGTTCTGCCAATTACAGGGAAACTTTATAATGGATACAGCAGAGAAATCTGCCCTACAATGTGATTGTGAATCCAAACACATCATTTCCTTTCATTACTGCATCCGAATGGCATACACGGAGTTAAGTGATAAAGGAAATCACTACGGCCAACTGCCATGTTGGATATCAATTGCGGTGCGTGCGTGATTGGGGACGGGATATGTTTACAAGTGATTATAAATACAAATTTGTGCTAATTCTAGTAAATGAGCAATGTGTAATAAATCATTACTGAGGTCCCTGGAGAATCTATGAACATTAGAACCATACAGCTGCAACGTTTAGGTTTGTGCTAATATCACTATAAAACCATCAGTAAAATAAATTACTACTGGCGGCTTTATTTAACAGTGCTACTAATAATATATAGAATAACGGATTCACATTTTTGAGGATTGTGATCCCTAGGGAAGTATTTTTGGAGACTATAAACTGGAAGCTGGGGGGCCGTAGAAAGACTTTCCACGACCGCAGTTATTGCAGAACATTGTACAAAGTCTCTATGAGCCGGGTATAGCAGAATGCAGAGCACAATAGCCCGTACTCAGCTGCACAACAAGGTCAGACCTCTACAGAATACACATTGTGGAAAAGTAAGATGAGATCAAGTAACCTGAATAAAGTATCTGGGCCTTTAACCAGTAATTTACTAAATAGCATGTGGGGTTAACATACGGTACTTACATTTGAGGACGATGGAACGTAATACCAGTAGCCCCTCCGTCGGAAAGGGTCAGCCATGCTGGTAATATAATCGTTCTGGCAGCTGAGAGCATGTCTGAGAGATTCAATGTCATCCAGCAGATCCTCGATCTCACCAGTATTATCTAGGAGACAAGACAATTGAGCTGTCTGGGGCAAAGCCTCAGGCATTCTAACTTATAACTCATTTACCAATCATTCACATGGCTCTTATTTGTAGTAAATTAATTTGAGCGGATGGGGGATATGGGGGAGCAGTGTCCTGATAGCAGAGGATGGGGGATATGGGGGAGCAGTGTCCTGATGGCAGAGGATGGGAATATGGGGGAGCAGTGTCCTGATGGCAGAGGATGGGGCATATGGGGGAGCAGTGTCCGGATGCCAGAGGATGAGGGATATGGGGAGCAGTGTCCTGATACCAGAGGATGAGGGATATGGGGAGCAGTGTCCTGATGCCAGAAGATGAGGGATATGGGGGAGCAGTGTCCTGATACCAGAGGATGGGGGATATGGGGGAGCAGTGTCCTGATGCCAGAGGATGGGGATATGGGAACATATCGGGAATGGATCATGGAAAACATATTTAACTCTTTGCTGTCCACCACACTTTGCCAGGGCCTAGATCTCTGTTTACCCCAAGAGAGCACGTAAAACACACACTGTCCATGTCCATTTCACGGGCATATAAGGTCTTCTGTCCGTTTATCGTAGAGGTGGCAATAGATCCCTGGGGGGTCTGGTGCAGAATTAGTAGTTAGGAAATCCAGCTTTACAGAGCTGCACAGAGCATGTCAGCATATCAGGAAATCTGAGGTAGGCGAGCAGCTCAGCGTATACCTGTTCTCCTGCACGGGTCTATGGACAGGTGTATTACATCACATAAATATACATGACTGACCCCCAACCCACTGAACACATCTGTTTGACAGTAACAGTAATTACATAATGTTACTATAAGATAGATGTAATCAGTAGGTGGGGGTCAGTCACCCCAACAACTGACTGGTAAAGCATTTCCGAAGCCACAAGTTACATATTACGCCGCATAAGGATGACATATATTACCAGCTGTGACATGGTCCAACAAATGTTTGAGACGCCCAATCTCCGCCCGTTGTTTTCTCAGTGTGTGGTTTAGCTGGTCGATCTCAAGCTGCTGAGAGTTGGACACGTTGGCTCCGGCCTCTGCGTTCTGCAGCTCAGCGTGTAACTGACAAGAGACGGGTACACGTATAACATGCATCTCATGGACCACAATACCCAGCAGCCCTTTATGGACCAGAATATACAGTTCTGTAAAATGATTAGCTGATAAGTCCTTAAAGGGTACATCCGTATATCACTGTAGCTATACTGTACACAGGGCCTGATTCAGCAGTGCACGAAAGTGCGATTATCGGGAATCTGCGCATGCGCAGGACCCATTCTGTGAGTGCGCAGAATGGGTCCTGCTCAAATCGCACGCAAGCTCTTGAATGCCTCTGCCTGACTGACAGGCAGAGGCATTTAAGGGGCGGTGCGGGGGCCACTCAGTGTCTGCCCCGTTTTCCGGGAATGGCCAGCCTACAGACTGCGTGGATGTACTCAGACTTCTGGGCTCGCAAGGCTTACTCAGCTGTCTGGTCGCCCGGTGTCGTCCACCTTCGCGACCATCGACCACCGATAGTTGCGATGGTGATCCCAGCCTGCGGGAATTCAATTGTCAGCGAAGGTTGCGAATTGCCATTGCCATGGCGTTTAAACACAGCACAACAGCAGCCTGTCTCGAACCCTTCGTCTCGACGGCCAAATGCCCAATTCGCACAAGAGTGCTCGCTACCCTATGGGGTGGCAAACACTTTTGTGCGAGATCCCGCTGCCATAAAGCACGGCGGCTGCCACGCAGATTCGGCCGAGCGAATGCATTCGCCCTTAATCGAATTCTCTCCTAAGTGCTATTCTGGAACAGAAACACCGAATCCACTGGCATTGCAGGTTTTCCCTCGCACCCTGTAGAGCTGCGCTGGGGAACTTGCGATGTTGCCGCAGAACATTCTCCATTATCATGAAGAAAATAATGTTCCTTTAATTAGCTGAATGAAAATGATGGATGCCACCATGAAACACTGACTGGCTTAGAGGGTGTCACGCTGTCGGTGTAGCATACAGCGAGCCATAAGGCCAGGTGAGATGTAACTACTGTGCGCGACTCTCAGGGGTCCTTACAACCTACCTGCTTCTCCCTGTCCTGAAGCAGCTCTTGAAGTAGTTCTATCTCTGCCTCAGCTTTAGCGAGATCCCGGACCGCCTGGGCTGCCTGTGCGCAGAAATTCTCCGCTTCATGGATCTCCTACAGTAAATAAAGACATTTTCGGTCTGGCACTGCAATAATTAATTCATAAAATTCAAGAAAGATATTTTTCTCTTATGTCAACTGGTCATAAAAAAGTTTTACTTTTTTTTTTTTTCACAGATTTTACTTTACAAATAAACCTTCTGCTAATTCTGGTACAAATTACTGTCTATTTCCAGTAAAAGTGATCTGCGATACCTCAGCCCGCTCTCGATTGATCTGACGCACTGTGCCGCGGAGAGATTTTAGCTGGTCTTTTGTGCCGGTCAACTCTGAGGCGGCCATCTTGTCTGAAATCGCCACAGCCCTCTTCAGCTCCTTCAGTTCTTTATCCAGTCCGGAGAACTGCTTCTGCGCCCGGGTGTCCTCCATTTTCCTCTGGAATAGAAAGACGCGTCACGACGTGTGCGTTCTATGATGGCTACATACGTTTGTGTCTGGATCAGATCTAGTGCGTCACCTCATTCTCCAGGTCGTGCAGTTCGGCCAGTAGCCTCTCCCGCTCCTCGTCGGCCTCCACCAGCTGCTGGTCGGCCAGGCCCTGTATGTCCTCCATGGTCCTCAGCTTCTCGCTCAGCTGCCGGACCTCTTTCTCCAAATCGTGTACTTTAGCTTCATTCTGCCTCTTCTCTAACTGAATCTGCGGAGAGGAAAAGTCATTACACTTTTAATGGCGAGAAAACAGTATATCCCTGAGACTAACTAGACAATATAGGGGCCATTTACACAGCTACAATGGAGATTTTGCATTCATGCTTCAGTATACAGTATACCATCTGCATTTTCAGCACATTCAGGCCTCAGCACAGGCTGATCATTCATTAGTCACCAGCTGCCGCTCTCACTGCAGCCAGTAAGTTGATGCTCCCATAGTCAGCTTATCTGCAGGGAAGTCGCCATTTCCACTGTGCGCCTCACAAAGCTTGGGGAGAACACAGGACAACTCATGGACAGGGCTGCGCGCTCGCTGGCTCCGCCAAATGGCGGCACAGCGAAGTCACCGCCTTCCATGAAAGCGTAACGTGAACACATGACTGGAGAGAGGACCGCGGCATGTGTACAGCAGTTAGAGTTAATGGGCCTGTATCGGACTTGCACGCAGCCGCGTCTCCTGGTGGTCGTCCGTCTGTGACTTTATGCAAATGGCGCTACAAAATCCTTCCCTTGTGTACATCTGCGCATTCGAATGTGCGAGGACTGAGACGCCCAATTTTAGCATCCGTGCACGGCGGGAACACCGATCGGTGCGTCCTTATACGCCACCATTGGTCGCACCAATGAAACGTTGCTCCGCCCGATGGCAGGTTCTCGGTCTGACCGCGGCCTCCTGTGCGTCAGTGAAAGCAGCTGCTTGCATGAATACGCCCCACTGTCCGCATCCTGCACCATTTTCCTTGCAGCTACGTGGATCGGCTCTCAGGCTCAGTTAAAGGGAGGGTCTAGGAGAACCCCCCGCAGGAGGCAGAGGGCCTGGATCTCTGAAAACTTCCTTTGGTAATAACAAAAAATAAAACAAAAAGTTTTGATTTTACGCCCAGTGGAACTAATACATGTTGATAATTTCCCCCTGTGGTTACTTTACATATTCCGAGCAACCCCAGTAAATTATCCCTAAATATATTCACCTAGTTACCCTCTGTATAGGATACAATATGTGTGTGTACGATAAACCGAACTCTTAGGGAATTATAGGAAAATAAATGGATATTTGATTGTCTTATGGGTAAGAAAATGAGAAGGAAAAAAATTAGACATGTCTCCCCCTATATTTATCTCTAACAGCGCCAACGACGTAGTAACTGCATGCTAGCTCTGATCTAGTAATGCCCTGCATGGCATAGCTTATTGCCCCTTCTCATCCAAATTACCATCCCTAGTCATGCCACATGATGTCATCAAATGGTGATGTCACTGGGATCTCCTTGGGCAATACGGAATTCCATGCCATTGGGAATACAGTTAAGTGTCTACAATGTTTATATGGAACATGTCGACATCTGCAGAATGTCGACAGGTTCACAATATTGACATTTAACATGCCGACATTCTCGGACTGTCGACATTTAAGGCTAGACTGTGACAGCAGAGGTTAGGATTCGGATTAGGAGTTAGTGTTACTCATCCCTGGAACCGACGCAGGATCAGCGAGAACTCACCGTCAGCTGGCCGCCGGACCCGGAAGACAATGTTAGAGCGATCGGACCCTCCGAACAAGATCAGTCACGTATGGACCACCAGGAACGGTTTGTTGACATTGTAGTCATGTCGACATTTCATCAGTGTCGACATTACGCCCATGTCGGCACGATGACTTGACTAAATAAGGGAAGCCTGCCAATCAAAATCCCAGCCACGTGACTGAAGTAATAATGAATGATAATACTTGTACTTGGGCACTGGTGGCAGCTGAGAGCTCCCATTAGAGCATTACAGAGAATATTAATGTACTAGAGCAGTAATGAGAAGATCTCGGCCCCCCCCACCCATTCTCCTACCTTGGCTTCAGCTGCCTTGTTGCAGGCTCTCTTATAATCCCCCGGAGCCTCCCTGGCTCGTTCCTGCAGTGCTGCGATCTCCTCCTGTAACTTCCTCTGCCTCTCCTTGGCCTCTCGCTTTTCTTCCTCCCCCTTACTGAGGATTTCATTCATCTGTTGCTGCAGCTCCGCTAGGTTCTGCCCCAGAACGTCTGAGGCACCGGAACACCTGAGGTGGGAAAGAGAAAAACCCCATTAAGAGAAGATCAGCTCATATGTCCGGTTTGTTCCCCGGATGCCTCAGGCCAGAGAGGATGGCTACTTAAACTCACTCTTGGCTATTTTATTATTTTTTAGCAGCTATATAAAAGTGTTGATTGCTAAGATCGGCAGAGTATAATGATGTGCAATGACATGAAAGCATTATCAAACACAACCTTAAATGCTTTATTAACCTTGCGATAGACGCTGCAATCTGGACATGCAATTAGACAGTCTCAAGCTGGCCACACACTAGACCAACTTACATCCAACCAGCCAACTTGTTGATTGGTTGGAATGAAAATCTGGTAAGGAATGAAAGCAAATGACAATCAGCAATTTGCTCCCAAACGCCGGAAAATGAACAAAAACTGTTGTTTGAACAAATTGTTTAGATCAAACATTTAACAAACTTGTCTGACGTCATTTCCATCTGTTTTCTGGCATTTAGGAGCAAATTGCTGATCATCATTTACTCCCATACGTTACCAGATTTTCATTCCAACCAATCAACAAGTTGGCTGGTTGGATGTAAGTTGGTCTAGTGTGTGGCCAGCTTTAGATCAGGGTGTTCTCAGAACGGACGTATGACCCCTGCCAATCCCGCTCACCACCAGGGCTGGATTATTATCATCGCTTATTTATATGGCGCCACAAGTGTTCCGCAGCGCCTTACACAGTACATAACCAAAAAAGTGACTTACAGTACAATACAATATAATACAATGCAGGACAAGGACATGGATAATATACATTGATACATTGGTGGCCTTAACACCCAAATAAGCAACAGAGCATAAGCAACCAAGTGTTAGGTGTCCTAGTGGTGGGTAAGAAGTAGATGAATATAAAGTAAGGAGAAGCACAAGAGGGTAGAGGGCCCTGCTCGCAAGAGCTTACATTCTCAAGGAGAGGGGCAGATAGACAGGCATGATACACAAGGGGAGGGGCAGATAGACAGGCATGATACAGATGGGGAAGACAGGGAGGGGGGAGCATGTAGCAGCGGGTTAGGATGAGAGCTGGAAAGCTTTGGTCTTGAGAGCTCGTTTGAAGAATTGTAGAGAGGTGGAGAGTCTGATGGGGAGAGGGAGAGAGTTCCAAAGGTGGGGAGCAGCACTTAAGAGACTGGGAATGGCGACAAACACAGCCAGACAATAACCACGAAGAAAGCATTTCAGGAGATCCTGCTATATCGAGGCCAGACTATGTGAGACAATAGGACTGGCCAAATAAAGGCCAGCAAGTGTAATATTATATATATTATTCAATGGGCAAATATCCATCTTATGTGCATGAATATATATACTGCTCACCAACCTTGCGTATCACCAGGTACTCTCTGCAAAGCAGTGCCTTACTATATAAAGTCCCATTAATAGCACTATCCTCACTATAAATCCAATTTGGGACTCACAGAACGTGACCAAAACAGTATTAAAAAGGTTGAATTACAGTGTAATCAATGCGGTTGATTCAATTAAGTGCAATACCCGCCGTACACACATAGTGCAACTTATTACTAATTTACTAGCCCCCATGAAGCTGAGAACTAAAATGTGCAATTTAGGGGCAATGAGGGCTCCCAACAGATCCAGATGGGAAAGAGTGAGGGTCCCCTGGACACGCGGAGGACATGGGTAGTGAATAAGGTGTTGCTGATACTTCCTCCGTCCCACCCCGGGTGACTGAATCACCGGGACGGCTCCGCCCTCAGCGCTGAAGTTCTGCCAATAAACAGCGGTCTGACAACAGACAGGGATGAGGGGATAACAGCTGCCATAACCAGCTTTACTTACACTAATCAGGAGCGAGATTACTCACTTCATTTCCCCAACGCCGGTCTGCAGCTTTCTCTTCATCTCGGAGACCCTGGCCGTGATCTGTTCTGGATGAACCAAGTTATCTAGAGCATCATCCAGCTGCATCTGGAGGTTTTCCAGCTGTTTCTTCAGGAAGTTGTTCTCTCTCTTATGGGGAAACAGGACATGACATGTATAGCGGCGACTAAACGATCAGATAGGGTAAACTCAATTACAAACATCCTTTCCATTCTTTCATAGAAATCAGTCATAGTTTCTACTTTTCTCAGTACTACGGTCAGACAACTGAAGGATTGTTAGGAATAGAAGCCTCTGCTGAGAATACCAGCCCATATTAACGTGCGCCAATGCAGGATGGCATTTTGTGGGCTGAGACAATATTCAACCAATTTACTAGGAACCGGGAACTGAGCCAGAATTATTTTGCAGTGACTGGCGGCATCCATCCTACCATACTGCTGCCCCCTCTCTGCCTCTGTCACTTATGTTACATGTGCCCTGAGAGTGAGGGGTCATTGGGATCGTCTGTATTACATGTGCCCTGAGAGTGAGGGGTCATTGGGACAGTCTGTACTACATGTGCCCTGAGAGTGAGGGGTCATTGGGACCGTCTGTATTACATGTGCCCTGAGAGTGAGGGGTCATTGGGACCATCTGTATTACATGTGTCCTGAGAGTGAGAGGACACCGGGACTGTCTGTATTACATGTGTCCTGAGAGTGAGAGGACACCGGCAACGTCTGTATTACATGTGTCCTGAGAGTGAGGGGACACCGGGACCGTCTGGTATGACATGTTCCTTGAGAATGAGGGGTCATTGGGACCGTCTGTATTACATGTGCCCTGGGAGTGAGAGGACACTGGGACTGTCTGGTATTACACGTGTCCTGAGAGTGAGGGGACACAGGGACTGTCTGTATTACATGTGTCCTGAGAGTGAGGGGACACAGGAGAACTTGGGAAAGTTACATGTCTGTATGTGCAGCATGTGGGACCTACCTGTAGATGGTGGGATAAAGGACAGGGAGGCGCCGGGTCACTCAGGACAGTTATGTGTCTGTATGTGCAGCGGATGGGACCTACCTGGAGCTGGTGGACTTGGGACAGAAGCTTTTTGCCGTCTTTGTCTTTCTCCTGTAACAAGTGAGCCTTAGTCTGCGCATTCTCCAGCGCTCGCTTTTCTCGGTCCAGTTCGGCTCTCAGGGCGGAATTCTCTGCCTACAAACATCACATACAGCATTGGAATTTATCTCCTTGTTAAAACCTCTATTCAGCCAAATGACAGACGGCTCCTTACCTGTCCCTGACGCTTCCTCCTGTCCAGCTCTTGTCTCAGTTGGCTGATTTCGGCTTGTTGAGCTTTAAGCTGGGCGTCGTACTCTACGAGGTCTCCCTGTGCCTGGCGCAGAACGTCATTCAGTTCCTGCTGCTCCTGCAGACTGCGCTCCAGCTCTTCAATCTCCTGTAATTACAGCCTCTGTCACATGATTACCCGGCCCTGCCCGATATCAGACAGTATCTGCAGCCCTATATACAAAAGTCCCTTACCCTGGCCGTCAGCTCTCCTATATTAGATGCCCTGGTAATGTTTGGTGAAACATTTCATTCATTAGGTTATTTACCTTTAAATTACGGATTTATTTTTCACAAATTGTTTACTTTTAGCTTATTAGGTTCAGAGCTGACTACAAATTTTCTCACTCTCTAATAATCGTCCTATAAATCACTGATTATTATAATTAAAGCTCCTTGTCTACCTCTTAAACCGTTGGGTCCCTTCCCTGCATTACATTACATGCATAGGATAAACAGGAGACAAAAAACGAGCAGACATTGTAGTAGCTAAAGAACTAGTTTAACATACTATCTTCTACATTTATCATTTATTTTTATACAATACTAATGCAGTCCTATAGGGGGGGATAAGCTAACTTGAAAGATAATCAACTAAAAGTCTCTGCATGAAACCCGTCCTGTTATTGTTTTTACAGAGTTATTTCCCAATGGTCCTAGACTGGCTGGAATGAGAATCAGCAGAACATCTCTACCTTCCTCATGTCTCCGGCTTCCAGCGCTGCAGCCTCCAGTCTCTCCCTCTCCTCCTCCAGCTCCTCCAGCCGCTGAAGCAGCACCTCCCGCTCAGACTGAAGCTCCCGACACTCATCATGAGCTTGTTTGGCCTGTCCCTTTACGCTCTCCAGGTATTCCTGCAAGCCGGATATTATCCCCTCCAGGTCTTTCTTTAGTGCCTCATTTGCAGCTATCTGACCTGGACAGAGACACAAAATAAACAGCATTATGGAGGAACTAAATAAAGACTCCGCCCTTTGTAGGGTTCCGTGCACTGTGAGGAACAAGCCCCGATCCCTCCCCCAATGCCTGCATCAGACCAGACCTCTATGGAAGACTGGAAACACACACCACTGTCTAAGGGGTTCGGTCCGATAATTGCCATCTAATCAGCTTGTAATCGAGAGTTTCAGCTTGTACTAGTTGGAGCGAGATATTTACAGAAAACGGATATTTATACTTATGCCAAATCCTATCCACTGGGGACACTGGAACTGTGGGATGTAGAGGACCATGCAGAACTTTGGGCTCTTTAAATGTTAGCACAAAGGTCTGGCCCCCTTCTTACCCCGTAGCCTGCTGGGAAATCAGTTATTTTATAACCAAGCTTCCAAAAGACAGAACAAGGGGGGGAACCAAAAGAGAGAGATGAAAAGGTTCTCCAACAACTTTTAAGCTTTAACCAGAACAAAATTGTACAAGGCTTGAGCCTGGAGGTATCCCAAAGCTGCCCATGTGGGAGGGTATGCCCAGAATTTTCTCCTCTGTAAGAAGGTTGGCACTTCCGGTAGAGGTGCCAGTTTCCTGGGAGAGGGCTGGAACCTAAACCTTTAGGGTGCTGAGCATGTGATGTACATACCGCCCATGTGTCCAAGGCTTTAGTGCGCTATGATGCTCTATAATGTAGATATATATTCGCAATGTATGAACAAGCCGTACTGGAGTATGTATTATAACAGTACATGGAGTAACATGGTTGTAAATATGAAATACAAAACTGGAAGCTCAGTGGATCCAATAGCAGCCCTGCTGACTGTATGACCGGTCTCTACAATGATAAGGCGCACAGTAGAAGTGAAGGCCTCAGTTATTCCTTAACCAATCTTCTTCTTCTACAGTCAGAACGTTTGCCGAACAGAGTCTATGCTGGTCATCATGGCAACATGGATACTATGAAGCTGCTGAAGTTCCCTGCAGGAGGTCCTCCCAATAAACACTGCTAGCGGCTCATGGGTCGGGGTTGGTTCCTGAATGCAGGGCCACAGAAGCAATAGGAGGAGGTTGGGGAGGAACATCAGGGACAGTTAATGGTCTCAGTAGCGAGGTCTGTTGCCTAGGAAAAGACTACTGAGCACTACTATGTGTATTCTCTTATATGCCCTGGTTATTCCTCTAATTATTAAGTTCATTTGAACGAAACGGTATGAAATAAACCTGGTAACAGAGGAAATATTCATGTGACGCCTCTCTGTTAGATTGCAAACACTGTAAAATACAAGTACAGACTCACAGTCATGTTAGATAGGAGCTCCGTTATTACCCAGTCAGATGCTCCTATTTTTAGCTAATCTCGTGAACGTTCCGAATTTAGGAGACCTGAAAGGGAGGCCTTGTATCTCACGTCTGATAATAAGCAGCAGTACAGTGAGTGCATTGTACAGTAGTCCGGGGCAGTGTCTCTATGACTACCAGTCTCCTTACCTTATTAATGCACAGCATTTGTTACTAGTAGCGTAACTCAGGACAGACATTCAAAACGGAATCGCTCTGTAATGGCGGCTGTCGGGATGCCTCCTGTCACAGTACCGACAGCGGAATCCCAATGGTTGGTATCCCCCCCCTTCTCACCCTAACGGTGCATACACACGGGACGACCGTCAGCGATAACGATATCGCTGAACGATCACCCTGGTGTGCTGGATGATCGATATAGATCATCCGGCACATCACCAACGACAGGCAGCGACTCGCGATCGATGATCGCGGGTCCCTATAGTAACCTGGTCGATATCGATTTAGACCGATCCCATTCAAAACACATACAAATAATAGTAATTAGGACAAATCTATAAATAAGCTCTATCTGGGTGTGGTATGATATAATGACACTGAGAATGTCGACAATCAGAATGTCGGCATGTACGTTATGTCGACAGTCAAAATGTCGACATATAATTTTCCACTATTTTAGCCTAACTTTAAATTTAAAATGTCGACATGCAAAATAATGGCAGAACGCCAATGTCGACCCATGTCAATATTCTGACCAGATACTGCTCTGATTTTTGCTAGCAATAGTTTAACTGTTGACTTTTTAATTTGCAAAAGTTTTCAGACTTTGTTGTTCTAACACTCTGGGCCGGCGTTGGAGAAATTAAGGAACACAGGGCCTGATTCAGACCCGGACGCTAAGCCGCGATCGCTCGCGGCCAAATGGGGCTGGGTATGCAAATTCCACGATCGCACTGGGTGGCGTAAGGATGCCCTCTATGTCTTAGAGCAGTGTTGGCTAACCTGGACACTCCAGCTGTTGTGGAACTATATATCCCAGCATGCCCTGCCACAGTTTTAGCATGCCCTAATAGCAAAACTGTAGCAGTGCATGCTGGGTTATGTAGTTCCATAACAGTTGGAGTGTCAAGGTTAGCCAACACTGTCTTAGAGAGTGACGGCAGTGAGCGAACGCAGGTGTATAAAGACACCAACTTTCCTTTCTTAATGCACGTCATCTCCAGAAAGTTTATGATTAATCGGTAACATCGAGAGCCATCGGAGCTGCACGCAGCGCTTGTGGTAGACCCTACCCCGCCGCAAGAACTGCGATCACTGCTGACTGAAATACAACCAGGTGACGTGTACAATGACGCCTGCATGCTAATTATGCCCGCCCTTTAAACGCTGTTTTGTCGCCCAGACACGCCTGCGTTTGCACCACCACTCCCCGGTTCACAAGCACCTTCCCCTTTTACCACCCACAAACGGCACTGTCACTCAAGGTAGCGCACAGTTCCCGATTGCAGTAACTGGCTCGTGCGCATGGATCACAGTGCGCAATGCGAACCATCGGCAGCTACGAGCGAACGCTTCTTAGCGTCCGGGTCTGAATCAGGCCCACAGTTGCTTGCTTATGAAAGAAACAGATCAGTGTTCAAACAGTAACGGCGAGGCGTACGACAAGGGCGCGGTAGTTTCTTTTGTGGTTTTTTTTTTACAATAAAGAACAAACAAATGGTTTATATGTGACATAAATGGTCTATGCTGACAGGGCTTATACAAGCTCTACAGTGGGCTAAACATAAAACACAGCTTTTCCTGCGGGAGAAACTTCAAAGCGTTTCCTGATCACATCCAGCAGTCCGCGCCCAGCAATGGCTGTAACTTAGATAGAACATAAAACCCACCCATGCATCGGTCAGCCTACTACGTATTTATTGCTCATCATGCTATTAATTACCAGTGACATCTTCTATAACATTATGTAATGAACTACAGAACTTTAAAATATAAAATGTGTATAGAGATAATGGCGCATATGTAATAGGCAGCGAGTTGCAGGGACCAGCGCAAAACCAGCTAAATTCTCGCCCAAAGATTTAAGGTGGCAATAATTGGCTTTACCGTTTAAATGATTGGCACATTACATCTGCAGGCTAAACTGACAGATTTGCGCCATTGCTGCAACTCGCAGGCTATTACATACGGGCCAATAAGCTGGATAAAATTTGAGATCACCTCAGGTTTCTGCCCTGTGTCCTTATTCTTGCATTTAAATAATATGTTCCACCAGTGTCCTCCCTCAATACAGTATAAGACTATCTGTAACACAGCTAATATATGCCCGAGACAGGTCTGTGTTTCAGCTTTATTACTGTGACCCCAGAAATACATCTAAGACTATTTCTTCTCTGATTGAAGTGAAAGTGCAGAGGTTCTCCTGACCCTCAAACTCCAGCTAACATTACTATGTGTTTGTAAGAGGCAAGATGAAGCAAATGCCCTTCTGCCCCGGGACTTTTACCCGAGGTTAGGCTAGCCCTTCACTAGGAACCAGTGACATCACTGAGAGTGCAGCCTATCCAGTCACTAGGAGCCAGTGACATCACTGAGAATGCAGCCTATCCAGTCACTAGGAACCAGTGACATCACTGAGACTGCAGCCTATCCAGTCACTAGGAGCCAGTGACATCACTGAGAATGCGGCCTATCCATTCACTAGGAACCAATGACATCACAGAGAATACAGCCTATCCATTCACTAGGAACCAGTGACATCACTGAGAATGCAGCCTATCCATTCACTAGAAGCCAGTGACATCACCGAGAGTGCAGCCTATCCATTCACTAGGAATCAGTGACATCACTGAGAATGCAGCCTATCCATTCACTAGGAATCAGTGATATCACTGAGAATGCAGCCTATCCATTCACTAGGAATCAGTGACATCACTGAGAATGCAGCCTATCCATTCACTAGGAATCAGTGACATCACTGAGAATGCAGCCTATCCATTCACTAGGAACAGTGACATCACTGAGAATGCAGCCTAACCATTCACTAGGAATCAGTGACATCACTGAGAATACAGTTTGCCCATTGACTAGGAGCCAGTGACATCACAGAGAACGTAGCCTATCCAATCACTAGGAGCCAGTCACATTACTGAGAATGCAGCCTATCCAGTGATATCATTGGGGTTCACTTACTAAAATAGGTTTAGTGTGTTTGGGTAAGGGTTAGGGTAAACAAACCTTCTGTGAGCTGTTGCTCTAGGTCTTTGATCTCCTCAGTTTCCCTGGCTATCCGGGACAGCATCTCATCCAGGCGTCCCTCAAGCTGCTTGTAATGTCCGTCCATCATCTCCAGCTGCTGCTCCTTACTGGCTTTCTGAGCCTTCACATGGGCCTGTATATAGGAGAAGGAGCTCTCAGACTACGTACAACAAGGGTTTCTTATACAGTACTACCAGGAAAGGTCTATATAATATGTTACATGGAAGCACCAAGTGTACTATGTATGGGGCCTCATTTACCTACATATATAATCACTAATATAACGGGGAGCTATAGGACAGCTCAATTATACTATGTATGGGGCCTCATTTACCTACATATATAATCACTAATATAACGGGGAGCTATAGGACAGCTCAGTTATACTATGTATGGGGCCTCATTTACCTACATCTATAATCACTAATATAACAGGGAGCTATAGGACAGCTCAGTTATACTATGTATGGGGCCTCATTTACCTACATCTATAATCACTAATATAACAGGGAGCTATAGGACAGCTCAGTTATACTATGTATGGGGCCTCATTTACCTACATATATAATCACTAATATAACGGGGAGCTATAGGACAGCTCAGTTATACTATGTATGGGGCCTCATTTACCTACATATATAATCACTAATATAATGGGGAGCTATAGGACAGCTCAGTTATACTATGTACGGGGCCTCATTTACCTACATATATAATTACTAATATAACGGGGAGCTATAGGACAGCTCAGTTATACTATGTATGGGGCCTCATTTACCTACATATATAATCACTAATATAACAGGGAGCTATAGCACAGCTCAGTTATACTATGTATGGGGCCTCATTTACCTACATATATAGTCACTAATATAACAGGGAGCTATAGGACAGCTCAGTTATACTATGTATGGGGCCTCATTTATCTACATATATAATCACTAATATAACGGGGAGCTATAGGACAGCTCAGTTATACTATGTATGGGGCCTCATTTACCTACATATATAATCACTAATATAACGGGGAGCTATAGGACAGCTCAGTTATACTATGTATGGGGCCTCATTTACCTACATATATAATCACTAATATAACGGGGAGCTATAGGACAGCTCAGTTATACTATGTATGGGGCCTCATTTACCTACATATATAATCACTAATATAACGGGGAGCTATAGGACAGCTCAGTTATACTATGTATGGGGCCTCATTTACCTACATATATAATTACTAATATAACGGGGAGCTATAGCACAGCTCAGTTATACTATGTATGGGGCCTCATTTACCTACATATATAATCACTAATATAACGGGGAGCTATAGGACAGCTCAGTTATACTATGTATGGGGCCTCATTTACCTACATATATATTCACTAATATAACGGGGAGCTATAGCACAGCTCAGTTATACTATGTATGGGGCCTCATTTACCTACATATATAGTCACTAATATAACGGGGAGCTATAGGACAGCTCAGTTATACTATGTATGGGGCCTCATTTACCTACATATATAGTCACTAATATAACAGGGAGCTATAGGACAGCTCAGTTATACTATGTATGGGGCCTCATTTACCTACATATATAATCACTAATATAACAGGGAGCTATAGGACAGCTCAGTTATACTATGTATGGGGCCTCATTTACCTACATATATAATCACTAATATAACGGGGAGCTATAGGACAGCTCAGTTATACTATGTATGGGGCCTCATTTACCTACATATATAGTCACTAATATAACGGGGAGCTATAGCACAGCTCAGTTACGCAGCCAATGAAACATTAAGCAATTTGTACATTGATAATTATTTACATTTACCAAAAACCAAATGTAACATCTCACAGACACAAAGTAACTTGTTTAGTCAGCCACAAATGTTTCTTATACTAACCTGTAACACTTCATAGAAATGTACCTTTATCTAGTACGGAATTACTTACATCTGAACAAGAATTATAATAATAGTAACAAAGGACGGATCAGTAGAAATGAATTCCTTTGTGAGCTCCCACAGAGAAGGGCAGGTTAATTATTAATGACATGGGAGAGAATCAGTATGATTCCTATTTCTGCTGGGAGGAGGATGAGACCATCAGAGATTACACAGGCAGCATAATACAAGTCTGTAGCTCTCCAACCAGGGTGGAACTACAAGTCACAGCATGTCCCGACAGCCACATCTCACTCCGCTGTACAAACTGCCATGTGATACGGATTACGTATTAAACATTACTGAACACAGATTTCATCTCTCCAAGTACATGTGCTACCCATGATCTATAGCGACATATCACGCATTAATATGTGACATCACAAGCTGCAAAGTCATGCGTATGTCGTTCTCTTATACAGTAACACTGTACACAGGGTGTGTAAAGCTCATGTCTAGAGGTTTAGACCTATCCCAATTGTATTATACATCTAATTTTAGTGCAGATCTT
>JAUIMM010002487.1:0-82500 GCA_031769625.1 Taudactylus pleione | reverse complement strand
ATTAGACAAAGTTACACACAATCACACAGACCGATACACATTAGACAAAGTTACACACAATCACACAGACCGATACACATTAGACAGGATGTTACACACAATCACACAGACAGATACACATTAGGCCGAATGTTACAAACAATCACACAAACAGATACACGTCAGGCCGAATGTTACACAAAATCACACAGACAGATACACGTCAGTCCGAATGTTACACAAAATCACACAAACAGATACACGTCAGGCCGAATGTTACACAAAATCACACAGGCAGATACACGTCAGTCCGAATGTTACACAAAATCACACAAACAGATACACGTCAGGCCGAATGTTACACAAAATCACACAGGCAGATACACATTAGACAGAATGTTACACACAATCACACAAACAGATACACGTCAGGCCGAATGTTACACAAAATCACACAGGCAGATACACATTAGACAAAGTTACACACAATCACACAGACAGATACACGTCAGGCCGAATGTTACACAAAATCACACAGACAGATACAAGTCAGGCCGAATGTTACACAAAATCACACAGGCAGATACACATTAGACAGAATGTTACACACAATCACACAGACCGATACACATTAGACAAAGTTACACACAATCACACAGACCGATACACATTAGACAGAAAGTTACACACAATCACACAGACAGATACACATTAGACAAAGTTACACACAATCACACAGACCGATACACATTAGACAAAGTTACACACAATCACACAGACCGATACACATTAGACAGGATGTTACACACAATCACACAGACAGATACACATTAGGCCGAATGTTACAAACAATCACACAAACAGATACACGTCAGGCCGAATGTTACACAAAATCACACAGACAGATACACGTCAGTCCGAATGTTACACAAAATCACACAAACAGATACACGTCAGGCCGAATGTTACACAAAATCACACAGGCAGATACACGTCAGTCCGAATGTTACACAAAATCACACAAACAGATACACGTCAGGCCGAATGTTACACAAAATCACACAGGCAGATACACATTAGACAGAATGTTACACACAATCACACAAACAGATACACATTAGACAAAGTTACACACAATCACACAGACAGATACACATTAGACAGAATGTTACACACAATCACACAGACAGATACACATTAGACAAAGTTACACACAATCACACAAACAGATACACGTCAGGCCGAATGTTACACAAAATCACACAGACAGATACACGTCAGGCCGAATGTTACACAAAATCACACAGGCAGATACACATTAGACAAAGTTACACACAATCACACAGACAGATACACGTCAGGCCGAATGTTACACAAAATCACACAGACAGATACAAGTCAGGCCGAATGTTACACAAAATCACACAGGCAGATACACATTAGACAGAATGTTACACACAATCACACAGACCGATACACATTAGACAAAGTTACACACAATCACACAGACCGATACACATTAGACAGAAAGTTACACACAATCACACAGACAGATACACATTAGACAAAGTTACACACAATCACACAGACCGATACACATTAGACAGAAAGTTACACACAATCACACAGACCGATACACATTAGACAAAGTTACACACAATCACACAGACCGATACACATTAGACAAAGTTACACACAATCACACAGACCGATACACATTAGACAGAAAGTTACACACAATCACACAGACCGATACACATTAGACAAAGTTACACACAATCACACAGACCGATACACATTAGACAGGATGTTACACACAATCACACAGACAGATACACATTAGACAGAATGTTACACAAAATCACACAGGCAGATACACGTCAGGCCGAATGTTACACAAAATCACACAGGCAGATACACATTAGACAAAGTTACACACAATCACACAGACAGATACACGTCAGGCCGAATGTTACACAAAATCACACAGGCAGATACACATTAGACAGAATGTTACACACAATCACACAGACAGATACACATTAGACAAAGTTACACACAATCACACAGGCAGATACACATTAGACAGAATGTTACACACAATCACACAGACCGATACACATTAGACAGAATGTTACACACAATCACACAGACAGATACACATCCAGGATATACAGAAAGTTTAAAGCGCAACGGAATATGCTGCGCTATATAAGAAACTGTTAATAAATAAATAAAGTCACACAGAAAGTCACACAGAAAGTCACACAGAAAGTCACACAGGCACAGACCGTCACACAGGGTTACACAGACAGTTACACACAGACAGTTACACACATCCTTTGCAGCAGCACGCCTCCTGAGCAGTAGAAGTGATAGTGATTGCTGCAGCCTCACCCTGCTGCAGCCTCCTGTGGTGGGGAGCGGATGTAGGGAGCATACTGCAGCCTCCTGAGCTCGGGGCCAGCGCTAACTTCCTCATGTCATTGTGAAATGGAGGTTACAGAGCCGGAGTCAGAGGAAGCTGCTCTGAGCAGAGCTGTTATCCTGGGCTCCCAAATCACAACACAGGAAACCCGGCCAGCCAATCAGACGCCGGCATCCTTCCAGACCCTCCTCTGCCAGAGAATTGAATTGTTCTCCTCCCTCAGATACAATGTTCCCATTTATACAGAACTCTTCTTGGCTCCCAGCCCTACACATAACTGGATACATATCATGCATAGAAACAGACTGACAGGCCAATTGTACACTGATTAGTCTCTGAGGTCTCGTCAGCTGGGACGGGATCTACACCCTCATTATACTCAGTGTCAGTAAACAGTGTGATGCAACCCCTGCATCTGGGGAGACAGCTCTGCAAAGTATCTGTCATTACTGGAGATATAGGATGGGCAGTAATGATCTGCAGGGGGCCCATAGATAAGTAATCAGCTATGCACCGGGACAAAGCACACTGCAATGCAAGGGGGGCAAGTACACTTATTATTCTGCATGCAGGGTAAATGCTGGCTGCTTTTGCATGTAGCCCACTAATGATAGATGCATTTATATTTACGCTGCAATTTAGAGTTCAGCCATGACACGCCCCTGCCGACGCTAAGGGGTAAATTTACTAAGCGCCGCTTTTGAAACCCCTGCACGTTGCCGGCAAATTGAAGCACCAAACCGCTGTATTAACTACTATGGGCGGTATTCAATTAGTTTCGAACCCGCGATAAAGTTTTGCATGTCGGACTTTTCGCCTACATCGCGTATTTTACCAGCGCAAACTTATCGTGCACGTACCCGCCCTATTCAATTCCAAGAGATGTGAAAATGGCGACACGCGAAGTCAGAACAGTTGGAAAGTGGCGTCAGAATCGGGGAAATCAGCCTGAACCCCCCAAAAAGATGTAGGAACATTGGGGATCAATGTAATAGTGCCCAATTAGCCCTAATAACACTGTTTGGGGTACTTAAGTCGGTACAATTGCCTCTAATTAGCATCTTTGCACAAGTGGTGAAGAATGGCATAAAGCAGTATATTTTGGAGAAATAAGTAGTTCTGTCAAATTCGGGGTACCTGAAAATGGGTGCGAGCATCTTTTACTGTCTCTAAAGTGCAGCTTTAATAAAAGTGAAATTCCTCCCTCATAAAAGCACCTGCAACCCCCCAAAACACTTCACCCCTTCTTAGAGCACCCCCAGAACTTTATTGCGCTAGTTTGGCAAACTTGTCCCCCCACTTTGTACTTTTTCGCCCCAAAACTCAAACTACTTTTTTGGGGTGTTCGTAAGTTTTTTCCTGGAATTTTTTGACGCAGTTCTCCTTTGGGGGTTGTTTGGCTGTCCCAGGGGTTCTGAGAGGTTTTCCCACCTTTGCTCCTCAAAATAAAAACTTTGCACTTCTTTTCTCCTGCTATTCAGAGGCGAAGCTTTTTCGCCTATTACATTGCGTTGACTTCCCGTGTACGCGAAAAGTGGATGGCATTGAATACGGAGATAAGTTTCTGCCAGGTGAAGAGTCGCAATCGTCGATACTTTTTCGTGGATCTCGGTTTTTCGCTTCTAATTAAACACGGGCCTATGTCGATGTCCATCTGTTTTACGGCGTTTTCGTGGGGGTTTTTCTTGTGTCTTTTTAACCACATCCGCCATAAAACCGCTGCGTTTATCTAGCCAATCCGGAGGGGAGGAATTACAATACACTTATAATGTAATGAATAAAGCTGGCTACACACCTATTCGATCACTGTGCTAATCGGGTAAACGCTGTGTCCCGAGCGTGACCCCCCTACCAGCTGCCTGTGAGGCCCGTACATAGAACCGGATTCACTACTGACCGCAATTTTGCTTATACGCACGCAGCGCAGTTGCTAATATCAGCGGTGATATGTAAATGTTTGTAATCGCATTGCGATCGCAGCCTGATATAAGGACGCCCACTTACCCTTACCCACATCCGTATACTAGGGCAACATAGCGAAACCATCGGTAACATCGGACCCATACGCACACTTGCACAAGCCCTTACCTTACTCAGAAATTGCTAACAGCCACACACGCTATTGGTGCCATGGCTGCTTATGGCCACGCAGTGGATAATTTATGCACTCCTCTGCAACGCACTGGCACGCCTGCGTACGCCCGACCACCACCCACATACGGCGCTTCCTGTCAATCACTCTGCTCTGGGTCTGCATATCCTCTGCAATCACAGTCCCGATCGCAATAGCTAGCATTGATAATTATTTTATGGTGGGACATAATATTGTATTAATGTAAAACTGTTTCATTTTGTTAATGGAGCACTATTATTAATTATATAAGAGGGGCATGAATAAATAATTGTTAGTTGGTGTTTATGTTGTGATGACACAGGCAGTATTTATTATTTTATGGCTATAAAAGTGGTGCCCATATAATAAAATAATAAATGTTGCCCTGTCATAAAACCATTTTTAAACAACAATTATTATTTTATTAATATTGCCCCTTTAATATAATTAATAAATAATAGTGCGCTCAATAAAATGAAACAATTTTACCCCTAATACATTAATAAAATAATAAATCGCCCTATAAGACAATTATCAATGTCAGCTGCCTCCTTATTCGTTACAGAATCCTCTGCTGTTTTCCTGCGGTTGAGGTTTTAGTAAATCAGAGGAATGCGGAATGTAAACCGCCGGAAACGCACAAACTGCTGCTTAGGAAATACACCCCTAAATCTCTGCCCCACCTGCAGCGCAAGGTACAAATTTGATAATGACTCTGAATGAGCCCCTTTGTGTGTAAGTTTATCTATTACTCCTCGTCTAGGAGCAGGATATACCCCAGGAGAGATAATACTGCTGTGCACGGCTCATTGTATCAACCAGCAGAATATCCCTGACACATGGCCAACAGGTAATTATCAGAACGGTTGCCGTAGGTATCAGCCAGGTGTCATAACTGGGTGCGTTCACAGATCCATGCACTTGTGACAGCTGTGAAGGGAACGGAGATTGTGATGTCACTGGGGGAGGGGCTAAGCACTGTGCGCAGAAACGTTGTCTACATCAGGGCAAAAAAGGAAGTCACTGCGATGCCCTTTCATAAATGTCCTCCAGTGATTATACAAATAGGCATTTCTCACCCTGATGAGACTGAGGATAGAGATATCAGGCACGTATCGTGTTACCCTGAGTAACTATGACGTACCCGGCTCAGGTCACGGAGCACAGCTTGCAGTATTTACAGAGCCAGCAACAAGAAGATACTGAGGTCTCCATGTGGATGTTAAGGCAGAAGGGAAACTCTGTACATGGACTTTCTGCTATTATACAGATCAAGTGACTGCCACCTACTGGGCAAGTCAGTGATGACACAAGAGGGAGATTAATTCCTTGGGAGGCAACACAATATGGGATCATTTTGGGTCACCAAAAAAGTGTAAATTTGCACTTGGACAAACCATGTTGAGATGCAAGAGGTGCAGAACATGCAAACTACAGTTTCCAGCTGCATTTACTCCTGACTCGAGGGGGTATATATTTACTAAAGTGCGGGTTATTAGAAGTGGAGGTGTTGCCCATAGTAACTAATCAGATTCTAGCTATTATCTTCTTGAAGGTGCTAGGTCGATGTTAAGTAGAATCGCTTCTAAAAACCCTCACTATAGTAGATATAATCCTTAGGAGAGGACCTACATGAATTAACAAGGATGGTAATGAATCATGGTTTAACCACAGCGCTGAAATCACAGAACAGAAACATAAAACACATAATTTCTTTATAATGAAAAAAACTCCAAATGATATTAGTATTTCTCCGCAATATTATAAGAGTTTCATGGGCTCTAAGATGACACTGATCTTACACAATAAAAAGGAGAAATACTATAGTACTAGAACCAGAAGCATAGAATAATGGTCATTTCCTATAAGACGGGTACCATGGGATTTGTGGGTAAGGATTACAGCACATTTCTGTATAGTGCACAATTATCCTACGAGTGACAGGGAAAGGCTGAGAGCGGGGTAAGAGGGTAACTGGCCACGGAGCCCCACATGTTCATACAGACGGCCAATCCTCCTGTGACCTTGTAGCCATTAACTGGCTCAAAACAGTCAACAGAAATCACACAGCATATTTCCATAGTCCTGATTACCGCTGTCTGCCCACCATACTGGCCTATGACCGAATAAACATGGAGCTGGTACTTTGGGAGGAAGGGTCACCATGCCATAGACCGCCATCCTACCTCTGAACTATTGGCCAACACGCAACAACCTATGCTGCCTGCACAGAGCCCTCCGTGCCCGGCCCACGTTACACACATACTCACATGTCTGGGATCCCACGGGCTGAGGGACTCTAGTTGGCGCTGCAGCTCCTCGATCTCCCTATGCTTCTTGTCTATCTCGCTCCGCTGGCGATCCATCTGTCCCTCCAGCTCCTCAGCTTCCTGGCGCAGCTGGTTCAGGAGTTGGATTTTGCTGCTTAGCTGTTGGCGAAGTTTCTCTTTTTCTGCCTCCGAAACCTTTTCAGAAAACAACAATCACATTTTCACCACCGGGTTTGTCTATTTATAGAGACATATTTACTTCGATTTCAACCAGCAGTGTAGATAATTATTACAGATGGATGTAAGGTCGGCAGCTTGGAGTTACAGAGAACGGTTATCGCCATTTTTAGTTCATTCTGTGGCAGAATGGTGATCGGCACTGGGGAAATGGTTTGGTAACTTAAAATACTTAAATTGTGCCATACAGTATGTCTGGTAATAACATTGTTGTTTCACAGGAACACAGAAGGGCTTATTATTGCAGCAGTTAGATAAATCCCCAGCTCTGTGTGTGAGGGGGACAAGGATCTGAGAGCGAGAGAAAGAAATGTACAAGAGGCCGGGGGCAGACAGGAGAGGGCACAGTATGACACCCATGGGAGAGGTAGGACAGGGAGAGAGGAGCCATAGGTAGGGGGCTGCCAGGAGAGGGCACAGTATGACACCCATGGGAGAGGTAGGACAGGGAGAGAGGAGCCATAGACAGGGGGCAGACAGGAGAGGGCACAGTATGACACCCATGGGAGAGGTAGGGCAGGGAGAGAGGAGCCATAGGTAGGGGGCTGCCAGGAGAGGGCACAGTATGACACCCATGGGAGAGGTAGGACAGGGAGAGAGGAGCCATAGGTAGGGGGCTGCCAGGAGAGGGCACAGTATGACACCCATGGGAGAGGTAGGACAGGGAGAAAGGAGCCATAGGCAGGGGGCAGACAGGAGAGGGCACAGTATGACACCCATGGGAGAGGTAGGACAGGGAGAGAGGAGCCATAGACAGGGGGCAGACAGGAGAGGGCACAGTATGACACCCATGGGAGAGGTAGGACAGGGAGAGAGGAGCCATAGACAGGGGGCAGACAGGAGAGGGCACAATATGACACCCATGGGAGAGGTAGGACAGGGAGAGAGGAGCCATAGACAGGGGGCAGACAGGAGAGGGCACAGTATGACACCCATGGGAGAGGTAGGACAGGGAGAGAGGAGCCATAGACAGGGGGCAGACAGGAGAGGGCATATGAAATATCCAGAGTCCCGATGTCCCCTCACTCTCAGGACACATGTAATACAGACAGTCACGGAGTCCCCTCACTCTCAGGGCACATGTAATACAGACAGTCCCGGTGTCCACTCACTCTCAGGGTACATGTAATACAGGCAGTTCCGGTGTCCCCTCACTCTCAGGGCACATGTAATACAGACAGTCCCGGTGTCCCCTCACTCTCAGGGCACATGTAATACAGACAGTCACGGAGTCCCCTCACTCTCATGGCACATGTAATACAGACAGTCCCGGTGTCCACTCACTCTCAGGGTACATGTAATACAGGCAGTTCCGGTGTCCCCTCACTCTCAGGACACATGTAATACAGACAGTCCCGATGTCCCCTCACTCTCAGGGCACATGTAATACAGACAGTCCCGATGTTCCCTCACTCTCAGGGCACATGTAATACAGACGTCCCAGTGTCCCCTCACTCTCAGGGCACATGTAATACAGGCAGTTCCGGTGTCCCCTCACTCTCAGGACACATGTAATACAGACAGTCCCGATGTCCCCTCACTCTCAGGACACATGTAATACAGACAGTCCCGATGTTCCCTCACTCTCAGGGCACATGTAATACAGACAGTCCCGGTGTCCCCTCACTCTCAGGGCACATGTAATACAGACAGTCACGGAGTCCCCTCACTCTCAGGGCACATGTAATACAGACAGTCACGGAGTCCCCTCACTCTCAGGGCACATGTAATACAGACAGTTCCGGTGTCCCCTCACTCTCAGGACACATGTAATACAGACAGTTCCGGTGTCCCCTCACTCTCAAGATACATGTAATACAGACAGTTCCGGTGTCCCCTCACTCTCAGGACACATGTAATACAGACAGTCCCGGTGTCCCCTCACTCTCAAGATACATGTAATACAGACAGTCCCGATGTCCCCTCACTCTCAAGATACATGTAATACAGACAGTCCCGATGTTCCCTCACTCTCAGGACACATGTAATACAGACAGTTCCGATGTCCTCCCTCTCTCAGGACACACGTAATACACAAAACGTTTCATTCAACGAGGTCTGAGTTTTACGCGGCCTTGTCGCACTTACACTTTGTGGCGGTGCCTTCTGACACCAGAGAGTAATAGCGAGCACCTTGACAATATTAAGGAAACCGAATCAAGTTGAAGCTTAATCCAATGAGATCCTGCACGGAGCGTAAGTTCAGTGCAACTCTGCCCTAGAGGAGTTTTCCTAAAGCGCTCAGCCATTACCACGACCATTCCCAGAGAGACCCCGCACCCACCTTCCTCTGCTTAGCCGCCTCTTCCAGCTCTTTCAGCTCTTGGGTCGCTTTGAGTATCTGCTGCTCGGAGAGAACGATTTCCTGGCGCAGCTCGGTTAATCTCGCTTGGGCTGATAAAACAAATGTAGAGATCGATCTTGTTCATTTTACTGCCAAACCCTCCAAATTTATTATAAATCCTAAATCTTCAAGAAGTAAATGATCGTTAACGTGAGCAACGATTTATATAATTTGTCCAATAACAGATACTGATGGAGCAACATATTCACTCTCAGCTACAAACAATGGGCCTGATTCAGACCCACTCGCGAGCGGCTGTACGCTCGCAAGTGGGTCGATGGTCTGCACTGAGCATGCGCACGACGGAGGGAGCTCCGTCGTGCGCATGCGCCAGACACGACGAGCGAAGGACTTTCCTTCGCTCGTTGTGTCCGATCAAAGGGGGCGTGCTGTCAATGTTGATTGACAGCACGCCCCCTTTGGTGGGCGTGCCGGGGGCGTGCCTCCCTGACGGGGGCGTTCCCACGGGAACGCCTCCCGTCAGAAGCCGGCCCACTGACATCACTAGTGATGTCAGTGGGAGTGATTTTGGCTCTGATAGAGCCAAAATCACTCCGGAGCTTGCGGTTGAAAACCTCAACCGCAGGCTCCGGCTCGCAATTTCGATGGTCGCGATGGTCACGACCATCGCGGCCATCAAAATGCACGCTCGTATAGCCTGTGGGTGGTGACCCACAGCTATACGAGCGTCCAGGAGGACGCTCCATGAAAAAGGAGCCCGGCCCTCATGCAGAGCGTGCGCTCTGCTCAGAGCGTACGGCTCTGAATGAGGGCCAATGACTCCAAAGGTTATCGTGTGATAGTGGTTAATCAAAGTGATGCTAACTGGTGAGTCTAACGAGTGGAATGCTGCACTACATCCTGCCATATCTGTAAATGTACAAATACAGCCTACAGAAACTTTTCATAACTTTCAACTTTAATCCAATATTACCAGGAAATATTAAATGGATCACACGCTGATAATAGGAAGCAGGTTTTTGCCGAAATACCCTTTATGCAATTCTGAAACTGATAAAACTTGATTTTTGTGTTTTGGTTGAGCCGCCTCCTTGTTGAACCACGCTATAAAAGTTTCATGATCACAAAACAAAACCCACATAAAGGAATTTAGAATTATAACTGAAATACATTTAACATTGTACAGGTCAAGATTATAACCGATTATTTAATGTGGGGTAATAAACGTGCTGCCCTCTAGTGGTTGCACATATAGCTCTGCCTATTTCACCTGTTTGGATATTTCTCTCCTTGTCATTGAGGTCCACATCGAGCGTTGTGTGAATCCGGGCCCGGATTTGTTGATTCTTAATGTGGTCATCCCCATCGGGCGCGAGCTTTCCAATCTGCATTTGTTGTGCGCGATCTGCGATAAACCCCTCCTGAGCATACAGGTTCCTCTTATACCTGGCTTTACCAATGTATGGACTTTCTTCAGGGGCGTCCTCAAGATCTACTTCCTAAAGATGACCAAAGAATGAATGGACACTACGCGTTTCACAGGAAGGATTAGGAGGCTGTTTTTCACTTACGGGGGGTTCAGAATTAGTGACACCGGGCGTGATTCTGAGGTGGAAGCAGACGCGTCTTTTACAGCATTTGCTTCCACCTCCTTATGCTAATGCCACGTCCGAATTTACAAACAACTGAGACGCCCACTTGCAGCATCTTAATTGTGTGCAGGTGATTCGGACGCGCAGACTTAACACCTGGCAGTTTGCGTACGCTATGAACACTGCGTTCATCTCGGAATCAGCGCCATTGTCCGATATTAAGCACTAAGCACATCTTCTACAATAATAATTAAAATGCTATTTAATCCATAGAAAGCAAATATTTCCTTTCAATAGACAGATGAAATCTGATCTCTGATTGGTTGATATAAATTTAAAAAAGAAAACAAGTCGCAAACATGCGCGGCGGTGTATGTATCATAACTGTCGGGGTATTTTCTAATTCATAGTACACCACTCATCATAGGTTTCCATTTCCCGTTCTATACTAAATTATATCCAGATTAAAAAAAAAAAAAAAAAGGAAGATCGACACCGTAATGTTGAAGGTCACAATTGTCAACATGGGTAAAGTGTCGACATCTGCAAAACTTTGACATATGAAATGTTCACACAGTCAAAATTTTAGAGCAAGTCGACATTGGGTATGACAAAATTCTGAACATGACGACATTTTTCCTGTCGACAATATGCTGTCTATATAATGACTGTCAACATACCGAAAAATACCCAGCCAAGCTACAATGGCTCCTCACGGGTGGTGCGATTTCTACATGTCATACATGTCATACCCCACTGTAAGAAATGTTGACATGTTCATAACTACACGTATACTGACCGCAGCAATATTTACATATCAGCCGCTTAGCCCCTCCCTAATATTAAAGAGCAGTTACACTAATGAGCGAGGAAACAACAGCGCAATACTTGGACATATCTGGCCCCGGGAGGGGAGAAAACGTTACCTCTGAAGTCACGTATCCCAACGGCTCAAACTTGGCATCTATCTTGTAGAAGGCCAGCTCCTGCTCCAGCTCGTACTGCTTCTGGCAGGCCCGCGTCAGCTCCAGCGTTTTCTGCTTTAGCTAGAATGGTAAATAGTCTGTTATTTCTTTCCTATCCCTGTGCCTGGGGATAATCACTGCACCGTCACACACAGTACACAACGACACAGTAACACACACAATCACATGAAAGCTCTTTATTGGGGAATATAGAATCGGTCGGGACTCCCGGACTGGGGTTACCACTGCTCTGCTAGTTGGGCGGGAAGGGATGGTGGGAACTAGATATCGGAAAGTTTGAGATCAGGTTTCACCTTTAGTAATAATCATGATGAAACCAGAACTAAGGGCCTGATTCAGAACCGGAAGCTAAGCTGCGATCGAACGCTATGGCCGATAGTCACCCGTCTACGCAAGCGTCGCAGGGCGCGAGGCAGTCACTGCGATCAGGAATCGTGCACTCGTAGTACACATACTGAGCGCTACTTTGAGTGACAGACAGTGTCGTTGGTGGGTGGTAACAGGGAAAGGTCCTGGAAAACGGGGGAGAGGATCTGCGAACGCAGGCGTGTCCGAGCGTCAAAACTGCGTTCTTTGGGCATGCATAATTAGCATGGTGGCGTCATTGTACACATCACCTGGTTGTATTTCAGCCTGCAGTGATCGCTGTGCTTGCGGCGGGGTAGGGTCTACCTCAAGCGCTGCGCACAGCTCCGATGGCTCGTGGTGTTACCGATTAATCACACACTTCCTGGAGATGACGTGTGCAAAGAAAGAAAAGTGGGCGTCTTTACACTGGCGTGCGATCTCTCTGCCGTCCCTCTCTAAGACAGAGGGCGTCCTTAAGCCTGGCTGTGCGTTCGCGGAATTTGCATACCCAGCCCCTGACGGCTGCGTAAGTGAACTGCGTTGCGTCCGGGTCTGAATCGCCCCCTATTTACCTTATGCAGTCAGTCTATATAAGGCCCTGCGCTCCATATACAGCCAAATATTCTGGGGAAGGAGCTATTGTGCTGGCCAACAGGAAAATCCTGCTGGAACTTATAGTTCAACAACATATATTGCTCTCGCTAACTAGTAAGTCCATCATGTGACCCCTAGTAACATGGTACCTCGCACACAGCATGCAGACAGTCTCCCACAGGATGCAAATTGCGAAGCTAATGGAGGAAGATATCACAGAAACAGCGGATGAGAAATTCATGCAGATTTAACGCAATTCACAAATGTCTCGCTGGTCATGCAGCACGGTCATGCCGAGGGGAGACCTGGTGATCTACCTTTATAGAGACGCACAGGCGGGGAGAGAAAGAGGCGCTGAGATAACCGGAGAGGCGCTGGAAGGAAGAAGGAATCAGGAGAGGAGGACAGGTGGTTAGAAGACACACAAGGGAGCAGTCTGGCGGCTTTTCTATAGGAAACTGCAGCGGATCATTACCGGACAGGTCTCTAAATGAGGCAAAGAAGATGGGTGCAGACCCCCAAGTCCTATTGTGAGCCAGCTGCTTGGCGGGAGGGTCTGTGGCAACGATCAACTTAATTGGCCACCATGTGTGTGGCCCATTTGGAAATGGTCACGTAACAGCAGGTCCACACGAAGAACATGTAATTTCGTTTCATGATCTCAGACCATTCGATACTCCAGATGTACAGCTCATGGAAACACAGTATCGCCTTTCTAACCCCAATATATTGCTAGTACCTGGTACCTGTGTTTAAGCTACAACTCTCACTATCGCCATACAGAACAGGCAGAGCTGTGAATAGAACGGGTGAACTTACTCTCAGTGCCATTTTGCAGTATTTAAAGGAACGCAGCAGTCACATTAGTACTCCTATTACTGTCAGGTAAATGCAGAAACCCTGCTTCCATACAGGAATCTGCTGCTGCTGCTGCTGTATATCAAGGGGGTGGGGATTTATATATTTACAGTGTTTAGTTAGACAGTCAATAGGTCGACACCAAATTGTCGAAAGCCAATAGGTAGACAGGGTCAAAAGATCGACATGATCAAATGATCGACAACATTGTCAAATGGTCGACACACAAATGGTCAACACAAAATAGTTCAACTTTTTTTATTTTAACCCTAACCCTTCCTCAGATGCTTAACATTAACCCGTCGCCTAATGCCTAACCCCAACTGCCCTCTTCCACAGCCTAACCCTAACTATCCCCTTCCGCAGCCTAACCCTCCGCAAACTTCCTAACCCTAACTGTCCCCTTCCGCAGCCTAACCCCAACCCTTCCCCAAGTGCCTAACCCTAACTGTCCCCTTCCGCAGCCTAACCCTCCACCAAGTGCCTAATCCTAACTGTCCCCTTCCACAGCCTAACCCTAACCCTCCACCAAGTGCCTAACCATAACTGTCCCCTTCCACAGCCTAACCCTCCACCATGTGCCTAACTCTAACTGTCCCCTTCCGCAGCCTAACCCTAACCCTCCACCAAGTGCCTAATCCTAACAGTCCCCTTCCGAAGCCTAACCCTAACCCTCCACCAAGTGCCTAACCCCAACTGTCCCCTTCCACAGCCTAACCCTAAGCCAAGTGCCTAACTCCAACTGTCCCCTTCTACAGCCTAACCCTAACCCTCCGCCAAGTGCCTAACACCAACTGTCCCCTTCCGCAGCCTAACCCTCCGCCTAGTGCCGAACCCTAACTGTCCCTTTCAGCAGCCTAACCCTAACTGTCCCCTTCCACAGCCTAACCCTAACCCTCCACCAAGTGCCTAATCCTGATTGTCCGCTTCCACAGCCCAACCCTAACCCTCCGCCAAGTGCCTAACCCTAACGGTCCCCTTCCACAGCCTAACCCTAAGCCAAGTGCCTAACCCTAACTGTCCCCTTCCGCAGCCTAACCCTCCACAAAGTGCCTAATCCTGACTGTCCCCTTCCACAGCCTAACCCTAACCCTCCGCCAAGTGCCTAATCCTGACTGTCCCCTTCCACAGCCTAACCCTCCGCCAAGTGCCTAACCACAACAATTATGAAAAATTTTGAATAACCATGTAAACCTTTTCTGTATCGACCATTTGCGTGTTTACCTTTTGACCCTGACGACTGTAGTTCATGTTGACTTTAACGGTCAACCATTTGGTGTCGACCTAACTGGCTGTCTCTCTAGACACTGTAGATCTTCCATCCCTGCACCATTACAAGGCAGATTTGAGTAAAAGACTAAACGTCGCAGCTCCTGCAAGTTAATGTAAGACAACGGCTTTCGCTTCCATGGGCTGATTCTGAGTCGTGCGCAGCCGATGTCGGACGCAGTGAGCGATTCGTTTCTTCTGTGTATGCATCCAAGACGCACTGCGCATACACATTGAGACGCACTTGTATAAAAGGTGCAGACGAGTGTGACTCGCAAATGATGCAGACATGGATGCCGCTGCGTCCACCTCAGATTCAGGCCGCCAATCTTTCTCTTGGTGCGCCATTGTGCAGGGCCACATTTGGTGTAATTGTGCCGTGTGCTCAGCTACGGAAATTCACTTGGTCTCTGGGGTGACTTGTATTCAGCACAGTACCGTGGCTGTGTGCTGGGCTCATTAGTCTGCAGCGAGCGCACAAGAGCACGGGCTTTCCAACAGAGACCCTTACCCAGTATTACCAGAAACCACGTACCCAGTGTATTGCTGAGAATGTAACGAGACATCTGCTCTACTACACCGTACACCAGGGGGCGCTATCTGCTCTCCCTGCACAATCACTAGAGAGGTCACACTTAGGGGTGTATTTACTAAAGTGAGAGTTATTAGAAGTGGAGATGTTGCCCATAGCAACCAGATTCTAGCTATTATCTTCTAGAAGGTGCTAGATAAATGTTAAAGATAATCTGATTGGTTGCTATGGGCAACATCTCCCCTTCTAAAAACCTGAACTTTAGTAAATATTCCCCTAAGTAATCAAGAACTTCACACACAGAGATATTATATATATATATATATCTCAAAATACACAGTCAACACAAGGATGGCATGCGTCACAAATAGAAAGATAAAACACTAATTGTCAGGGATGCAACAAATGGAATTAAACCCTGAACGGACTCTTCTTCTATGTGATAAATTTATCCTCTTTGTTCTGAATAAAAACGTTATTGGAACATTCAGTTAGAAGAGTTAATCAGTGCACACAATGCATGGTGTATACAGCTCATACATGCCCAGAACACGGCATACACAGTACACACAGTGCATGGTGTATGCAGCTCATACATGCCCCAGAACACGGCACCCACAGTACACACAATGCATGGTGTATACAGCTCATACATGCCCAGAACACGGCATACACAGTACACACAGTGCATGGTGTATACAGCTCATACATGCCCAGAACACGGCATACACAGTACACACAATGCATGGTGTATGCAGCTCAGACATGCCCCAGAACACGGCACACACAGTACACACAGTGCATGGTGTATGCAGCTCATACATGCCCCAGAACACGGCACACACAGTACACACAATGCATGGTGTATGCAGCTCAGACATGCCCCAGAACACGGCACACACAGTACACACAATGCATGGTGTATGCAGCTCAGACATGCCCCAGAACACGGCACCCACAGTACACACAATGCATGGTGTATGCAGCTCAGACATGCCCCAGAACACGGCACCCACAGTACACACAATGCATGGTGTATGCAGCTCAGACATGCCCCAGAACACGGCACCCACAGTACACACAATGCATGGTGTATGCAGCTCAGACATGCCCCAGAACACGGCACACACAGTACACACAATGCATGGTGTATGCAGCTCATACATGCCCCAGAACACGGCACACACAGTACACACAATGCATGGTGTATGCAGCTCAGACATGCCCCAGAACACGGCACACACAGTACACACAGTGCATGGTGTATGCAGCTCATACATGCCCCAGAACACGGCACACACAGTACACACAATGCATGGTGTATGCAGCTCATACATGCCCCAGAACACGGCACACACAGTACACACAATGCATGGTGTATGCAGCTCAGACATGCCCCAGAACACGGCACACACAGTACACACAATGCATGGTGTATGCAGCTCAGACATGCCCCAGAACACGGCACCCACAGTACACACAATGCATGGTGTATGCAGCTCAGACATGCCCCAGAACACGGCACCCACAGTACACACAATGCATGGTGTATGCAGCTCAGACATGCCCCAGAACACGGCACCCACAGTACACACAATGCATGGTGTATGCAGCTCAGACATGCCCAGAACACGGCACACACAGTACACACAATGCATGGTGTATGCAGCTCAGACATGCCCCAGAACACGGCACCAACAGTACACACAATGCATGGTGTATGCAGCTCAGACATGCCCCAGAACACAGCACACACAGTACACACAATGCATGGTGTATGCAGCTCAGACATGCCCCAGAACACGGCACACACAGTACACACAATGCATGGTGTATGCAGCTCATACATGCCCCAGAACACGGCACACACAGTACACACAATGCATGGTGTATGCAGCTCATACATGCCCCAGAACACGGCACACACAGTACACACAATGCATGGTGTATGCAGCTCAGACATGCCCCAGAACACGGCACCCACAGTACACACAATGCATGGTGTATGCAGCTCAGACATGCCCCAGAACACGGCACACACAGTACACACAATGCATGGTGTATGCAGCTCAGACATGCCCCAGAACACGGAACACACAGTACACACAATGCATGGTGTATGCAGCTCAGACATGCCCAGAACACGGCACACACAGTACACACAATGCATGGTGTATGCAGCTCAGACATGCCCCAGAACACGGCACACACAGTACACACAGTGCATGGTGTATGCAGCTCATACATGCCCCAGAACACAGCACACACAGTACACACAATGCATGGTGTATGCAGCTCAGATATACCCAGAACACGGCACACACAGTACACACAATGCATGGTGTATGCAGCTCAGACATGCCCCAGAACACGGCACACACAGTACACACAGTGCATGGTGTATGCAGCTCATACATGCCCCAGAACACGGCACACACAGTACACACAGTGCATGGTGTATGCAGCTCATACATGCCCCAGAACACGGCACACACAGTACACACAATGCATGGTGTATGCAGCTCATACATGCCCCAGAACACGGCACACACAGTACACACAATGCATGGTGTATGCAGCTCAGACATGCCCCAGAACACGGCACACACAGTACACACAATGCATGGTGTATGCAGCTCAGACATGCCCCAGAACACGGCACACACAGTACACACAATGCATGGTGTATACAGCTCAGACATGCCCCAGAACACGGCACCCACAGTACACACAATGCATGGTGTATGCAGCTCAGACATGCCCCAGAACACGGCACACACAGTGCACACAATGCATGGTGTATGCAGCTCAGACATGCCCCAGAACACGGCACACACAGTACACACACGTGTCCATGTTAGGGACACAGGAAGAGAGTGCATTCTGCGTTTACGACCCACGTATATGTACTACGGGTGTACTCATCATATTGTGAGGGCGTCCAAGCTCCTCTTCCTGTGCTTTGGGGGCACATGGCAGACCCTGGATGTATGTAGGGTCCCCTCTGTAGGAGTTTTGCTGGTTGGATCTAACCACAGACAGCAAATTTATTCTATATAAACCCAACTTGCATAAAACCAAATACTGGAAATTGGATTAAAACCTCCTTGCATCCCTAAAATAAAAGATAATACAATGTATCACACAGAGGTAACATTACTTGCATCAAAGCAATCTCCCATTTTTGCGTGAACCAAAGAAATCAAATGACGCAGATTAAATCCTGAATGAATGAAAAGAAAAAAAGCAGAATAAAACCAGAACCATTAATACTCATATATTCTGAATGTGCTACTGATTACAGTTATGATTCTAGGAGCCGCTAGTGGGGTCTCATCTCAGGGCGTTACTGTGATACTAGCGCTGCTACGACGAGAGTGTGTCTGCTCTAGGGAGAAGAGCTTACGTTCAAATTTCACCTTAGGTAAAAAAAAAAAAAAAAAAGTAAGAAAATGTTGCAGACTGAGCAGTTCAACTACTGATCCAAGGGTTGTGGGATAAACCTACAAAAGGTAGGAAAGGCATCAGTACCCCCTCCTCTATAACACATCAGGGCAGCGGTGTATTTATCATACGGGGCACACGGGCTCATTGGGACCCCACACCACAGCCTGCAAGTATAATAATCTTAATATGCTGCGATAAAGGCCTCTCAATGCAGACAACATATAAAGTTACATAACAAGCAGCCCTTTGTGTCTCCCCCAATTAGCGCCTCTGAGCGTCTTGTGAATTGTTAATTTCACCTTTTTTAGATGACAAAATATAGAAGAATAAGAAAAACCTATTCTCCCTATTAGAAGAAAAACAATAGCGCTCAGTGCATAAAACTACAATGGAGAAAAAAAAAAATCTGCCGCAGTCTCCATAAGAGATGATATCAACAGTATTAAGGGGCAACTTACTATCTCGTTCTTGGTGCCCATCTCTCGTTCCAGCTCCTTGTAGCTCTTCTTCTGCTGCTGTGCCTCGTGCCTCAGAGATTTGTTTATCTCATCCTGGCTCTGGAGCTCGTTAATGACCTTCATTTTCTGGCTCTGCAATTCCTCCGTCTCCTTGATCTTTTTCTCCAAGTCTCTCTCTAATTTTTCTACCTCTTCTACAAATACATCAGCTTGGTATTAGCACAGTCTAAATGACTTTAATTAACAATTTAAATTGAACTTATGAGGCTGTAAGCTCTAGTGACATCACGTCTCATCCCGTTTCTGTCCGAGTGGACAGTAATCTGTACAAAATAGTTTTGTTACCTAGAAGACTGCAAGCTCATACATGCGTCTCTGGCATCAGCTCTACACCAAAATGATGCAAGAAAGAGACTCACTGCCCTTTCTGGATGCATGTAAAGCTGTCACTAAGGAGACAGACAGAATTTGACGGCAGATAAGAACTTCTTGGCCCAACTAGTCTGCCCTTTAAAGATAGATATATAGATAGAAGTTCTAAGAAGGAATAGACAGTTTTACTGTACGAGATTATATATATATATATATATATATATATATATATATATATATGGATTTTGGCTCCAATGATCCTGCAGAACATTAAGTGTAAACTTTTATCCACGACCAGACTGGCCATCTGGCTCTTATGACAAATGCCGCCTCCCGGCGCCCTGCTTGGCCGACATGCTTAGACGGGGGTGTGCCATGAGGCCACGCCCCCTTTGCTCCCAGCACGCCATGACTCACGACCACACCCTCTTTTACATACGTGTGCCTGCGGCGCACATGAGAAGGAATGCCAGGACCTATTTAAGCCCTAGTCTGTTCCTGGTTTTACCTATATTAAACCGGTCATGCGCTTCTTGCCTCTCCTGATTCACTATTGGTTGTCCATCCAGAGAATTCAAACAGCGCAAGTGGTAAATGGTGTATAGCCGGTAATGGGGAAGATTGGCAATTGGATTATCACCCAGGAAGAGTGAGGTTAAGTCTTTCAGAGGCTTCAGCCGGGAAACATCCTGCAACTACAGGAAAGTTGTTTAAGTATAGTATGCAAGATGCTACCTCTGCTGTATATTTGCTGGTTTGCTGGGCATCATGGATTGAGTCACTTACTGAAGAGATCTTATTCTGTTTCAGATTCAAGATGTTCATCGTTTTCAGCTTCTTCCCGAGCCAGGCAGGGACGTGCTCAATCTCGTTCCCAGAGAGGTTCAGCTTCTGGAGGTTGTGCATATGCTCCAAGCCTTCAAATTTGCTGCAATAAAACAGAGACCTTCTTATATATAAAACATGGCCAACCGATCAGCTGGGGACTATATGATTTCTATATGGTCTCTATAACAGGCTAAGTAATGAGCACAGGTCCTGATTCAGGGTGGAACGGAGCTCGTATGAGGACCAAACAATCAATATTCTGCATACATGTGAGTCTGCGTGTGTACCGTAGTCGGACTACTGACCATCATGTATCTGCAGCGTGTGTATGTATTACTTATGACCAAGAATCAGGCCCGGTCTTCACCAAAACACGTGTGAGAGAGCGAAACTGGTTCCACCAACAAAGAATCTGGACAAAGAAATAAATAATTCAAGTGGAGATTCCACTGCGTTTGGCAATATTGCTACGGCGTTTCCTACTGTATATAATTGTATGCCGCGCCGGTTTATATAAAAATCTGATTGTCACTGGAGGAAAATAAACAAATATAATTTTTCCTTTCAATGACTGTAAAACGAATAATTCAGGGACGGGTCTATCACCACTACGCATCTTTTTCCCAGTCGTTAAATGCGATGGGAGTTTTACCTGTACGCCAACATTAGCGCAAACAATTCATCTAAAAAGAAGGAATGTACACTGTACAATCTCCTGTACCTGATCCTGTTGTGGGACAAGTTCAGGTCACGTATCCGCGTCAGTTTATCCAGCTTCTCTATCTTCTCGATAAGGTTATAACTGAGATTCAATACTTCCAGCCTTTCACATTTATCCAGGCTCTCTATAAACTACAGGAGAGACCCTGTTGTCAGTACACACAGACAGATGGCAGCACACACCTCATTATAACAGATTACCTTTGTCACTATCACAGATCGTACAGCATGATAAACCGGCTACCGCGTCACGGTGCTCGGGATACGATGCGTCATATGCGCCAAGGCGGAATCACAGTGCTGGAAATTAGTTTTAACTAATCAGCAGAAAGTCAAAAATACATATTAACGTAGCACAATTGGCTCAACTTTTGTAGGACATAAAAATATTTGAAAAGACGCATTAAAATAAAATGTTCTATATTATTCCTAATGCAAAAACTAACCTTAAACTTCTTTCCTCCTTCCTTAGACAGAGAAAGATTCAAAGAGTTTACAAAAGCCAAGTTTTCTTGTTTGGATAGTTTTCGGAGAAGAGCCTCGGTGATATAGCGGACTCCCGGGTCATCACCTTTTCATTCACAGAAGGGAACAATAAAGAGAAAAGATTAATTCACAGACAGCATAACGTCCTTTATGCCCTGGGTAATGCCCTACATTATAGGGGGGAATCTAACCAAGCCAGCTCAGACGCCAGACATGGGTGTTATTTTGTTTATTGTGTATTTAATGCTCGTCAGTCTGTCCCTTCATTACATTGTCCTAGAAACTCGAATATCATTACAAAAACTGTTACACTTCTCAGAAAGTGGGTTTGGATTAGTGTGCTAGTGCTTAAATAAGGAGAAGGAGATGTAGTTGACACCCCGGGCAGTGAGAATCCCCTCACCGGAAATCTGACAGCAGTCTGAAACTCAGCTCCACAATCTCGACTGTAAGTATTAGGGTTAGGGGTTAGGTTTAGGCTGTGGGGGGGGCATAGTTAGGGTTAAGATGGGTACACACCTAAGCGATATATCTGCAGATCGAGTGAAAGTTTAACAACAGTCCTGTCTGTTGTTAAATGTCCTTATTGTTTTTATGTTGTATTAGAATTTATTAGAGACTTGTACATACATGTTTTAAATTTATATTACTAAATACTACATTTAAATTTTAATTATGATTGTGCCTCAGATTCTTTTTTTGGGGCTATTGGATGCGCTATGTCTGCAGACATATCTGTCCATCGGCTGTGCAGCGCAGTCAATGCGATGTCTCAACGACGCCGTTCACAGACATATCGCTGGTACACACTGGCCGAGGTGCAGCAGATATATTGGCCGATCAATTGATCGGCCAATATATCTGTCAGTGTGTACCCAGCATTAGGCTGCAGGAGGGGAGGGTTAAGGTTAGGCTTCGGGAATGGTGGGTATTCTGACCGTTGAGGTCCTGACTGACGGGATCCCATACCCAACCCAGAATAAATGAGTCCTCGGTACAATACTTTTAAACCAATCCTGCACCACTGAGTTCCTAGACGTTTCACATGTTCTACATTTTGCAACAGAAACCTAAAACCTCACAAATGGACCCTCCAGTTTTGTGGCTAAGTTTAATAAACAGATATATATATAAAAAAAAAAAAATGTTAAACTTGGACGGTCATATTATAATGAAAGATGATTTGGGTTAAGACCTTTCTGGTGTTACAAATGTAGAGATAATTGTACGGTCTCATCTAATAGAACAGCTGTGTCAGGGTCACCTTTAGAAAGAACGATAAAGAAATATTTCAGGATTTCTTCCTGTTCCCCAAACAACCACGTAGGTGCCAGGATATCTGCATCACCGGTGAGGTCTGAATCCCAGGACGGAGCTCAGCGCTGGTACTGCGACTATTATGCTAGTCGGTAGGGGAAAATAACATGTGCCTGTAACACAGAGTATGCTTTACCCTATAAGCTCCTGCCTTACCTTTATCTATTTCGTACTCTGAAATGTCACTTTCCTCAGTGATCTCGAGGTTCCGGCTGCCGACCCCTCTAGCGGTGTGAGAGGTGGGCGTTCTAGGATTTATGGCAGAAGGCGGTGACTTCATGTTGGGACTTTTGGCATTTTTCTTCATTGTAAAGAATTGAGCTGATCATTTAGGACAACCTGCAGGGGAACAAACCACACAAACATTTACAAATGACTCAGAAATATGCATCACACAAGTGCACAGGATTTTGTTTCAACTTTAAACTTCATTCACAGAAATGCCTGAAAGACCCTTAACCTAAGTGCGCTGGGAAACTGAAGATGCCGTTAGTGGGGTCTACCGTAAAGAGAAGATACTGACCTGTGATTTCACACTATGGTGCAAATGCATTCCCCACTTTGTACTTTAGTTTGACGCAGTTCCAAAACCTACTGCAACTGCATATTACAGCGTCATTGGGCGTGATCCTTGTCTCAGTGTCCTGACCCCAATATTATGGTATCACAGCATCAACCCAAAGCACGGAACCACTTGTGGTTGGTAATTAAAAGGACGAGAAGGAATGATGTTCCTGGTAAGTACCTCCAGGCTACATCTGCAGTACCTCAGTCAGATGCAAACGATAGCAGAAACACTTATTCCTGGCTAGGGGGAACACATAACCCTACTGAGGGTCACACAGCTGCCCACCCATAACGTATTCAAAAACAGAAAACAAAGGGTTATTGTACTGCAGGTAAGACGACTCTTCTCAGATCACTAACCTAACGATGGGCTGCTATCACCCAGCCACAGGTCACTAACAATCAAAAGCAAGGTGTCAGACTTGTACAACCTTCCACAGCGCACACAGGTCAGTTACTTACACACCTACCACAGATACGACCCCGGATATTAAGGATTGTGTGTGTGAGAGAGAAGTAAGATTCAGCAAGAACCAAACACAACTCTTAAATGACTTCCTTCCTCTTCTCAGTCAGTAAGAGATGTATCGACACTGCCCCAGCACTTCCCTAATCCTTTCACACCGTTATTACCAAATCAGCATGTGTGATAGGTTCTCCGGTCACCCCCCGAACTCTGGGGACAATAAGTGCATTAGTTATGTGTCTACCATTCAGCATATTCTATACTTACGCCTATTGTGTACTTTCCCAACAGACGGTGCAAAAAAACCACAATAAAGTATCAGAAGTTTAATAATTATATAGCTTGAAATGAAAGGAAGAGATATTTAAATGGAGACATACTGTAGATTTACTGCACTTGGCATTGAAGGGGCATATTCAATTACATGCGAAAAGTTGAGTACTTTTCACCTGGCAAGGTTTTTGCCGTCATTGCTGGTTTTCCATGCGAAAAAGTATCGCGCGCATCTCCGCTTACCCTCGTATTCAATTAGAAATCGGCGAAAACGGCACCCGGCGAAACACAAACAGGCGAAAAAGTGCTATCAGATTTGGGGAAATCAGCCTGACACCCCCCAAAAGATGCACTGACATTGGGGATCAATGTAGATGCCCCCGAATAGCCCTACTGAAGCTATTTGGGGTTCCTAAATGCTCTCATTAGCTGCTAATTAGCGTCTTTGCACAAGTGGTGAAGAATAGCATTTAGGAGGTTTTTATAGTGAAAATAACTAGTCCCAGCAAAGTTGAGGTACATGAAAATGGGTGCAAGCATGGTTAAAAATCCCAAAAGTGAGGTTTTAAAAAAAACGTGAAAAACGCACCTTCAGCAAGCACCTGCAATAAAAAAAAACACCCCCATACTTGTAGACACCCCCCAAAGTCTATTTTGCTAGTTTTTAAGTTTGTACCCCAACTTTGAAATTTGTTGCCCTCTTTTTCGAAGTACATTTTTGGGTTGTTCTTACAAAATCTTTTGTATTTTTTTTACGCAGTTTACCTTTAGGGACCTGTCCTAAGGGTGCAGGGTGGTTTCCCCACATTTGCACCCCAAAACCACAATTCTGCACTTACTTTCGACTGCTATTCATAGGCGAAACCTTTCCGCCGGGTACATTGCATTAAGTTTCCGCACCGACAAAAAGTCACCACAATTGAATTCGGGGATGTTTCCGCCGGCTAAATGATGTCACCGCCGAAACTTTTCCGCCGAAGACGGCTTTTCGCACCTAATTGTAAGTGGCCCATAGTCTCTAACCTGACGGGGGATAAACCACTTCCAGAATATATAGATCTATGACCAGAAGGGTGACAACAATAGCTGCATATTATGAATAAAGGTGCAGTGAGTGGTATATCGCCCTCTCCGGGGGAGGGTCATGGAACATATATACAATAGGAGGGATATGGTATATAATGTTACTTTGCTGTACCAGGACATAGCAGAGGTCATGAGTGATAATTTGTGTGAAGTAGTCATCAACGATAATATGTGTCAAATTGGGGTATAATGAGATAAAATATGCAATATAACGTATATAATAAGAGGTATATAGGCTATGACTATACCTAGACACAGCAACAATTAGTAGTGATAATATAATGTTAGTATTGGGGAAACTAAAAAAAATATTATGACATATAAAATATATAAGTGGGATATAGGAGCAGGGTTGGGTCACTAGTATAATATAAGAGGGATATGACTGTACCTGGCCACAGCAGTTATCAGTGGTAATACAATGTTAGTATTAGTGATAATGAGACATAATATAACATATTATATATAGAATAAGAGGTGTATAGGATCAGGTTTGGGTCACTAGTATAATATAAGAGGGATATGACTGTACCTGGCCCCAGCAGTTAGCAGTAGTAATACAATGTTAGTATTAGGGATAATGAGATATAATATGACATATAATATATAGAATAAGAGGGGTATAGGACTGGATATGACTGTACCTGGCCCCAGCAGTTAGCAGTAGTAATACAATGTTAGTATTAGGGATAATGAGATTTAATATGACATATAATATATAGAATAAGAGGGGTATAGGAGGATATGACTGTACCTGGCCCCAGCAGTTAGCAGTAGTAATACAATGTTAGTATTGGGGATAATGAGATATAATATGACATATAATATATAGAATAAGAGGGGTATAGGAGGATATGACTGTACCTGGCCCCAGCAGTTAGCAGTAGTAATACAATGTTAGTATTAGGGATAATGAGATATAATATGACATATAATATATAGAATAAGAGGGGTATAGGAGGATATGACTGTACCTGGCCCCAGCAGTTAGCAGTAGTAATACAATGTTAGTATTGGGGATAATGAGATATAATATGACATATAATATATAGAATAAGAGGGGTATAGGAGGATATGACTGTACCTGGCCCCAGCAGTTAGCAGTAGTAATACAATGTTAGTATTGGGGATAATGAGATATAATATGACATATAATATATAGAATAAGAGGGGTATAGGAGGATATGACTGTACCTGGCCCCAGCAGTTCGCAGTAGTAATACAATGTTAGTATTGGGGATAATGAGATATAATATGACATATAATATATAGAATAAGAGGGGTATAGGAGGATATGACTGTACCTGGCCCCAGCAGTTAGCAGTAGTAATACAATGTTAGTATTGGGGATAATGAGATATAATATGACATATAATATATAGAATAAGAGGGGTATAGGAGGATATGACTGTACCTGGCCCCAGCAGTTAGCAGTAGTAATACAATGTTAGTATTAGGGATAATGAGATATAATATGACATATAATATATAGAATAAGAGGGGTATAGGAGGATATGACTGTACCTGGCCCCAGCAGTTAGCAGTAGTAATACAATGTTAGTATTGGGGATAATGAGATATAATATGACATATAATATATAGAATAAGAGGGGTATAGGAGGATATGACTGTACCTGGCCCCAGCAGTTAGCAGTAGTAATACAATGTTAGTATTGGGGATAATGAGATATAATATGACATATAATATATAGAATAAGAGGGGTATAGGAGGATATGACTGTACCTGGCCCCAGCAGTTAGCAGTAGTAATACAATGTTAGTATTGGGGATAATGAGATATAATATGACATATAATATATAGAATAAGAGGGGTATAGGAGGATATGACTGTACCTGGCCCCAGCAGTTAGCAGTAGTAATACAATGTTAGTATTGGGGATAATGAGATATAATATGACATATAATATATAGAATAAGAGGGGGTATAGGAGGATATGACTGTACCTGGCCCCAGCAGTTAGCAGTAGTAATACAATGTTAGTATTGGGGATAATGAGATATAATATGACATATAATATATAGAATAAGAGGGGTATAGGAGGATATGACTGTACCTGGCCCCAGCAGTTAGCAGTAGTAATTACAATGTTAGTATTGGGGATAATGAGATATAATATGACATATAATATATAGAATAAGAGGGGTATAGGAGGATATGACTGTACCTGGCCCCAGCAGTTAGCAGTAGTAATACAATGTTAGTATTGGGGATAATGAGATATAATATGACATATAATATATAGAATAAGAGGGGTATAGGAGGATATGACTGTACCTGGCCCCAGCAGTTAGCAGTAGTAATACAATGTTAGTATTGGGGATAATGAGATATAATATGACATATAATATATAGAATAAGAGGGGTATAGGAGGATATGACTGTACCTGGCCCCAGCAGTTAGCAGTAGTAATACAATGTTAGTATTGGGGATAATGAGATATAATATGACATATAATATATAGAATAAGAGGGGTATAGGAGGATATGACTGTACCTGGCCCCAGCAGTTAGCAGTAGTAATACAATGTTAGTATTAGGGATAATGAGATATAATATGACATATAATATATAGAATAAGAGGGGTATAGGAGGATATGACTGTACCTGGCCCCAGCAGTTAGCAGTAGTAATACAATGTTAGTATTAGGGATAATGAGATATAATATGACATATTATATATAGAATAAGAGGGGTATAGGAGGATATGACTGTACCTGGCCCCAGCAGTTAGCAGTAGTAATACAATGTTAGTATTGGGGATAATGAGATATAATATGACATATAATATATAGAATAAGAGGGGTATAGGAGGATATGACTGTACCTGGCCCCAGCAGTTAGCAGTAGTAATACAATGTTAGTATTGGGGATAATGAGATATAATATGACATATAATATATAGAATAAGAGGGGGTATAGGAGGATATGACTGTACCTGGCCCCAGCAGTTAGCAGTAGTAATACAATGTTAGTATTGGGGATAATGAGATATAATATGACATATAATATATAGAATAAGAGGGGTATAGGAGGGATATGACTGTACCTGGCCCCAGCAGTTAGCAGTAGTAATACAATGTTAGTATTGGGGATAATGAGATATAATATGACATATAATATATAGAATAAGAGGGGTATAGGAGGATATGACTGTACCTGGCCCCAGCAGTTAGCAGTAGTAATACAATGTTAGTATTAGGGATAATGAGATATAATATGACATATAATATATAGAATAAGAGGGGTATAGGAGGATATGACTGTACCTGGCCCCAGCAGTTAGCAGTAGTAATACAATGTTAGTTATTGGGGATAATGAGATATAATATGACATATAATATATAGAATAAGAGGGGTATAGGAGGATATGACTGTACCTGGCCCCAGCAGTTAGCAGTAGTAATACAATGTTAGTATTGGGGATAATGAGATATAATATGACATATAATATATAGAATAAGAGGGGTATAGGAGGATATGACTGTACCTGGCCCCAGCAGTTAGCAGTAGTAATACAATGTTAGTATTGGGGATAATGAGATATAATATGACATATTATATATAGAATAAGAGGGGTATAGGAGGATATGACTGTACCTGGCCCCAGCAGTTAGCAGTAGTAATACAATGTTAGTATTAGGGATAATGAGATATAATATGACATATTATATATAGAATAAGAGGGGTATAGGAGGATATGACTGTACCTGGCCCCAGCAGTTAGCAGTAGTAATACAATGTTAGTATTGGGGATAATGAGATATAATATGACATATAATATATAGAATAAGAGGGGTATAGGACTGGATATGACTGTACCTGGCCCCAGCAGTTAGCAGTAGTAATACAATGTTAGTATTGGGGATAATGAGATATAATATGACATATAATATATAGAATAAGAGGGGTATAGGAGGATATGACTGTACCTGGCCCCAGCAGTTAGCAGTAGTAATACAATGTTAGTATTGGGGATAATGAGATATAATATGACATATAATATATAGAATAAGAGGGGTATAGGAGGATATGACTGTACCTGGCCCCAGCAGTTAGCAGTAGTAATACAATGTTAGTATTAGGGATAATGAGATATAATATGACATATTATATATAGAATAAGAGGGGTATAGGAGGATATGACTGTACCTGGCCCCAGCAGTTAGCAGTAGTAATACAATGTTAGTATTGGGGATAATGAGATATAATATGACATATAATATATAGAATAAGAGGGGTATAGGACTGGATATGACTGTACCTGGCCCCAGCAGTTAGCAGTAGTAATACAATGTTAGTATTGGGGATAATGAGATATAATATGACATATAATATATAGAATAAGAGGGGTATAGGAGGATATGACTGTACCTGGCCCCAGCAGTTAGCAGTAGTAATACAATGTTAGTATTAGGGATAATGAGATATAATATGACATATTATATATAGAATAAGAGGGGTATAGGAGGATATGACTGTACCTGGCCCCAGCAGTTAGCAGTAGTAATACAATGTTAGTATTGGGGATGAGATATAATATGACATATAATATATAGAATAAGAGGGGTATAGGACTGGATATGACTGTACCTGGCCCCAGCAGTTAGCAGTAGTAATACAATGTTAGTATTAGGGATAATGAGATATAATATGACATATTATATATAGAATAAGAGGGGTATAGGAGAATATGACTGTACCTGGCCCCCAGCAGTTAGCAGTAGTAATACAATGTTAGTATTGGGGATAATGAGATATAATATGACATATAATATATAGAATAAGAGGGGTATAGGAGGATATGACTGTACCTGGCCCCAGCAGTTAGCAGTAGTAATACAATGTTAGTATTAGGGGATAATGAGATATAATATGACATATAATATATAGAATAAGAGGGGTTATAGGGAGGATATGACTGTACCTGGCCCCAGCAGTTAGCAGTAGTAATACAATGTTAGTATTGGGGATAATGAGATATAATATGACATATTATATATAGAATAAGAGGGGTATAGGAGGATATGACTGTACCTGGCCCCAGCAGTTAGCAGTAGTAATACAATGTTAGTATTGGGGATAATGAGATATAATATGACATATAATATATAGAATAAGAGGGGTATAGGAGGATATGACTGTACCTGGCCCCAGCAGTTAGCAGTAGTAATACAATGTTAGTATTGGGGATAATGAGATATAATATGACATATAATATATAGAATAGAGGGGTATAGGAGGATATGACTGTACCTGGCCCCAGCAGTTAGCAGTAGTAATACAATGTTAGTATTGGGGATAATGAGATATAATATGACATATAATATATAGAATAAGAGGGGTATAGGACTGGATATGACTGTACCTGGCCCCAGCAGTTAGCAGTAGTAATACAATGTTAGTATTGGGGATAATGAGATATAATATGACATATAATATATAGAATAAGAGGGGTATAGGAGGATATGACTGTACCTGGCCCCAGCAGTTAGCAGTAGTAATACAATGTTAGTATTGGGGATAATGAGATATAATATGACATATTATATATAGAATAAGAGGGGTATAGGAGGATATGACTGTACCTGGCCCCAGCAGTTAGCAGTAGTAATACAATGTTAGTATTGGGGATAATGAGATATAATATGACATATAATATATAGAATAAGAGGGGTATAGGAGGATATGACTGTACCTGGCCCCAGCAGTTAGCAGTAGTAATACAATGTTAGTATTGGGGATAATGAGATATAATATGACATATAATATATAGAATAAGAGGGGTATAGGAGGATATGACTGTACCTGGCCCCCAGCAGTTAGCAGTAGTAATACAATGTTAGTATTGGGGATAATGAGATATAATATGACATATAATATATAGAATAAGAGGGGTATAGGAGGATATGACTGTACCTGGCCCCCAGCAGTTAGCAGTAGTAATACAATGTTAGTATTGGGGATAATGAGATATAATATGACATATAATATATAGAATAAGAGGGGTATAGGAGGATATGACTGTACCTGGCCCCAGCAGTTAGCAGTAGTAATACAATGTTAGTATTGGGGATAATGAGATATAATATGACATATAATATATAGAATAAGAGGGGTATAGGAGGATATGACTGTACCTGGCCCCAGCAGTTAGCAGTAGTAATACAATGTTAGTATTGGGGATAATGAGATATAATATGACATATAATATATAGAATAAGAGGGGTATAGGAGGATATGACTGTACCTGGCCCCAGCAGTTAGCAGTAGTAATACAATGTTAGTATTAGGGGATAATGAGATATAATATGACATATAATATATAGAATAAGAGGGGTATAGGAGGATATGACTGTACCTGGCCCCAGCAGTTAGCAGTAGTAATACAATGTTAGTATTGGGGATAATGAGATATAATATGACATATAATATATAGAATAAGAGGGGTATAGGAGGATATGACTGTACCTGGCCCCAGCAGTTAGCAGTAGTAATACAATGTTAGTATTAGGGATAATGAGATATAATATGACATATAATATATAGAATAAGAGGGGTATAGGAGGATATGACTGTACCTGGCCCCCAGCAGTTAGCAGTAGTAATACAATGTTAGTATTGGGGATAATGAGATATAATATGACATATAATATATAGAATAAGAGGGGTATAGGAGGATATGACTGTACCTGGCCCCAGCAGTTAGCAGTAGTAATACAATGTTAGTATTGGGGATAATGAGATATAATATGACATATAATATATAGAATAAGAGGGGTATAGGAGGATATGACTGTACCTGGCCCCAGCAGTTAGCAGTAGTAATACAATGTTAGTATTGGGGATAATGAGATATAATATGACATATAATATATAGAATAAGAGGGGTATAGGAGGATATGACTGTACCTGGCCCCAGCAGTTAGCAGTAGTAATACAATGTTAGTATTGGGGATAATGAGATATAATATGACATATAATATATAGAATAAGAGGGGTATAGGAGGATATGACTGTACCTGGCCCCAGCAGTTAGCAGTAGTAATACAATGTTAGTATTGGGGATAATGAGATATAATATGACATATAATATATAGAATAAGAGGGGTATAGGAGGATATGACTGTACCTGGCCCCAGCAGTTAGCAGTAGTAATACAATGTTAGTATTGGGGATAATGAGATATAATATGACATATAATATATAGAATAAGAGGGGTATAGGAGGATATGACTGTACCTGGCCCCAGCAGTTAGCAGTAGTAATACAATGTTAGTATTGGGGATAATGAGATATAATATGACATATAATATATAGAATAAGAGGGGTATAGGAGGATATGACTGTACCTGGCCCCAGCAGTTAGCAGTAGTAATACAATGTTAGTATTAGGGATAATGAGATATAATATGACATATAATATATAGAATAAGAGGGGTATAGGAGGATATGACTGTACCTGGCCCCAGCAGTTAGCAGTAGTAATACAATGTTAGTATTGGGGATAATGAGATATAATATGACATATAATATATAGAATAAGAGGGGTATAGGAGGATATGACTGTACCTGGCACCAGCAGTTAGCAGTAGTAATACAATGTTAGTATTAGGGATAATGAGATATAATATGACATATAATATATAGAATAAGAGGGGTATAGGAGGATATGACTGTACCTGGCCCCAGCAGTTAGCAGTAGTAATACAATGTTAGTATTGGGGATAATGAGATATAATATGACATATAATATATAGAATAAGAGGGGTATAGGAGGATATGACTGTACCTGGCCCCAGCAGTTAGCAGTAGTAATACAATGTTAGTATTGGGGATAATGAGATATAATATGACATATAATATATAGAATAAGAGGGGTATAGGAGGATATGACTGTACCTGGCCCCAGCAGTTAGCAGTAGTAATACAATGTTAGTATTGGGGATAATGAGATATAATATGACATATAATATATAGAATAAGAGGGGTATAGGAGGATATGACTGTACCTGGCCCCAGCAGTTAGCAGTAGTAATACAATGTTAGTATTGGGGATAATGAGATATAATATGACATATAATATATAGAATAAGAGGGGTATAGGAGGATATGACTGTACCTGGCCCCAGCAGTTAGCAGTAGTAATACAATGTTAGTATTGGGGATAATGAGATATAATATGACATATAATATATAGAATAAGAGGGGTATAGGAGGATATGACTGTACCTGGCCCCAGCAGTTAGCAGTAGTAATACAATGTTAGTATTGGGGATAATGAGATATAATATGACATATAATATATAGAATAAGAGGGGTATAGGAGGATATGACTGTACCTGGCCCCAGCAGTTAGCAGTAGTAATACAATGTTAGTATTGGGGATAATGAGATATAATATGACATATAATATATAGAATAAGAGGGGTATAGGAGGATATGACTGTACCTGGCCCCAGCAGTTAGCAGTAGTAATACAATGTTAGTATTGGGGATAATGAGATATAATATGACATATAATATATAGAATAAGAGGGGTATAGGAGGATATGACTGTACCTGGCCCCAGCAGTTAGCAGTAGTAATACAATGTTAGTATTAGGGGATAATGAGATATAATATGACATATAATATATAGAATAAGAGGGGTATAGGAGGATATGACTGTACCTGGCCCCAGCAGTTAGCAGTAGTAATACAATGTTAGTATTGGGGATAATGAGATATAATATGACATATAATATATAGAATAAGAGGGGTATAGGAGGATATGACTGTACCTGGCCCCAGCAGTTAGCAGTAGTAATACAATGTTAGTATTGGGGATAATGAGATATAATATGACATATAATATATAGAATAAGAGGGGTATAGGAGGATATGACTGTACCTGGCCCCAGCAGTTAGCAGTAGTAATACAATGTTAGTATTGGGGATAATGAGATATAATATGACATATAATATATAGAATAAGAGGGGTATAGGAGGATATGACTGTACCTGGCCCCAGCAGTTAGCAGTAGTAATACAATGTTAGTATTGGGGATAATGAGATATAATATGACATATAATATATAGAATAAGAGGGGTATAGGAGGATATGACTGTACCTGGCCCCAGCAGTTAGCAGTAGTAATACAATGTTAGTATTGGGGATAATGAGATATAATATGACATATAATATATAGAATAAGAGGGGTATAGGAGGATATGACTGTACCTGGCCCCAGCAGTTAGCAGTAGTAATACAATGTTAGTATTGGGGATAATGAGATATAATATGACATATAATATATAGAATAAGAGGGGTATAGGAGGATATGACTGTACCTGGCCCCAGCAGTTAGCAGTAGTAATACAATGTTAGTATTGGGGATAATGAGATATAATATGACATATAATATATAGAATAAGAGGGGTATAGGAGGATATGACTGTACCTGGCCCCAGCAGTTAGCAGTAGTAATACAATGTTAGTATTGGGGATAATGAGATATAATATGACATATAATATATAGAATAAGAGGGGTATAGGAGGATATGACTGTACCTGGCCCCAGCAGTTAGCAGTTTGTGCTGGCCGCCGTTGTCATGGTTACCTGGGGCCTCCCCCTGTCACCGCCGCGGCCTGGATTTGGAATGGGCCTCCCCTCAGGACACAGGCCCAGACAGACTGACAGGCAGCGCAGCACCGGGATAGGGTGGTGAGGCGCGTCCGCAGCTATAAGTATGGAGTGCGCTGAGCACAGACCGGGAGTTACTGGCTCATGCGCGCCGCCATGCTGGAAGGGGACGCGGCTTCAGCTGACAGCAGAGCAGGGACCCGGGCTAGGCCGCGCCCAATCCGGGGTGTTATCCAGCCCAGAGCCCTCCCTGTTTCTGCTGTCAGTCAGTCACTATGTGAAAGTGTATACTATAAACTATAATATTTATTACCAGTTATTTATATAGCGCACACATATTCCGCAGCGCTTTACAGAGAATATTTGGCCATTCACATCAGTCCCGTACTGTATCATCATCCGGCCATGATGGAGGCTTCCCTGGCTCTACTCTCTCGCTAATCTAATCTATCTATCTATCTATCTATCTATCTATCTATCTATCTATCTATCTATCTATCTATCTATCTATCTATCTATTATCCCCCGAGGGGGTGCAAGCTGGATTGCGCAAATAGTGACCTGTTTGGGCGCCCAAACTGCATTTTTCGCGATCGCAAAGATCGGCATCAATTGAACAGCGCCCCGCGATCTCCCGTCACTTTAGACGGGAGAGATCGGGCACGCTAAAACAATGAAATACCTCCCAAAGTGTTCATTCTAGCACCCTGCACCAGTCACAACCCGTGCAGTTCCTCTATCCTGCCTGGGGTGTCACTCTCTGCTCTGGTGTTTCTAGCCCACTAACTGCTGTATTTCAGCAGTATGTTGCATCAGTTGTGCGTGCTAGAAGCACCAGAGCAGAGAGGGACACCCCAAGCAGGATAGAGGAACTGGGCGGGTTGTGACAGATGCGGTGTGCTAGAATGAAGACTAGATTATCGATCTGCAGTACCTCATATCTATCTACCTATCTCTCATATCTCAGAGGTTCCCAAACACGTACCTCAAGGCTCACCAACAGGTCAGAGATATCCATAGTTGAGCACAGGTGGTTAAAACCAATTGACTGAGGTACTAATTATGTCAGCTGTGGTCAAGCATGAATATCTCTAAAACCTGAATTGTTGGGGAGCCTTGAGGACAGCGTTTGGGAACCTCTGTCATATCTATCTGTCATCTATTTCAGTGGTTCTCAAACTCCGTCCTCAGCAGGTGCACAGGTGTACTCATTAGTCACTGACACATTTTAAAAGATCCACAGGTGCAGATAATTATTTCACTTCTGATTCTGTGAGGAGACCTGGAAAACATGCACTGCAATTCCTTTGCAACTCCGATTGCAGTGCCCTGGACATTGCATCCTGATTGACAGGCTGTGGCTGTTTGGGGGTGGGGAATGGGCAGAGACGGGGAACCGTTCCACAACATGGAGGCATGTCGCCTCCATTTTGTGGGAGTGCCAAAACTAGGGTCTATGTCTTCTGACACAGACTTCCTGGCCCCAGTTGAGCAGTACTGGCGGTCGTTCTGAGTAAGCTTAGGCTCTATGTAAACTAGGTTTTCTTGTGCTTGTTTGGAACTCATCTTTAAGTTTCCAACCTGGATCAGACCCCCTTTTACACTGCGGCGCCGACCCAGGCTGTGCCCGAGTCGGCACCATTCACACCTGACCCGGGTCAGCACTGACCCGGCTGTCCGGCGAAGGCGACCAGCGCTTTTTCCCCTCCCCCTCCGCGACCTACTTACCTTATCCTGCAGCGGTCCGGAGGCAGGGAGAGCAGGTGGGGTGCGCTGCTTCGTGCCGCTCGGGCAGGCGCTGCTTGCAGGGGCCGCTTGGAGATGATGTCATCTCCAAGCGCCACTGAAGCCGGCCAATCAGGCGGCATGCGGCGCGACCCAGGTCATCGTGAGCCGCGCCGCGCCGTTTACATTGCAGGGTGACACGGGAACAACCCACGCTCAACCCTGCAATCGAGCAGGGTCGGATCCCCGGGTCACTGGACCCGGGATGATCCGTTTACACTGACTAAAATCCTGGGGTTATGTGCGTTTACGTGCATCAACCCGGGATATTTCAGTCGGTGTAAAAGGGGTATAATACAAAATAATTGTTCCATGTACGTCGGGATTGCACAGATGGTTTTTAACACAATATTTTCTGGCTGACCTGTGGTGGGAGAGCGGGTGTTTAATTGTGAAGGACAAGCCTTATAATACATCTCTGTATAGGCGGTCACCTTTTCAGTGAACTCTGTGTGTGAGTTGTGTGTCCGCTGTGCTATTTACAGCAGCCTTTCACAATCCGCTCATTGAACAGAAGGATCAGCAATGCTCAGTCACTCGCACTGATTTATCCAGAAATCTCATTCGCTTCTGGGTGTGTAATATAAAAAGCAGCATATTGATTGGTGTATCAAAGAATAAATCACCCAACGTGTTTCGTCTCATTAAGATACATTGACAAAAAGTCTCCGTGGCCGGGAATAGAAATCTCTACTAAGGCTTTTATTACACGCTTGCAAACTCAGACAGGAATTTTGTTCGGATTCTTGACATTAAATGTTATCGGTATAGGATCACACGGCTATCTAATATTGGAATATACTCAGCATTATGAGAATTATTATTAATGCCAATTAATAATAATGCCAATTGCGAGAACAGTGATTTTTTTTTTTGCTAGATAGTTATAGACCTGTTTTTATATATTTATCCATTTTAATTGTTATTATTCTTGTTTTATATGTATTTTTTTTATCTAAATGTAATTAGGTAAATTGTTTTCAATTAAACTGATATCTGCCATCTGTTTCTCGTAGTGCCTGACTGCTATTTTATATACTGTAGTCTCTTTTATGGTGGCTGTGCATTTAGTTTCATTTATGTTTTCCTTTATTGGATTAATGGCTTCTTCACCATCTGGTTGAAGGTTTACTAATTTTACCACCAAGAGAGAAAATATCTGGCACCAAAACAGGTCTTACCTGTTACTTGATAATTTGTTATTATTTCATTTGATAGATTTTTTATTATTTTTATTATGGCATACAAAAATTCCTGCCCAAAATTGTCCAGAATTTTTCGCAGGATCCAAATATTCACCTTTGGGTTGCTAATGCTCAACTCCTGTGGATACAGCCTTCTCCACTTATTTTTAAATTGTATATGGGTATGCTGTTTTTTACGTATTCCGATTGGATTGGGTGGACACTGTGAGCGTGATCCATAGGTGAACGCAGGGGAGCCATCAGACGCAAGTTACCAATGGTTTCCCTCCGCACTGCGCATGCGTCTCAATGGTAACTGCACAGAGACGCATATCGAAATTGCACACAGATCCATGCAATTTCGGTGGGCGTGTCGGTGTATACGACTACGTCTAAAGAGTTGGTGGGCGTCTCCACAGGACACCCGTCGGCCGCAGCATTTGTATAAAGACACAGTACAGCCAACGACTTGATGTTCCCCTACGTCTTTGTATTTTTTTCTCTCTCCGTGACTGATTACATTGTTTTTATTATGCGATGACAATGGAGTAATTTTATTGCACTACTTTATACAATTGGAATGTTTGTACCATCTGTGTGTCCTCTTTTTGTACGCTGTGCAATGCTCCAAACAAAAAAAAGTTTATGTGAAAAAAATAAAATTGTACAAAAAAATCATAGAAATGTTAAACGATGCCGACCCGGTGCAATGCTTAGCGGTATGACATCACCAATGTTCTCTCTTGTGTTCTCTAGATTTACTCCTTCATCTGTCTTCCATGATGTATGTTTCCTGCCAGTGGCTGATTGAATTATTTTTCCAGGGCCACTTTAAATTCCCAAAGTGACCTCATACAGGCAAGACCAAATCAAGTGTAGGCGGGGCCAAGACAAAAGTAGGCAGAGTTATCGCATGGTCATCCCAAGCCGAAACTATGGTAAGGCCATAGCAACTGAAGGAGAAGCCTGTCACAGTATTCTAGTGACAGATATTCAAGTCATAGAGCACCCCAATGAATACCATACAATACAGAAAGCATCCCGATGGCCGCATTGCAATACAAGGAGCATCCCAATGACTACCATACAGTACAGATATCTTCGCAGTGACTACCGTACAGTGCAGAGAACATCCAGATGACAGTGATACAATACACGGAACATCCAGGTAACTGATACAATGCAGAGAATATCCCAGTGATAGCCACACAGTACAGAGTTCATCCTAGTGACTGCCATACATTGCAAAGAGAACCCTAGTGACCACCATACATACGGAATTGGTAGGTAATACCTCCGGCCGCATGGCTGACAGTTCGAATCCAAGCAGCGTCAGGCCGACAGAGGAAGAGATCCCGGCAGCGGAAGCCCGACAGCGCTGGAAATCCTGATCGTCCCCAGGTAAGTACTAACTAACCTAACCTACCCCCCTAACCCTCCCTTAGGGGTGCCTAACCCTAATCCCCCCTCTAAGTGCCTAAACCTAGCCCCCCCCTTCCCCGCTGCCTAAACCTAAGTCCCCCGGGGGGGTGCCTAACCCTAACCTCCCCCGGGGGTGCCTAACCCTAACCCCCTCTTCCCCTAGCCTAACCCTAACCCTCCCGGGGGGGTGCCTAACCCTAAGTCCCCACCGGGAGCCCTAAACCTAACCCTCTCCCCCACAGCTGTTCGCTCGCGGCGCCCAGCATCCCTTCGATCGGGATGCCGGGTGCCGGTCTACCGGCGTAGGGGTAATGACAGGCGTCTAGATTTTAGACGCCTGTCATTTAACCCTCGTCCGGGATATGACAGTCGGGAAGCCGGCTGTCGGTATAATGTCAGCTGGCTTCCCGATTGCATCCCATACATACAGATGGCATTCACATTACCACCGTATAAAAAAATGATTTAGAAGACCTAATGGCGTTTATCACATATAGTCCATCCTCATTAAAAATTATAATAATATATCAATGTAAACTATAAGTATACATTCGGATTCATTGATCAATACAGAATCAGGTCAGCGGAAATATTCAGGAGGTACTGCAATCCTCTCAAACTATATGAACAGGACAGAAGAAAAAATAAATTGCACTGACATGTTTATGCAGTGACAATAAACAACATACAAGTCTGGTAAACATACATTTATTAATAAACAAAAAAAAAAAGGACATTTATGTAATAAATTCACATAGAAATTTAAAAGTCGTTATTCCTCAAAAACTGTGAGCAACAAATAATTATACAAAACCAGCTGAAGTACCCGGCATTGCCCGGGTTTAAATCTTCATGTTATTAAGTTAGGAATCCCAGTCCAATTGCCCTCTGTGAAGTTTTCGTCCAAATACATACAGTGGAAGGCTCAGAACAGGCTCCCCGGGTCAAAGTTCTGCCCAATGTACACCAACGGGAGTTCCGCCTGGGACCCTAACCATCCTAAAACCTGACCAGGATCCAACTGGGCCACCTCGCATTGGTTTCATGCCAATCGGTGCAGGGGTGTCTGAATGCATAACCGGACAGACAAACAGACCAAAGAATTACATATATATGATACTTCTGGAATGAGCTTCAGAGTCTAGATACAAAGTAACAGATAAGTAGCTAATTGGTTCAATAGACCACAGTTAGATACTACGTAGTCTCTTTTGTATCCAGATATGAAAGAACTTATTCCTGTAGCTCTCCACAGTATATAAACAAAATCCTCTGTTAAAATGCTTCAAACAGGAATATAAACTGCTGAGCATAGGCAGTATTAATACTCTGTCGATTTAAATAGATATAATATTACCCTCTCTCCTGATAAGGATTTAAATACTCAGTTGTGCCCTGTGTCTCCCACTTCAGGACAGTATTGCTCTTATCAAATCCACAATACATAAATGTCCCACATTGGGTTATGCACAGTGATGCTCCTTACGTAGGACAATTCCTGGAGACAACCTCACCATTAAAAGCCTCCGCACTTGCTTCCTTCACTGGTCCGGTCTGTAAAAGATTATTATAGGGCAGCTGGCTGCCACGTGCCGAGATCGCAAGGCAGCTGGTTATTGTGTATCGACAATAAACCGGCATAGTGTGAATTTGAGGACTGGAAGGCAGCTTGTTACCATGTATCACCAGAGAGAGCTTCCACACAGCCGGCAAATCTGTGTAAAGAGATGGGTAAGTAAAAAGTGCCCACAAGTCCTAACGCATTTGCTTGCACAGTGAGTGTACAGGCTTGTCAGAGGAACACCATATAGTAGTGTATAGAGAGCATGCAACTTACTGTCATACAATACAGAGAGCATCCCAGTCACCGTCATACAGTACAGAGAGTATCCAAATGACTGCCATACAGTGCAGGGAGCATCCAGGTGATACAATACAGAGCATCCAAGTGTCCACAATACAATAAAAAGAGCACCCAGGGTAACAAAGTATGTATCTATAAACTGAATAAACATCTACATGCCACCTGATAAAATCCCCTGTGCCCGGTATAGGATAGGTGGGTCAGGAGCAGGTAAGCATACATTAGTAGTGGTACAGGAGATTCTTTTAAAGATGCATTGGATTTGTACTTACACACCTTTTAGTGAGCGTACCTTAGTGAGTCCTTTAGAGCTGGTGTGAGTTTCAGAGTAGAGGATAATGAGAGCCGTATTTATGAGCTGGGCGTATCTATACACTAGATTTTAAGTCGCACTCTTAAGCCGCATACACACTAGACGATAAGTTGGACTATATGAACGATAACGATATCGTTATTGTTCATTGCATTCAATATCGTCCAGTGTGTATGCTCCCGCGGATCATTAATGATATCTTTCATCGCCCGTACTTGCAGGGCAACCTGGCGATATCGTCAGGTTCTGTAAGTACGGGGATGAGGGAGGGTGCCGTCACTGAATGATATCGTGCACGATATCGTTCAGTGTGTATGTTTAATGTCGTTAACGACATTGAGCCCGGCAGTGCAGGGGAAACACTTATACCCCTTTTACACCAGAGCTAAAACCCGGGTTATTGTAGGGGTAACCCGGGTAGCTCCTTGCTGTAAAAGGGGACAGGGTTGGATTCTCGGGTTGAGTGACCCAGCAATCCAACCCAGGTAACTTGCAAGGTTTAACACGGGAATGACCCGTAAAACCCTGCAGTGTAAACGGCGCAATCTGGGTCATGATGACCTGGAGCACGCCGCATGCCGGACCATTGGTGGGCTTCAGTGGCGCTTGGAGATGACGTCATCTCCAAGCGTCCACTTCTACGCCGGAAGAGCCGGGTCACTGCAGACCCAGCTCCGGTGTGAACGGCACCGATTTGGTAATATCCTGGGTCAGCACCGGCTAAATTCTGGGTTTGATCCAGTTTGGAATCCTGTTCCAACCTCCGGGTCAGACCCAGAATTTAGGTACAACAGCTGTATCAATGATATCGCTCATGGAGTGTATGCGGCTTTAGAAACGTAATCGTACAGAGGCCTGTATGCAAAAGTCGTCAGTTTACTGAAAGTACAAGTGAAGTGATCCAAATGAATAAAATAAAAGCACTTATTTCAACCTGGAAACAAATGGGGCCAGATGTAAAATCCATTGATCTCAGAATTCACAGGAAAGGTTACTGATTAAACAGGTTCCATTGTGAAATCAGAGTTTACTCAGAGCCCTGTTTGCACTAGACCCCAGTTGCACAATGCCTGTTTGCACTCTTGTCTTGATAAATATACACGTTAATTGGTTAAACAATTGCATAATGAATGCATGAATTGACTTAGTGGTAAACTATTTCCCGAAAGTGGAAGCACAGGTGGGATTTCCCCTTATTTCTCTGTCTGTTTTCTATACTGTTAATTTAATACTGAACATATACAAAATACAGATCAGATATCTACTCTTAGAAATTCTCATTCAGTCCGACACAACAGTTAAGGCAATGGTAAATGACAGGAAAAAAAGAAAGATTTGACAAAATGAATTGTGAAATACACTGTAATAATAAAATAATATCATGCTAATATCAAATATTTGATTAAAACACAGCAGGTGCAGTTTCTCTGTCTGTGTTATGGCCTCAAGTGTGAGTGGTGGTGTGTCTGTGTACACAACTGCTTTCACCAATGCTCCAGCTTTTGTGGAACTACACATCCCAGCATGACGTGCCGCAGTTTTGCTATTAGGGAATGCTAAAACTGTGGCAGGGCATGCTGGGATGTGTAGTTCCTCAACTGGAAGGCTGCATGTTGTACATCCCTGCACCAGGGTGACAGATCTCTCTTTACCCGCCAGTGCATGCAATGAAGGGCGCCGAGTTAGCCAAATGGGGTGCATCCACACCACGCTGCCAGCGACCAGGGGACTATTTTCTGTTCTGTATGTACTGTTTCATGAAACTGTTTGAGTGTTGCCGAATGGCCGTCCATGTGCAATAGATAAGCCAGGCCAGAATCCGGGCGAAAGCTATCACTTACTATAGAATCTTCGCAATGACAGGCTGCTGTCCTGGCAAGATTGCCCATAAAAGTCATCGGTTATAGCTGGGCAAAACTGCATCATAAACAGACCCCTTGTGTATTATCCACATCAGTCAGAGAGAATTCTCTCTGCACTCATTTACAAATGCAAATAGGACCAGTACACATTGCAATCAGTGTCTAAACACAGAGACAATATGTGGCCTTGCCAGCCAATCGCTGACCTGAAGGGCAAAGTACTCTCTAAGTCAGAGGTCTTCTCCGCCTCACATCAGCACATTGCTGGAACCTAAGCATCCCGAGTATTCTCTCACCCATGCCATCTCACCATAGCACACAATGATCCTCTTACATATAGCCATTCTCCTAGTCCTATATGGAAGGAGCCAATGTCAGGAGCGAACGTAAGTAATACTGTCTTATTTCTTTTAAATCTTTTTTTCACTGATGTTACCTGAGATCAGGGCCGTAACTAGGGTAGTGCAACCAGTGCCATGGCACAGGGCACCGCAGGGCAGGGGGTGCTGTTTGGGCCTGTCAATTTTCCTGTTCATTATCATTCTCACTTGTAGCTTCCTCTTCTTTTATCCTCAGCATCTCCTGGCCTCCCCTATCTCTTCCCTGGCCCTTCCCCAAGAGGCCATGGTCCTCTCTCAGGTGCACTATATTATGTCCCTATTTATCCCCAGCATCTCCTGGCCTCCCCTATCTCTTCCCTGGCCCTTCCCCATGAGGCCATGGCCCTCTCTCAGGTGCACTATATTATGTCCCTATTTATTCCCAGCATCTCCTGGCCTCCCCTATCTCTTCCCTGGCCCTTCCCCATGAGGCCATGGCCCTCTCTCAGGTGCACTATATTATGTCCCTATTTATCCCCAGCATCTCCTGGCCTCCCCTATCTCTTCCCTGGCCCTTCCCCATGAGGCCATGGCCCTCTCTCAGGTGCACTGTATTATGTCCCTATTTATCCCAAGCATCTCCTGGCCTCCCCTATCTCTTCCCTGGCCCTTCCCCATGAGGCCATGGCCCTCTCTCAGGTGCACTGTATTATGTCCCTATTTATCCCCAGCATCTCCTGGCCTCCCCTATCTCTTCCCTGACCCTTCCCCAAGAGGCCATGACCCTCTCTCAGGTGCACTATATTATGTCCCTATTTATCCCAAGCATCTCCTGGCCTCCCCTATCTCTTCCCTGGCCCTTCCCCATGAGGCCATGGCCCTCTCTCAGGTGCACTGTATTATGTCCCTATTTATCCCCAGCATCTCCTGGCCTCCCCTATCTCTTCCCTGACCCTTCCCCAAGAGGCCATGACCCTCTCTCAGGTGCACTATATTATGTCCCTATTTATCCCCAGCATCTCCTGGCCTCCCCTATCTTTTCCCTGGCCCTTCCCCATGAGGCCATGGCCCTCTCTCAGGTGCACTATATTATGTCCCTATTTATCCCCAGCATCTCCTGGCCTCCCCTATCTCTTCCCTGGCCCTTCCCCATGAGGCCATGGCCTTTTTTCAGGTGCATTTCTTATGTTCCTACTTAAAAAATGGGAGGGGGGGGGGCGCCAATGCTCTCTCTGGCACAGGGAACCAAAAAGTCTAGTTACGGCTCTGTCTGAGATGAACAGCAGATACCACATTGTCGAACCCTTGACATGGGCACCTGAATTGCTCCGGTAATAGAATTAGGAGGCTGCCAGGGCACGCTGGGATATCTAGTTCAACAACAGCTGAAGAGCCAGAGATTGCCAATCCCTGCACAGTCTGTCTTTACAAGCATGCAACATGTATGTGAACTGATTGCAATGCAGTCATGCAGCATTTGTTTTTCATGTGTGTCCGGATTTACATGGCTGATCTGGTAACTCTACTTCCATTGTATTTCAAAGTCCCAGACGTGGCTAAACACAGTGTTGTGTGGAGTATATGCTGGCTACATGGCCGGCCTAGTAATAACCATGGAGATATAGGGGTAATTATCAAAGCTTGGACAGAGATAAAATTGGGAGAGATAACGTACCAACCAAACAGCTTCTAACTTGCATGTTACAGGCTGCGTTTGATAAATGACAGGAGCTGATTGGTTGGTACTTTATCTCTCACAATTTTCTCTCTCCAAGCATTGATAAATACCCCAAATAATGTCTTATATGCTGGCCAGACCATTATTTTGGTTGTGGAGTAAAGGATCGGTGGGTTCAGACGGAGCAGTTTCAGTTAGAGCTCTATGATTTTCATCGTCATCTCCGCGCCCACGCCAGTGAGATACATTGAGACTAGAATGGATTAATAATACCCTTACCTGAGTGAGATAATAATATACTTATCTAATCCTCCAAAAAGGATATAATATAATAAGGGTGGAAATGTGGACAGAGATATGAAAATGGTTCCATTGTTGTGTTATATGTGTAATCAGTCCATTGAATCAGTAGCGTAGATACTAAGCCAGGTACTTAGGGGCTATTTACCAAAAACAAATCGCTGGGTCCTATTAGAGGTGCTCAGGTGCCTGACAAAACTTGGCGCCTTTCCTATCCTAGGGTATGCGACCATTGAATAGAGTGCAGAGCTTTGGGGGTGGTACCGTCTCTGCCGCACGGCCCTTGGTTTTGTCTAGCAGGGTGCCTGGAATGGCACCCTACAGCGTGCCTACCGATTTCCTGGCAGCAGTCCTTGGGGAAGATGACGAATGACTAATCGGGTATCTTCTGGACGGCACCGGATGCCAGACGGGTTCCGGGAGACTTGCTTACTTTTCCGTGCGGCCGGGAGAGTGCCACCCAATTTTCAGGAGTCTGCCGGCCGTTACGTGACTGCATACAAAGACACAGAATCGGACGCAGATCAGTCCATAAGTCGATGAATAATCTTATCGTTATGCAGAATGTCTTTGGGAACTGAGCAGCTGGAGCTTCTTTAACTGCGTACAAGGTCGCAGTTACAGGCTAAGACACACCCCCCGAAAACAGAGTTTCACTCCCCGCATTGCTGCCCACAAATGGTAACTGCCGGTCAGTCACGTTGCAAATAAAACCTCACTGTGAGCGACATTGGTACTGAAACGACGCGTGGGTCAGGCATATGCGCAGATCACCAAACAAACGCTCAATTGCGTAAACATGGTCATTGCGTCAATATCTGAATCAGGCCCTTAGAACAGGACAGTTGTCTACCTGCGGCCAACCAGAATCAGTTTCCTACTTAACCTGCATGCGATTGGCTGCATTTGTAAAGGAGGATGGGGCCATAGTCAATTAAATAAGTATTTTTTTGCAGGAGCACTACAGGTCACAGCTAGCCAGAGTTTTCCTAGTATAGGAATGCTTGTGCTTGTAGACAGTGCCAGTGTATCCATGGGGCGTGATGATGCTGGTACTTGTCCTGGCATGATGCTGTCCTGGAATGGTGCTTGGGGAACTATATGTGCCAACATACCTGAATGAAGTTGCTTTTAATGATGGAACTAGGCCCCGCTTGGACCAGGGGCAGATTGAGAGAGGAGGAGGCCCGTGTGCAGCTACCAGGGGGATACCCCAATCTGTGCCAGAGTCTAATGCGCATATGCGAGTATTCGGGATGATGGCGCTGCCCATATTTCTTCAGGCATCATCTAAATACTGTTTTCTTTCTCGTAGGTACATTGTGATGGCGCCTCGGATGTGGCGAATTGGGGCTCAGGAGACGGTGCTCGTTCAAGCTTTCAGACAACAGGAAAATTTCCCCATAAAACTTTCATTGTTTAGTTACCCAGATAGAAGACTTTACACCTCGCAATCGCTGGAGCTGACGCAAGGCAACAACTTTCAAGGCAAAATTAATCTCCAGGTAAGAGCGCGTTCTATCACTAGTACTGATTTTTATTATTCATGTGTAATATTTATACTAGTATAAGAGACCTGTCATTCGCCAGGTCACTAGCTGTGGTGGTCAGCATTGGAGATCCCCCCCGACCTCTCTCTCTCTTCGCCTGTCTTATTATCCCATCATCCATCCCTTCTCTCTCATCACCTGTGTTCGCCATTTCTCTCTCACCCACTTGCCCAGGCCCCCCCCCATGTTCTTTAATCCCCCCATATGCTTTTTCATCCTCCTTTTTTTAATTATTTGAATATGTTAATTGTACTCTGTACCAGAACAGGTATTGTGCAGCCATTTTTTATTATTAAACCAAAATGTTGCTAGTCGCTGAAGTATCACAACAGCAACAGGCTAAGGGCCTTATTCAGGTTGCATCGCACGGCTGCGTTCGCACGCAGCCGGCCGATGTTTGCATTCTGCGCATGCGTATGCATTTCTGTGTGCGTACCGGCCGCTGTGATCCTGAAACGATCGCAGAGTGAGCACACAGAGGCCCTCATTCAGACCCGGTCGCAAGCGCTGAGTGCTTGCAACCGGGTCGATGTTTATCCCCTGCGCACGTGCGCAAACCCCGGAGCAAGGGAGAAACTCTCTTGCCCCTGAGCTCACTACAAAAGGGGCGGCTGTCGATGGTGAGTGACAGCTCAGCCCGTTTTGTAGGCGGGGCGGGGGGGGGTGGCTACACAAACGGAGGCGTTCCCAAGCGAACGCCTGCCGTTTTGTGGGCGGCCGCACTGACACCAGCAGTGATGTCAGTGGGGAGCTTCCTGCTTGATCAGAGCAGGAAGCTCCCTGGGGCTTGCAGTTGCCGAGACCCAACCTTAGGGTCTCATCGCAAGCCCCGATGGTCGCGATGGGTTTGACCATCGCGACCATCAACCTGGTCGGTCGCTAAGCTGTGGGTGGTAACCCACAGCTTAGCTAGCGACCAGGAGGCCACACTAAAAAAAAGAAGCGTCCGCCCTCATTCAGAGAGAGCGATCGCTTCTTGCGACCGCCTCTGAATGAGGGCCTGAGTCTTCACAGAGTGATTGACATGAAGTGACCATTTGGGGGTGAAGAGTGGGGGTGGTCGGCGGAACCCAGGCGTGCCTATGCATTTGAACACCGTTACAGGGGCGTGCATAATTAAGCCCCTGCGATTGCATATGCTGGCAGAGGTCTAGATGGCGACAGGAAGTTTAGCAGATTGTGCGGTAGGGTCAGGTCAACCACAACTGTGCGAATGGTTCCGATGCTACTCGATGTTACCGATGTTTTCGCTGACTTGCAGATGCATATCATGGGAAGTGGGCGGCTTTATACAGTGATGAGCGTCTTGGTATAGTGCTGCGGTTGCCGTGCAGTTGCATTCATTAGCATTTTTTCACAGCTAGCGGGTGTGTGCGAACGCAGCCGTGCGATCCGTGCTGAGACAGGCTCTAAGTATGCTTGAAAGGCTATTTTGGAGGGACAGTTGGTGGCGCTATGCTCTTAGATGTCACTGTGAAGCCTCTCTTTGGCGTTATAGTAGTGTTCTCTCTTCCAGGATCTTTCTTGTTGCTCATTTTGCATGTTATGTTATGAAGTTCACCTCAGCTGGTCACAGTACAGCATACTTACCTACTCCCCCTTCCCAGCCCATCTGTGTGACTCTCTATTTTTGAGTATTGAGCATACGCAGACCCCTAAACATCAGATATGTAGGCTGCACCTGCTCAACAGCATGCCATCGCTGGCTAAATCGTCCAATGGCAAACATATAAAGGCTACATGCCATCCCTAAAATATACAGAACAATATTCAGCTTCAGTGATGTCACTTATTTCTACTGAATGGATAGGCTGCATTCTCAGTGATGTCACTGGTTCCTAATGAATGGATAGGCTGCATTCTCAGTGATGTCCCTGGTTCCTAATGAATGGATAGGCTGCATTCTCAGTGACATCACTGGTTCCTAATGAATGGATAGGCTGCATTCTCAGTGATATCACTGGTTCCTAGTGAATAGATAGGCTGCATTCTCAGTGATGTCCCTGGTTCCTAATGAATGGATAGGCTGCGTTCTCAGTGATGTCACTAGTTCCTAATGAATGGATAGGCTGCGTTCTCAGTGATGTCCCTGGTTCCTAATGAATGGATAGGCTGCGTTCTCAGTGATGTCACTAGTTCCTAATGAATGGATAGGCTGCGTTCTCAGTGATGTCCCTGGTTCCTAATGAATGGATAGGCTGCGTTCTCAGTGATGTCCCTGGTTCCTAATGAATGGATAGGCTGCGTTCTCAGTGATGTCACTGGTTCCTAGTGAATGGATAGGCTGCACTCTCAGTGATGTCACTAGTTCCTAGTGACTGAATAGGCTGCGTTCTCAGTGATGTCACTGGCTTCTAGTGAATGGATAGGCTGCATTCTCAGTGATGTCATTGGTTTCTAGTGACTGGATAGGCTGCATTCACAGTAATGTCACTGGTTTGTAGTGACTGGATAGGCTGCATTCTCAGTGATGTCACTGGCTCCTAGTGATTGGATAGGCTGCATTCTCTGTGATGTAATTGGTTCCTAGTGAATGGATAGGCTGCATTCTTAGTGATGTCATTGGTTCCTAGTGAATGGATAGGCTGCATTCTTAGTGATGTAATTGGTTCCTAGTGAATAGATAGGCTGCATTTTTAATGATTTCACTGGCTCCTAGTGACCGGATAGGCTGCATTCTCAGTGATGTCAGTGGCTCCTACTGGCAAAGGCTGCATTCTTAGTGATGTCATTGGTTCCTAGTGAATAGATAGGCTGTATTCTTAATGATTTCATTGGCTCCTAGTGACCGGATAGGCTGCATTATCAGTGATGTCAGTGGCTCCTACTGAATTGATAGGCTGCATTCTTAGTGATGTCATTGGCTCCTAGTGAATGGATAGGTTGCAGTCTTAGTGATGTCATTGGTTCCTAGTGAATGGATAGGCTGCATATTCAGTTTTGTCAGTGAATGTTGGTTAATGCGGGTAGCTAGTTAGTGATGTCATTGGATAATAACTTATTTCAAGTATAAATATATATAGGTGTATTTTGATTTAATCCTATTTTATATGTTGTATTACCCCTGTGAATTAAAATATTCTGTTGATTTTGTAAATAAAGAACTCAATAATCAATCAGTTAGATAGTGGGTATGCACATATTGTTATTATTGTAATAATCTTTACTTATCATTATCACTTCCTCTTTTTTGCAGATTCTGCCGAACGATTTACCCCGGAAAGCTGGAGAACTGCAGTTTGTGTATTTGCAGGCTCAGTCTAAGTCATTCACCAAGGAGGAGAAAATTCCCGTTACTCACCAGAACGGGTTCCTCTTCATCCAGACAGATAAACCCATCTACACTCCTGGACAGTCCGGTAAGGTCGCAGAGTCCTCACAGGTCCTAAATGCACTTGTACGGTCCATAGCGGTTTAATTCCACAAGAAGATGCTCTAGCTGGACGAATAAGCATCTTCACACAACGTGGTTTCTGCGTTATTTTGTAATATGTGTAATAAATACACTATCTATCTACCTACAAACATATGTTTTATATTTGGGGAAAGGTTTAGATTGCCTAACCTGGAAAATGTGGCACCTGACATCAAGTAGACCATGAAATAGACCCAAGGTAGAGTCAGGTGATGATGGCCGTTATTGGCAGGGTCTTCGTAACCGGATGTTATCCAATATGATGCCCATACTAGACCCCAACCCTGTCATTGAAAACCGGTGTGGTTTTTGCTGGTGATAGAGTTAATTCCTGGTGATAGACCTCTTATATTAATACCGAGAAAGAAAAAATAATTATAAAAAAAAAAAAAAAAAGCATCATCGATTTCAAAACCAGGACCTGGCCCTATACAGCATTCATAAAAGAGTGATAACAGGACCGTGGCATATTCGTATAAACCACGACACATTATAAAGCCCAAAATGCATTGCTGATTGACATATATATATATATTTTTATTTTTTTTATAGTGAAACTTCGTGTTTACTCCATGAATGAAGAACTGACCCCAGCGCGCAGGACGGTCACTGTAACGTACAAGGTGACTTTTACATAAATCATACTGAAATGTACACAGGGTGAAAGGTACCATGTCAACCCAATAAATACTTACCTGCATAAAACATTTGTAGCAGTGATGTGCGGTGAGGTGAGACAGGTGAGGCAGAGCCTTTCCTGTTATACTTAGGTATACTCCAGAGTTTTGATTTTGACTATAATAAAATATTATAAATATCTTCTTTGTATGATTCTAATCATTTTTATAGTCAAAACTCTGGAGTAAAAAGTGTATGGGAGGTGAGGCACTGCCTCCCCTGTCTACCTTTTCTGCACATCCCTGATCAAAACACACCAAATTTCCAGCAGTATATACTGGGCTGTAACTAGGGTGGTGGGCACCGCAGGGCAGGGGACGGCCTGTCAATTTTCATGTTTATTATCATTCTCACTTATCATAGCTTCCTCTTCTTTTATCCCCAGCATCTTCTGGCCTCCCCTATCTTGTTCCTGGCCCTTCCACATGAGGCCGTGACCCTTTTTCGGGTGCATTATGCCCCTATTTGTAATACAAGGGGGGGGGCGCCAATGCTCTTTTTGGCACAGGGCACCAAAAAGTCTAGTTACAGCTCTGCCTTTGTATAATGCCCACATGAGCCCTCGGGTTCATATATGTATCTGTAAATCTGGCTCTGATACCAGCCAGTGCCTCCCCGGCCATTCACTTCACCGTATGTCACTGATTTTTAGTGCTATTTGGGACATTTCTTACTCTATTTGTGGGATGTTATTACATGGGATGTTATTACATGAGATGTTGTATAGTACAGGCAGGAAGGGATCTCAGATTAGGGGTATTTGGACTTTTACTTTTGTGAAAGAGCAGAAATCCCTAATGCGCTCTTGTAAGCTCGCCGTGCACACTCCTGTATTATGCCCCTCCCTTTGCGGGACAACTCACAACTACAGTATATGAAAGCAGAACTTACTGTTACTCTCCTCAATCATTCATTCACTGCATAGGAATTAATGCTATTATTATTATTTATTATTATCATTTATTTATATGGCGCCACAAGTGTTCCGCAGCGCCTTACAAAGTACATAGACAAAAAAGTAACCATTGACTTACAATACAATACAATACAGGACATGGATAAACATTGCTATATTAGTGACATTAACGCCCGCATAAGCAGCCAAGTGTTAGTTGCCCTAGTGGCTAGTAAGAGATAAATTAAATTACAGTAGGGAGAAGCACAAGAGGGTAGAGGGCCCTGCTCGAAAGAGCTTACATTCTTTAAGGGAGGGGAAGACAAACAGGAGTGACACAGAATGGGGTGGGCCGGGAGAAAGGAAGATGTAGCAGCAAGTTAGGATGAGAGCTGGAAGGCTTTGATGCTATGATCGGCTGTGTTTGTATTTCCATGTATAGGATCCTGAAGGAGTGAAGATGGACGTTGTCTCAGAACAAGATGTTACTGGAGTCATTTCCTTCCCCGATTTCAATCTTCCGACCAACCCAAAGTAAAGTATATTTATAACCTTATTATATAACATTTACCTCGGTCAGGCCAGGTAGTAACCTGACTCTGTGGCCTCGATACAGAGGCGCACGCAATAACGCAGATGGTCTCGTAGTTGATCAATCATTTGCGACTGCGCTTCCTGGAAGAGTCCTGAAAAAAAATAACGACGGCACATGCGTCAGACACGCTCAAAGATTCTGTTGCGATCGGGACAGACGGCGGCGTACACATTTCAGTCACATCTACCCTTACGATTGTATGGTTAGACTATGGCCGTAATGGGGGTTACTCACGTAGGAGGCGAGTGCCGGCGTACAGATGGAACTAGAAACTCCGCAGAGCAGAACCTACGCGAGTGTGAATATACGCCTGATGATGGGGACTAGCAGCCCTGCGCATCGCAAGTTGTGCACACCGCTGCATATGAGCGCATACATCATTTATTTCTGTGCACGCTGTTTTGGAATATCATACGCCCAGTTTTCACGAATCTGAGCCACGTGCAAGTTACAATGCAGCCGTATCGACTGATTTTCAGATAACTGCGCAGGCATCGCAGCGGCGTGATTCAAAGTCGTGCGCAACATAGCCATTACTTGCTACTCTGAGTCATGCATACGCATACGCAGAATGGGCGCCAAATTCAAACAGATCTCCTGCACCTGTCGTGGAGTAGGTGTAAGTGTTGATGATAGCGATGACGGCTGCGCTCGCGGACGGCGGATTGGGGCGGTGTGATCACATAGATTGATAAGACTCAGATAGGGGCGTACGCATTGGCATTCTGTCCCTGGCGAGCACCCGAAATTGCATTTGTATTACATGCAGGCGCTAAATATGTGGCAGACATAGGAAAAACTATTTCCCCCACTCGATTGTAGCTTTATCTGAAATAGCCTTAGCTCTGGCGAAATATGAAATATATGTACTATGTACACGGTGCGCCGAGAGCGGCATTGGGGGCGCTGTGTGGCACTGAGCTGTGTAACTGTGGGAGTGGAGGCCCCTGTCGTGTCTTCTCTCTCCGGGGTCCCCGTTGGATCCGCCGCTCTCTAACTCACGTGGCCAATCAGGTCCTGGGGGGAGGGGGGGGTTTATGGGGCAAGCTGCTCTGCACAGGAGGACAATGTGAATATCCCCGTCAGCAGCTGCTCGCCATACTATGCGTTCACGGTGTTGTCTACAGCAGCGCTGACCAGGGACCCCGCAGGGATCCTCCAACAAGCCTGGGTAAACAGTACCCGCCCCTCCAGGGTCCTTTCAAGAGAGGAGGGGGCCCGTGTGCAGTCTCCATCACGGGCCCCCTCCTCTCAGTCCGGTGGCCGGCAGAGCACTGAGCGCAGCGCCGCACTGATAGACTCTGGGCACTAGAGCGTGCCGAGAGTCTATAGCGCATGCGCAGGTCATGGGACCCGTGTGCACCACACACCCTGCACCCATTATAAATACGCCCCTGCGCCCCTCTCAGCGCCCCGACAGGTGCAAAGTTACTTCTATTTTTCTTTGCTCCTATCTCAGAATTAGCCCCACAGTGTATTAGCTCCGGCTGTAGGTGCACATCAGTGTCCAGTTCAGGTTCACCGGTCAGGCACCGGACATTGTACAGATGAAGCAGCGTAGCTTGGCAAGCCCCACTGATATACCCTCTGTACTGAGTGGGCGCAGACGCCAGGGACCCCGCCAACGTTTTCCTCCGTCTTTCTTATCCTTTGTTTTCTACCGTTCCTACATAAAGCAACTAGAGTGGACCTGCAACAAAGTATAGAAGCTGCTTGAATCGCGCTAATACAAACGTTTCTTATGGTATACGTTCAGGAAGCCGGCTGACGCAATGCCGACAGCCGGCTTCCCGACTACTGAATCCCGGCGAGGGTTAACTGACAGGCGTTGAAATCTCGCCGCCTGTCATTTTACCTACGCCGGGAGACCGGCACCCGGCATCCCGATCGAAGTGATGCCGGGCACCGGTCGCGGACAGCCGCGGGGGGGACTTAGGGTTTGGCACCCCCCAGGGAGGTTAGAGTTAGGCTAGGGGAAGGGGCGTTAGGGTTAGGCACCCCTGGGGGGAGGTTAGGGTTAGGCACCCCCCCCGGGGGACTTAGGTTTAGGCGACGGGGAAGGGGGGTTAGGTTTAGGCACTTACAGGGGGGATTAGGGTTAGGCACTGGGGGGGCGGGGGGGTTAGGGTTAGGCACCCTAAAGGAGGGTTAGGGTTAGGGGGTAGAATTAGATTAGTTTATACTTACCTTTAGGACGATCAAGGTTTCCTCCTCTGGCAGGCTGGCGTTACCAGGATTTGAACCATGCGGCCAGCGGTAAATAATACCGAATGCGTTTCTTATTTACGATACATAACGTGCAACAGAAAGAGCCACATTGACGATACCCCGTTCTCTCCTCAGATATGGTATCTGGACGCTTGAAGCCGCCTACGATAAAGACTTTGTAACTTCTACTGTTGCCAAATTTGAAGTGAAAGAATACGGTATTTTAATTCTGCAAATTATCATGATGAGAAATTTTGAAAATAAAATGATCTTTTTGTATGAGCAATAAATACGTCTCTCGCTGGATGACCCCACTGCGACATTTCCCCTGATTGGTTTTATGTCTTCCAGTTCTGCCGCGATTCTTCGTCACCATAGAACCTGAACAGAACTATATCAGTTTTGATAAGTTTAAAGATTTCAAGATTACAGTAAAAGCAAGGTAAGGTACTTTACTTATTTACTTACTTACCAGCGACAGTAAGAGGCTGCCAGTGCATGCTGGGATTTGTGGTCAGCCTTAGAATAGGCATCCGCAGTTATCAGTCTGTACAGTGGAGAGAGCGATTATTTATTTATTAGTAACAGTTATTATTTATCTAGTACACACATAGACCCCAATACAGAGCCGCTCGCAAGCGCTGTACGCTCGCAAGCGGCCCGATGTTTTGGGACTGCGCATGCGCCGAGTCCGGCGTGCGCGAGCCCCGCTGAGCGACTGAAGTTCAGTCGCTACGGGGCTCACAACAAAACGGGGCGGCTGTCGATGGTGAGTAACAGCTCGCCCCATTTTGTGGGCGGGTAGGGGGGGTGGCTAGACAAACACAGGCATTCCCTTAGGAACGCCTGGCGTTTGTAGGGAGGGCTAACTGACATCACTGCTGATGTCAGTAGTGGACTTCCTGCTCTATTAGAGCAGGAGGTCCACTCGGCCTTGCGGCAGCCTAGACCCTACCGCAGGGTCTCGATACAAGGCTGATGATCGCGATTATCGCGATGGTCTCCTGGCTGCTCGCACAAGATGTGGGTGGGCTCCCACAGCTTTGCGAGTGGTCGGAGACAATAAAAAACGCCCACAGACCTAGTAAGCGGCCATCGGCTGCGAGCGGCTCTGAATCGGGGCCATATTACGCTGTGCTTTAAGGGGAATATTTAGTCATTCCCATTGGCGCCTGTGGATCTTACAATCTATATAACCTACCACAGAAACACACTAGGGTTAATCTCCTACTTACCTACTTTTAGATTTCCCTTTCCGGGAGATGCCCAGAGAGGAGATGCCGGTGGGCGGCGATGGGGGGTGGGGTCAGACTACCCGCACCCTCACTGTAAAATGCTGAGAATCCCACATATTTAAATAGGGGGCATGGCAAAATGATGCGATTCTATGGGAATCACCATCATTTGGTCCCACTACCTATGTAATTAGGCCCTGTACCCTACTCGCAGACCGCCGATCCTTTATTAGGAAGTGGGGTGGAATGTAGAAGTGCCTACTCTTCTGGGGGTGCCTCCCGTAGGTTCCAGGAAAGTAGGCAAGTATGGTCAATATTTGTCAGAAGCCAAATCAACCTACCAGCATGTTTTTGGAATGTGGGAGGAAACCTATGCAAGCATGGAGAGGACATGCAAACTTCACACAGATAGGACCCTGGTTGGACTCGAACCCATGACCCCAGCCGAATATGTAATACAGCAACAGTAAGAGGCCACCAATGCATGCTGGGATTTGTTGTCCCGAATTAAAAAATAGATCAGAATTTATTGATGGAAAATGACCCAAACGCTGCCTATAAAATGGTGGTTCCTTTAAAATGTAAATGTAACCTGGGGTATGATAAACCTGTAGGCACTGTGCTTAATAGGCTTTTCAGCCATTGAAAAATCATCCCTAAAATGGATTAAAACGATTAAATAGCAAAGATAAACTATGCTTGCTTGCTTACTTTTAAATCCTGGTTTCAATATACAATAGCCTTCAGACTAAGGGGCTGATTCAGAGACGCTCGCAAGCGGCTCGATGTTACCCCACTTCGCATGCGCCGCCTCTGGCGTGCGCATGAGCGAGACCCATCCACCGACTGCAGCTCAGTTGCTACGGGTCTCGCTACAAGACGGGGCGGCTGTCGATGGTGAGTGATAGCTCACCTCGTTTTGTAGGCGGGGAGGGGGGGGTGGCTGCCAGGCCTGTTGAGAGCCGCTGTGGGCCCGGGTAATAGGGGTGTGACCTAATGACGGGAGGTGTGGCCACGCCCCCTTCCTGAAAAAAAAAAAGATTTGCCGCGCTGCGGAGGGGGGCGCTCTGGGCCCCCTCAGCCCTGCTCAAAGCCACGAGCAGTCTCCACTGCAGCTCAGCACACTCAGCTCAGTGAGGGAGGGGGAGCGGCGCCGGACCTGGGCCCCCGCCAGGCCCCTCAGGAAGCCCAGGCCCCGATAATCTGTACCCGCTCCCCCCCCCTCTCGGCGCCCCTGGTGGCTGCACAAACGCAGGCGTTCCCTTAAGAACGCCTGGCGTTTGTGGGCGGCCCTACTGACATCACTAGTGATGTCAGTAGTGGACTTCCTGCTCTATTAGAGCAGGAAGTCCACTCGGGCTTGCAGGAGCCGAGACCCTACCACAGGGTCTCGTCGCAAGCCCGATGGTCGCGATAATGGCGATGGACTCCAGGACGCTCGCGCAAGCTGTAGGTGGTCACCCACAGCTTTGCGAGCGGCCTGGAGAAAAAAAAAAAAAACAAGCCCTGATTCAGAGCGAGCGCTCGCCAGCAGCGAGCGGCTCTGAATCAGGCCCTAAATTCAGTTATCTGTACACAGCAATTGTATTACCTAGGAGACTGTAAGCCAATCATCTGATTTATAAGGCTGATGACTCCCTTTTTACCTCCACATTTCATAGTGATCTGTGATATTATAGTTGTTCTCCTCCTTGCCAGGTCTTTCATCTGCATTGAAAAGAACACATTGCCATACGTAGCTTAATATTGGATATATTAATATATACTTTGCTTTAGCTCTTGATCTAACTGGATTTGTTGCTATATGTAGAAACTCTTTCACCTGGATGAGATACTAAGTTTTAATATTTTGCAGTTACTATTACGCTAAAAGAGTTGAACAAGGAAAGATCTTCATTCGTTACGGATTAATTGAACAAGGAAAAAGAAGAATGATGCCTAAAGCAATTGAAGTACAACAGGTAGGACATAGGCACCCCTGTAGCCGACCCCAGCAATTATCCCCCGCCTGCCACTTGTTCCTGACGCTACTTCTCTGTAAATAATGTTATGTGTTTCCTAATGTCAGGTACAGATTACTTTGTGCCAACAGACCAAAGCCCAGGCCGGCATACTGAGCACATCATTCATAATATTCCATCAATTATACAACTTTAGCACTGTTTTCCTGTAACCAGGTCTAACTCTTGTCTTCTGATATCCAGATAAATAACGGAGAAGCCACATTCCACTTTAAAAGTGAGAGCGCAATTAAAGAGCTCCAATACTCAACTCTGGAGGAGGTGCAAGATAGTTACCTGTACATAACAGTCTCGGTGGAGGAGAGCTTTGGTAATTACCGGTGATAACATGTGGAGCATAGATGGTTTATCGCTGTCACTGCTCTAAGGGTTCTGGTCCATTGCCCTTGGTTATCGTAATTTGTAGCATTGCTCAACCACACACCATGCACTGACTCCGCTATTAAATGACACAAACGCTTGTATCACCGTTCCATCTCCATCATACATTCCCGTGGGTGAACCCAGCATTCTTCCTTCAATGAAACGCGTCACGTTCAAGCTCTACAGTTGCTCTCATAACACAAGGCTGATTTCTTTAAGCCTGGGAGCTGCTTGTGGGTTGATTGCTGGACTGTAATTGAATAGCTCCAGACACTTTACCCAGGGGCGCACACATTCAGCTATCTGAATCTACCCCATAGTGTTTCATTTAGATTGGATAGACTTCATAAGGGTTTATTATTCACAAATGAGGGCAGACTCATAAAGAGTATCTATAACAAAAGGCTTAATTACTGCAGCATGCCCCTTCCTGCGAACACAGACAGCTACACAGTGTCAATGCCTCAAATAGTGGCTGCATTGAGTGCTAATGGCTTTAGGGGTCTATTTACTAAGCTTTGTTAGGAGATAAAATGAACGGTGATAAGCTACCAGCCAGCCAGCTCCTAACTGCCATTTTTCAAACACAGCCTGTGACTTGGCAGTTAGGAGCTGATTGGCTGGTACCTTATCACCGTTCACTTTATCTCCTAACAAAGCTACGCCTTAGAGTACTAATCACAATAATGAATGGTGGCCTCCCCCGTCAGAAATTAATAACAAGTATAACAATGCAGGCGACCACGCCGCCACCATGCAACGTAATACATAGCAAAACAACTCAATGCTACAAATCCAGCAAGAAGGGATGTCAAGTGGCACCATGGTATGCCATACAAATATGGCGGAGCGCAGTAAGTGCGTTTTACGTAATCACGGACAGAGGCAGATGTACGCGGAGATGCGGATAACACTGGTCAGTAGCTGGATCACCTTTAGGTGACTGGGAACTGGTGCCGGTACAAACTGACGCTGACGGTCCTTAGCACAGGCATGACGAAAATTGCCGACTCACCTCTCCAGCTGATATGGGCGTTATTCGCCGCTCGGTCATGCGTTCCATGGTTCTCTGGGAATCTTTTTGTCGTTTTTCTTTCGTGCACAAGAAGGAAAATTATACCTGCTCTATATGAGAGTTGTTGTTTTTTTCTTTTTGATTCAAATATAATAGGGAATGCATGATACAATATCAATAAATACCAATGCTTACATTTATTTATTACCACTTATTTATATAGCATATATATATTCCGCAGCGCTTTTTACGGAGAATATTTGGCCATTTATATCGGTCCCTGTCCCCAATCTATAGTCTCTACCACATGCACACACATACACACTAGGGTTAATTTCTGTTGGGAGACAATTAACCCACCAGTATATTTTTGGAGTGTGGGGAACCCCACGCAAGCACAGGGAGAATATAGAAACTCCACACAGTTGGGACTGTGGTGGGACTCGAACTCACAACCTCAGTGCTGTGAAGCAGTAATGCTAACCAGTACACCGTTTGTGCTGCCCTTGACTTTAAGTGTTACTGATGTACCCCCAACATAAAACGGGCACATTTGCTACTGGCACACACCTGCATGCAACCTGCATCTAACTTTGAATATTGGCGCAATTGTGTGTTGCTGTTTTTTTTTTTTTAATGCATGCTATGTTGGCGTTTTATGACACAACTGCATTCCAACTCAGCACGGGACCCTAGTACGCTTCTCGGCCTTGGCGCATTTACGGCACTGAATATCCGCGTCAGATGACGGAGAATGTTAAGTGTCTGCGTGGAGCTAATTTAAGAATGCTGGAATTCAAAAATACTTTAACACAGACAGTGAAAATATTTTCGTTATGCTCTGAAAAGTTCAGAGTCGATGCTGGCGTTATGTGACCGCCCATATCTTCACCAGGTTCGCAGTCTGAAGAAAGTGAAAACGCCAACGTGAAATTTGTTACTAGCCCGTACACCCTGAAGCTCATAGCGACACCTCTATTTGTGAAGCCGACCTTGCCATACAGCATTAAGGTAATAACGATAAACTCTCTGCAGTTCTACACTTAAGAATCCCGTCCTGCATTGTACGTGCGTCAGTATTATGCGGATGATGGGCACAATATAATGTGCTCAGCCATAATTTGTACTCTGATAGGATATGTACTTGGATACTTTGGAAGCCATTTGTGAAGCTTCCGTTTATCTCCTCTGCTGCGGACTTTAGATGCCGTGGTGCCAACCATTTCTGTTTTCATATATCCTTGCCCATGTATATATACGGGGCCGTAATGGTGCTTTACGGTCTTATGACGTTTCAGGATGGTTTTCACGCGTTAGCGCAGTCCCCACCCTCTGCCTTCTCCATCTCTGGTAAATGCTTCTTACTTGCGGCATCAGGAATGGCCCTTTGTCCTGATTGAATTATCCCTGTTTGTTTTTTACACACACAGATGTGTACAAATAGGTGACACAGACAGGACGGCTGTGGTATGTTATGTCAACACCAGAATGTCAGCATGGCCAGAATGTTAACATGGATGTTATGTCGACTTTTGACATTTCATAATGTTGACGACAATCAGCATGTCAACATAAGGTTTTATTGTTAGAGCCCTAACCCTACAGTAACCCTCATCCTAATGGCAGCCTAACCCTAACCCAAAATGACCATATCGACACTATAGGGGGAGATGTATCAAAACTTGTATCAAAGCTTGGCGAGAGATAATGTACCAACCAATCAGCTCCTGTTATTTTTCAAACAGGGGGCGGGATGCAGGCAGTTTTGGAGGTTTGGCCGCTTACTGCATATGCAACGTATAGCATTCCGGCGCTAGGATGTGGTGGGCAATGCCGTCTTTAAATATGGGCTTCTATTCACATTCTATTCGCAATTCCCCCTGAGAGGGATCCAATCGAATCCCTCCCAGTAGCCCCCGCAGATAATGGCGGGATGCATCTCAGTCAGAATGCGATGCGTCATGTGACCCGCCCACAGCCTGTAACATGACAGTTAGAAGCCTAGTGGTCGGCACTTTATCTCTCTCCAAGGGTTAGTACATCTACCCAGGGCCGAAACTAGGATATCTGTCACCCGGTGCAAGGCAGTAATTTTGTGCCCCCTCCCTTCCCGTACCTGGATTTTGTCCTTGCTCCTCCATAAGGCAGTGCACTAGTCAGACGTCCTTGGTATAGTGACTTACATTATTCCACACACCGTAATGCCCATTACATATTATGCCCCACACTGTAATGCCTATTACCAAAGTGACACTTACATATTTGCCCCTGACATCATTTTATGCCCCACAGTAAGGCTTCTAATTGCTTAAAATTACCTGCTCGTTGTCAGGGGTTTTATTATTATTATCATTTATTTATATGGCGCCACAATTGTTCCGCAGCGCCTTACACAGTTTTATGCTCATTACCAGGGGTTCCATGCTTGTTGTCGGGGGTTTCATGCTCGTTGCCATGGGGTTTATGCTTGTTGCCAAGGAGTTTCATTCTCGTTGCCAGGGGGTTTCATGCTCGTTGCCAGGGGGTTTCATGCTCGTAGCCAGGGGGTTTCATGCTCGTTGCCAGGGGGTTTCATGCTCATAGCCAGGGGGTTTCATGCTCGTAGCCAGGGGGTTTCATGCTCGTTGCCAGGGGGTTTCATGCTCGTAGCCAGGGGGTTTCATGCTCATTGCCAGGGGGTTTCATGCTCGTTGCCGGGGGGTTTCATGCTCGTCGCCAGGGGGTTTCATGCTCGTTGCCAGGGGGCGTCATGCTCGTAGCCAGGGGGCTTCATGCTTCATGCTTATTGCCAGGGGGTTTCATGCTTATTGCCAGGGGTTTTCATGCTCATTGCACGTGCACCTCTAGACCCCCCCCCCCCCAGTTGCGGCCCTGATCTACCTGTGTCCTTTCGAACATTGTGAATGGTGGTAAAACTACATACCGACAGGACATATATTCTGTGCCCCTGTTTTTTACGTGGCCCTTAATGCATAGTAAGCTGTGCTTGTGGAGAGTCAGCATCAATATAAGACTGATAGATCGTCTGCCGCTAACTTCATGAGACTTCTGCCCGACCTTACAGGGCTGCAAAGGAGAGAAACTCGTGGTGCCCCCGAATTCACACATTTTCTCCTTCTAGGTTCAAGTGAAAGACACATTAGACAATCCCATGGGAGGAATCTCCATGGCTCTGACCGCGAATATTATTAAAGAAGGTGGAGAAATCGGTGATGTAAACGACGGCAGACCCGATACAAAACTAACAGACGATAAAGGAATGGCCAACTTTGTCATAAACATCCCCGCCGATGTAACGGGCCTGGATTTTACGGTGAGTGCACTCGATATCCGCTGGAGGACAGTTGTGGAAGTAGATTCACGTAAAACCGACCGCCATAAAATGTGACATTTCATTTGGCTTTTTTTTTTTTTTTTTTTTAGGTGAAAACAGATGATAACTCTCTTCCAGAAGAAAATCAAGGCGTTGGCAAGTACACTGCCACTTCCTACAAGTCACTGACTAAAAGCTACCTATACATTAACTGGCTGAGAGGGAGCCAAGCTTTGAAAGTAGGAGATTTTCTGAATGTCAATGTGGTGCCCAGCAGCCCTTATTTGCCTAAATTAACCCATTACAGCTACTTGGTAAGCCTTTCCGCATGGTGCTTTCGTATTGAATTAAATACAATATAATGATGAATTAAAATGAGTTTAGTAATAAAGAAAGGTAAATAAAAAAACATTTGCGCATCCAACATGCACAATGCAACAATGATATGTTTTACGGGCCGTGGCGCTGCCATTATAAATTATACGTACTTTCCCCCTTGTGCCCAGAAAATTTGAGTGGTGGCATTGACAGAACCCCACCCAAATTTTACTTTGGGCCCTGTGAGGCACTGGTCCTCCCCTGCTTTTAAAGGTTATGTATTTTTTTGACATTTTTAATCTGGCAATCTTTATTGAATACAAACACAACAAATCAACAAAACGGCCCCTCACACAGCTAACACGGTAACGGCCCCTTACACACTAGATTTTTTTTTTACAATTTGCCCGATTCCGACGCATCTGAGCGTCAAATAGTTAAAATCGTCCAGCGTGTACGCACTATATCATACGGTGCGCACTCCTGTGGGGTCGCCAGTCACATCGACTGATCTTTTATACATGCAGTCCAATCAGGCGATGCATCTGACGACCCCATGCAGAGTCCGACATATCGGGCGGTCGAGCACCAGATCGTCCAGTGATATGTCAGCCCGTCGGCTGGCGGGTCGCATCGCTGGGTACACACGTCGTTCAGTGTGTACCCAGCTTTAGAAATGTAGTAGGGTATCCAGAGCTTCGTATGCATATAAAGGGGTATATTTACTAAAGTGCAGCTATTATCTTCCAGAAGGTGCTAGATAAATGTTAAGTAGAATCTGATTGGTTGCTATGGGCAACATCTCCACTTCTAAAAACTCTCACTTTAGTAATTATACCCCAAAATGTGGCACCGGGATGCACAGTAACCTCAGTCTAAGCAATTACTGCACATCCCGGTAAAACATCGGAAAGGAGAAGAGAAACATGTATAAGAACAGGCTGAGGAGAGTTATCTAGCGGACACCCAAGAAAATGCGGATGAGAGATGGAGATAAAGGAATGGCGCATAGAGACTTTCAGCCTGTAGAATTATAGAACCCAGCTCCCTCGGCCAGGAGACCCCTTATGAGGAAGCGTAACACAATGTGATTCATACCCCATGATACATGTGATCGCCATCTCGCCATTATTCGTTGGTATACATAAACCTTTCATCGTTCATGGTCGTATTAACCAGGGCTATCCACTCATAGCACAGACGGAGCGTCTGGTGCCATTTATCCTCTGGCTATAATAATAATGAGATAAGTCTCACCATACATTAATAGGCAAATTTGTGGACATTCCTCTGATGTAAAAGAGACTTCCCATAATAAGAGTGAGTAAATCTAAGTACAAACGCAGGGTCCCTTTAATCCCGCCAGTGGTCGATTCTGAGTTCAGCCAAATCCGGGCACCCACCGGCCCAGAACGAGGACAAAGATCCGATGGTATATATATATATACGGCTATGCCAGGCAGCCGCAGTTGCTTTTAGTTGATTGGTACCTTAAATTCAGGTGCCAGCAGGTCGCAAGGAAACTGCTGTCATGGTCCCACTTGGATAACTAAGCGCTAAGGTTATGATTTCACATTTACATGATACAAGCTGGGTGATCGTGTCCCATTCAGCATACCCACCAAAGTCATATACAGAGTACATAATAGTCACATGAGGGGAGATGTATCAAACCTTAGAGAGAGAGATAAAGTGGGGCAGTTCTCCATAGCAGCCAATCAGCTCTTAGCTATCATTTATCTAGCATAGTCTATAAAATGGCAGAAGCTAATTGGTTGCTATGGGCAACTTCTCCACTTAATCTCTATCCAAGGTTTGATACACCCCATTGTGTGAGGACATATGCAAGGAGAGATGTGTCAAGTAGGGTGCACCCATATTTTTAATACTTACCTCTCTTCCTCCGGAAGTCCCACATCGGTGCCGGTATCAGCGCTGTCAAAATCGCCTGGAAAATGGACGCTGCGGCCATTTTCCTGGCATTTTGCGCATGCGCAGTAGAGAAAACACAGGGAAAATGGCCACGGCTGCATTTTCCCGGAGACCTGCGCATGTGCTGTAGACTCTGGGCACACTCTAGTGTACAGAGTCTACAGGTGCGGCGCTCACCATTGAGCGCAGCCGGACTGCTGGAGAGAGAGGATGCGGCCCATATGCAATCTCTGTCCGGGGTCCCCTTCTCTCTCTCTCCAGCAGGCCGGCTGCGCTCAATGGTTGTTGTGCACAACTTCTCCAATTCATCTCTCCCCAAGCCTTGATACATATCCCCCACAATGATATTGTGACAGTTAGGGTCCCTGGGGGTGTGTTCTGTGCTTTTGAAGCAGAAAGCCACCCCCAACTCCAGTCCTCACTCCATAAAGCTCGCCTTCATCGCTACACGGTAAGCGGGGCGACCAGTGCTCCTGCCTGTTTGTCATGAGAGCCGGATAGTGTCTAGAATTGGGATGCGGGCGGTACGCCTTTACTTACATTGCATGTTAATGCAAAATGTGTGCTAAGCCACAGCAACCAATCAGATACTGGCTTTCATTGTGTTATTTTTGTAGAAACCGTGCATGATGGCCTAAACATGACTTGTTCCTATGTTCTCTTTGCATAGATCATATCAAAGGGGAAGATTTTAGCATATGATACAGTTGCAAGAGTGCATGAGTCAACTTCCCAGAGTCTGAACATCGGGGTTACCTCTAGCATGGTCCCATCTTTCCGTCTCCTGGTTTATTATATCATCACTGGGGACAACACCGCTGAGATCATTGCAGACTCCATCTGGGTAGATGTGGAGGAGAAATGTGTAAATAACCAGCAGGTGAGTGGTGAACATGTGAATAGAAGGTGCGAACGGGCATTTACCCCGAAGGGCCAGCTCCAAGCGAACCTTCATTAGTGTAAGGACCTTGGGCCTGATTCAGAGCCGCTCGTAAGCGGCCGCTCGTTCGTTCCGAGCGATGTTAGCCCAACTGCGCATGCGTACGGATCATTATACGCATGCGCTAACCAGTCAGTGCGGCCGAAATTCATGTGCTCGCAAAATAGCGAATGCCTGCTATTTTGAGTGACAGAAAGAGGCGTATGTGGGTGGTAACAGGGGAAGGTGCTTGAAAATGGGGAGTGGAAATCAGAACGCAGGCGTGCTTAAAGGTCAAAACGGGCGTTTTATGGGTGTGCATATTTAAAACAGCAGCGTAATTGACCACGTCACTGGGTTATTTTATAGTCAGAACTGCTCGCAAAATTGTGGTAGCAAAAACCGACCACAAGAATAGCGAGCAGTTCATACCCTTGTCGATGTACTCGATTAATCTAATAAATAGCGGACATGACGTAGGATGCGAGCGGCCAGGGGGCGTATTTTTCCAAAAAACGAACGCAAGTTTTGTTCGCTCGTTCAGACATAGAGGCGTGAACAGACCACAAACAGCGAACGGTTCATTTGGATAGCCACCCCTAGTTTTAGAACGAACGACCGCAAATAGCGAGCGGCTCTGAATCAGGCCCCTTATCCTGAGTGGGACATATTTGCGCCTACTTTGCCACGCGGCCTCGGCAGCTCACTTACTAGCTTGCGCTAATGCTAGAATCCACCCGTGTATGCCGAACATCCGCGCATCTGCATGCGGGATGCCGTCCCGTCCATTGTTTTTCCACTCGAAACCGTAATCATTAGCCCTCGCATTCACCCCATGCGGGGTGCAAAAGATCCGTCTGAAACATCGGCCCCATCTCCGTCTGCACGCTACACAATTCGTCGTGTGCGCACCCATGGCACTCCCACTAGATGGAACAGTTCCCTGCGTCCGCATGATCGCTGATCAGTTACCGTACAGAAACGCACATTTCACGGAAAGTGTGGTTCGTCAACAGACGTATCAATCTGTACGCACTTGCGATCTCCATCGGTGCCCGTATACCTTGTCTACAATTTCATTTTATGTTGATCCAATATGTTATATACTGTATGTCTTGTCAGGTGCAACTATCAACTACAATCGGGAGCTTTAAGCCAAAAGACAGTGTCCCCCTGACTATCAGGGCGCACAGCGGTTCTCTCATCGCTTTGTCCGCCATGGATGTTGCTGTCTATGATGTTGCAGGAAAAGTCAAGCGTCCTTTACAAAGAGTTAAGTGAAAAAGGTCAACAAACAAAAAAAACAACACGAACGCCAATAGGTGGTGCTCATACAATGCTACCACCGTTCCCGGCCATTACTAATCAGTGGGGATCAGAGGGCAGCTGTACCACAGTCGATGCACTCATGAACCTTACAGTCTAAAGTCCTTAGTATACAAGTGCACACGCACATACACTCTACAGTTACTTGTCAAAGTCCAAATAACCTAGCAGTATGCTTTTGGAGTCTAATAGGAAATCTAATTACACGGAGGAAACCCACATACATATGGGGAGAACATACAAACTCCAATTCTAATCAATCACATGTGCTGCAGGGTGGTTTAAGAGAGGACGGGGCCCATGTGCAGTCTGTGCAGGGACCCCTCCTCTCTCTGCAGCACAGGTGCCCGAGTAGACTCCGACACTGTGCTACTATTTAGCCCTGCCCCCATTGCAATGTTTAGCCCCACCCACTTACCTGATTGGCCCATCACATTCACGTGACCCACAAACCATCGATTATTTTACATTGATGGTTTCCTGTGTCATCGATGTAAAGTACCAATGGCGCCATCGGTGGTGAACCCTTCCATGGCCATCCCTGGATGCAGTAGATTTTATGATGACCTCTCTAATTCGCCGTAGGTCCTCAGAAAGATCGAGGAGAGTGACCTAGGTTGCGGAGCTGGAGCAGGGCGGGATAACGTAGACGTGTTTCATTTGGCTGGTCTCACGTTTATTACTAATGCCAACATACAGGCGCGGAAGGTTGAAGGTAAGAGAACGCCAGAGTAAACCTTTCCACAGATGTTCCTCTTGGCGCCTGAAAACCATCTTGACTAGTTTAATGTTATCGACTTTCACCATTTCATGTGTAATGTACATATATGCCCCTACGCATGGTGGAGAAGGGGAATAATGAGAGATGCTGCCCCCAGCTGAAATGCTGATTATTTGGAGAATATTTATTTGCTCTTATAGATCGCTGAGCTGCCAGCAAGTTGCGCTTTTGTGTTGCGTACTATCGCGAGCGTGTCAGTGAGTGTGTACACCTTATATGTCTATGAACGACGTCGTTCAGATAGATCGCAACAGCTGTGCAGCACGGCCGATGGCCGATATATCTGCAGATATATCAGTGCATCTGCCGGTCTGTACGGACGACCTGCCGATTGCCCGTACACTTGCTGCAGGGACCCGGCGGTGAGTGACAGCTCATCTGGCCAGGCAAATTTAAATACCCGCCCAGTTGTGATGTCAGGCCCGACTCATCGGATGCACTTACCAATCGTCAGATAGATCGGCGGGTCGGCTAGTGTGTACCCAGCAAAACGCAATAAGCGGCGGCAGATGTTTTTCCTGCAATGCTAGTTTACAGCACTAACGTCATTAATGCGTACCTCCTAAATACCTGCAAGGGCAATCTGACACCCGCTAAGAGGGTATAAAGGTGATGAATAGAGAAATTAATATATCTCACTATAGAGCCAGGGACGTTTCTAGAGAGGAGGGGGCCCGTGTGAAGTCTCCGACACGGAACCCCTCCTCTCTGTCCGGCGGCCGGCAGCGAACTGAGCTGTGCGCAGCCAGCGCCGGAGTTATAGACTCTGGGCACTAGAGTGTCTATAGTGTATGCACAGATCACCGGAAAAATGGCCGCGGCTGCCATTTTCCAGTCGTTTTACAGTGCCGGACCCCCCCCCCCGCGCCAACGTTGGTCTTCGGAGAGGTAAGTAATATTATGGGTGCAGGGTGTGCGGTGCGGGGCCCCCTGGACCCAGGGGCCCGTGTTCCACACACACCCTGCACCCATTATAGATACGCCCCTGCATAGAGCGTGAGTAGACGTCTGCAGTATTGGTCAGAGAGCACTTTTATGTTGATCCGATATGTGTATATGTCTTGTCAGGTGCAAATATCAACTACAACCGGGAGCTTTAAGCCAAAAGCCAGTGTCCCCCAGACTATATATATCTCAGATCACTGTGTTCATTTATATCTGTGCTGGGCATTGAAGTGAGTTTATTGCCCAGTCCTTATATACTGACATTTTAACAGTTACTGTCTATTATCATTAACATTTCTGACAAACATTGAAATAAAAGTTTTAAAATAAAAAAAATATTTATTGATTATATTATTTGCCATGGTCTCTGGTGTATCTATGATGGGTGTAGGGTGTGCGGTTGGCACGGGCCCCTGGGTTGAGGGCGGGCGCGCCATGCACCCAGAACGATATGCCTGCAACAAGTTCCTTTTTTTTGTTTGCTTTGGATTCCATTTAAACATGATATTGTTATTACATTATCCCTTTCCAGAGGCGACGTGTACTGATATAGTAAGGAGCAAGCGTTCAAGTCCATTCCGCGATGAAATATCCAAAGAAGGTAAATCACATAACGCTACAATAAGTTGTAACCGGTGGAAATGTAAGTTCTTTGGATACAAAGGGTTAATGAAAGCACTCAAGACAGTTGTTCCAATTAAAGGTTATTTATTATGAAAAGATTAAAAAGTGTAAGTAAATGATTATAAACAACTGATTATATAAATAAAAGTAACACACTGAATATATGAAGTATAACAGAAAACAGAGTATAAATCAACTTATTACCACTATATATATATGTACAAGTGTTAATGAACATACGTAACCCACTAAATATATTGTAGTAAAGTTCAAACACACACAATGGGCAAAATTTACTAAGCGGTGGTTTGACTGCGGGTTCTATTCTGTTCTAAACCCCGGGGGTTTGGTGGCGGTTTTGCAGCGGTTTCTAAATGACAGCCCTGTTCTATTCTATTCTAAAATGCGTTTTGATGGCAGTTTTGCAACGGTTTTGGCCTTAGTAAATCTGCAGATAGCAAAACCGCCGCCAAACCACAGTCAAAACACATTTTAGAATAGAATAGAACAGGGCTGTCATTTAGAAACCGCTGCAAAACCGCCACCAAACCGCCGGGGTTTAGAATAGAATAGAAACCGCCATCAAACCTCCGCTTAGTAAATTTTGCCATGATCTCCCTGAGAATGGTCCATGTGTTGGTAGTACTATACCTTAATATCAATAGGGGGCAGTATTGCCTAACATATTATGATTAATAAGGGAATTAACAATTGAGTTCTAGATTTCTCTATGACCTACAATGCTTAACAATGTGTAAAAGGTTTATTGTTCTCTGTGCATAAGAAGATGTGTGAATAACAACATTCATTTAATGTTACAATTGTATATATCTCTCTACTACTGCAAACAAAAGGCACATAGGGCCGAACTTTTCGCCTACATCACTGGTTTTGCATGTGAAAAAGTATCGCACTCGTCCCCGCTTATCCCCGTATTCAGTTCCAAATCAGCGAAAACGGGACCCGGCGAATTCGAAACCAGCGAAAAAGTGCTGTCAGATTTGGGGAAATCAGCCTGACACCCCCCAAAAGATGCACTGACATTGGGGATCACTGTAGATACCCACAAATAGTCCTGCTGAAGGTATTTGGGCTACTTAAATGGTCTCAATAGGTTTGAGCAACTGGTGAAGAATAGTTTTTACCACTGTTTTTTTTTTTTAAATAAGTAGTCCCATCAAATTTGGGGTACATGAAAATACCGGGATACGTGGGGACAAGCGCGATAAGTTTTCGACCTGAAAATCTCCGATGACGGCGAAAAGTTCGGCAACGGATTTTTCGCTTCAAATTTAATATGGCCCTTTAGTGTTGAATTATACAAATCTATGATGAGAATGTGGGCCAAAGGACACATTCCCTCACTGGTATAATTGATCTTTGTTTATGCACTTCTAAATGCTGACACATACATAAAAAGCAAATACTTATTGCCAGCTGAAGTTCACTCGGGCTTGCGGGAACCGGGACCCTACCACAAGGGTCAAGCCCGATGGTCGCGATAATCGCGACCATCGCCAGGCCACTCGCAAAAGCTGTGGGTGGTCACCCACAGTTATGTGAGCGGCCTGGAGGTGGATTTTTTATAAAAAAAAAAATCCTCCCCTGATTCAGAGCGAGCGCTCGCAAATAGCGAGCGCCTCTGAATCAGGCCCTTACTCTGAGCTGGACGCAAATGGGAAAGTGGGCAGATATTTGCACACCGCGCATGCCACATAGGAAGATATTGGTGATTGCGCTTGCACTGGACAACGCATATGTACACAAGGACGGAGTTTGCAAGAGCGTAAGTATGGGCCCGTCCGTCAATGGACCACTCTTTTAGTGATATGAGCGGTCACCAGCCGACAACCATGCAGCCGTCTGGAACTGATCTGTCATAGGCTTGTAAGTAAACTTCCGTGGCTTGTTCGCTGCGTGCTGACGCAGATGGGACGAATGTTTCTGACTGAGGGTTGCGGCTGTGGACGTAAAAACAGTGGGCGTGAAGAACCTCCACGTGCAGACGAGCGGATATTTGGCATACACTGACGGAAGTAAGTAGGCCGTCTTACATGTGCGCCTGACTTAGTTTCAGGTCCACTATGCTCAATACAATCAATAATGCAATACTGGGGTGTGATAAGAGTGTGACACCCATATTATATATAGGAAGCCAATGCTCCATATATCGCCATGCATACAAACCAGTGACACAGGCCCTGATTCAGAGCCGGACGCTCTGACAGAGCGCTCGCTCTGAATCAGGGCCGGCCTTCTTGTTTTTTAGAACGGCCTCCTGGCCGCTCGCATAGCTGTGGGTGACCACCTACAGCTATAGCGAGCGGCCAGGATGATGGTCGCGATGGTCAAGACCATCGCAACCATCGGGCTTGCGACGAGACCCTTGTAGTAGGGTCTCGTTGCCGCAAGCCCCAGAGAGATTTCGGCTCTAACAGAGCTGAAATCTCTCCCACTGACATCACTTGTGATGTCAGTGGGGCCGCCCCCAAATGGAGGCGTTCACATGGGAACGCCTCCATCTGGGCAGCCACCCCCCCCGGCCCGCCCACCAAAGGGGGCGTGCTGTCACTCAACATCGACAGCACGCCCCCTTTGGTGCGAGACCCGGAGCGACGGCTTGCCCGTCGCTATCCGGGTCTCGCGCATGTGCATGACGGAGCCGGCTCCGTCGTGCGCATGCGCACTGACCCACCATCGACCCGGTTGCGAGCGCACAGCGCTTGCGACCGGGTCAGAATCAGGCCCACAGTTTGTTAACTTCTGGCCAGTTCCTACACTAATGAGTTTTGGCCCAACAATCGTTTTGCTCCAAATCGGTTGAGTCTGACCCTTTTTAAGATATTTTACCAATGTATCTGATGCACATAAATGAACTATTGACAGGTGTAACCCTCTGCTCCCTCAGCCAGCAAATACCGCGACAAGCGCCTCAAGCAGTGCTGCCTGGACGGGGGAGCCTGCTTCATGGATGACAACGACTGTACTCGTGGAATTAAACGAGTCAAGAAGATGAAAGGAGATATGTGTGTGAAAGCTTTTACAAGCTGCTGCCTACTAGCTAAAAGTATCAAGGCTCAGTCCGATGCTTATGAAAAGGATCTATCGATGGGCAGGATATGTAAGTATTTATCCTACGTACCGTATGTACCAGAGCCAAATAAGGCATTATACAATGGTAGGGAATGGGTGAAGTCTGGGCACAGGAGAAGGAGAGAAAAAGGGATTCCCATTGTACAATGGTGTCAGATCAGCCGGTCTATGGGCCTGATTGAGAGCCGGACGCAAGTGGCTGCTCGTTCGCTCCAAGCGATGTTTGCCCAACTGCGCATGCGTACGGATCGTAATACTCATGCGCGAACCACTCAGTGTGGCCGAAAATCGTGTGCTCGCAAAATAGCGAATGCCTGCTATTTTCAGTGACAGAATGAGGCGTATGTGGGTGGTAACGGGGGAAGGTGCTTGAAAAAGGGGAGTGGAGATCCGATCGCAGGCGTGCTTAAAGGTCAAAACGGGCGTTTTATGGGTGTGCATAATTAAAACTTCAGCGTCATTGACAACGTCACGGGTTTTTTTTTTGCCAGAACTGCTCGCAAAATTGTGGTAGCAAAAACCAACCACAAGAATAGCGAGCAGTTCATACCCTGTTCGATGTACTCGATTAATCTAATAAATAGCGGACATGACGTAGGATGCGAGCGGCCAGGGGGCGTAGTTTCCCAAAAAACGACCGCAAGTTTTGTACGCTCGTTCAGACCTAGAGGCGTGAACAGACCGCAAACAGCGAACGGTTCATTTGAATAGCCACCCCTATTTTCTTGACGAGCGAGCGCAAATAGCGTCCGGCTCTGAATCAGGCCCCATATACATAGATACTTTGCTCCGAAGAGGGTGGGCTGCAACAATGGTACGTTTTTCTGAGAATCACATCATCGTCCTCCTGGATGCGGGAGGGTCACCTACGGTACTTTTCCGGTAGTCCATGGGAGAGAGTCTCCCGGCTCTTCCGGGAATGTAGGTACAGTAAGCGTGATATATATGTATATAAGGAACTATAAAATACAGTATATATAAAGTACTATAAAGTATTCTGCTCTACAACAAATATTAATGTAAGTAACGGAATAGTGGTTTAATACAGCCTTAATACAGAGTAAGGGCCCTGCTGGGCTCCAGGGGTGCTGCAGCGCTCAGTTTGGGAACGGTTGGAGTAATTCATAGAGCCAATACATAGTAAAATGGCCTGTCGCATTTATAATCATATATAGAAAGCTCCATACGGGAGCCCGACACCCGGCTTACTGATCGAAGGGACGCCAGGCGCCGGGCACGGACAGCCGCTGGGTTAGGTTTAGGGTTCCCGGGGGGGGGGATTTAGGGTTGGGCACCCCCCGAGAGTTTAGGGTTAGGCTAAGGGGAGGTTAGGGTTAGGCAACCCCGGGGGGAGGTTAGGGTTAGGCACCCCCCACCGGGGAACTTAGGGTTAGGCACCCCCCCCCGGGGAACTTAGGGTTAGGCACCCCCCCCCGGGGGACTTAGGTTTAGGCGGCGGGGAAGGGGGGGTTAGGTTTAGGCACTTAGAGGGGGGATTAGGGTTAGGCACTTGGGGGGGAGGTTAGGGTTAGGCACCCCTAAGGAAGGGTTAGGGTTAGGGGGTAGAATAGGTTAGGAAATACTTACCTTGGAACGATTAGGATTTTCACTGCTGCCGGGGTCAATCATACTGAATCCGCTCCAAACAATATATGACGTATGAAGGCTTGTTAGCTAATTCAGTGCAACCTGTTATTTGTAAACATTCATTGCTATATAAGCTACATTGCTATATAAGCTACATTGCTATATAAGCTACATTGCTATATACTACATTGCTATATACTACATTGCTATATAAGCTACATTGCTATATGCTACATTGCTATATACTACATTGCTATATAAGCTACATTGCTGTATATACTACATTGCTATATATACTACATTGCTATATATACTACATTGCTATATATGCTACATTGCTATATAAGCTACATTGCTATATAAGCTACATTGCTATATAAGCTACATTGCTATATACTACATTGCTATATACTACATTGCTATATAAGCTACATTGCTATATGCTACATTGCTATATACTACATTGCTATATAAGCTACATTGCTGTATATACTACATTGCTATATATACTACATTGCTATATATACTACATTGCTATATATGCTACATTGCTATATATACTACATTGCTATATATGCTACATTGCTATATATACTACATTGCTATATATACTACATTGCTATATGCTACATTGCTATATATGCTACATTGCTATATATACTACATTGCTATATATGCTACATTGCTATATATACTACATTGCTATATATACTACATTGCTATATGCTACATTGCTATATATGCTACATTGCTATATACTACATTGCTATATAAGCTACATTGCTATATATGCTACATTGCTATATATACTACATTGCTATATATACTACATTGCTATATATACTACATTGCTATATATGCTACATTGCTATATATACTACATTGCTATATATACTACATTGCTATATAAGCTACATTGCTATATATGCTACATTGCTATATATGCTACATTGCTATATATACTACATTGCTATATACTACATTGCTATATAAGCTACATTACTATATAAGCTACATTGCTATATATGCTACATTGCTATATATACTACATTGCTATATATACTACATTGCTATATACTACATTGCTATATATACTACATTGCTATATATACTACATTGCTATATACTACATTGCTATATATACTACATTGCTATATACTACATTGCTATATAAGCTACATTGCTATATGCTACATTGCTATATACTACATTGCTATATATACTACATTGCTATATATACTACATTGCTATATACTACATTGCTATATATACTACATTGCTATATATGCTACATTGCTATATATGCTACATTGCTATATGCTACATTGCTATATACTACATTGCTATATAAGCTACATTGCTGTATATACTACATTGCTATATATACTACATTGCTATATATACTACATTGCTATATATACTACATTGCTATATACTACATTGCTATATATACTACATTGCTATATATGCTACATTGCTATATATGCTACATTGCTATATGCTACATTGCTATATACTACATTGCTATATAAGCTACATTGCTGTATATACTACATTGCTATATATACTACATTGCTATATATACTACATTGCTATATATGCTACATTGCTATATATACTACATTGCTATATGCTACATTGCTATATATACTACATTGCTATATATACTACATTGCTATATATACTACATTGCTATATGCTACATTGCTATATATACTACATTGCTATATATGCTACATTGCTATATATGCTACATTGCTATATATACTACATTGCTATATATGCTACATTGCTATATATGCTACATTGCTATATATACTACATTGCTATATATACTACATTGCTATATATACTACATTGCTATATGCTACATTGCTATATATACTACATTGCTATATGCTACATTACTATATATGCTACATTGCTATATGCTACATTGCTATATATGCTACATTGCTATATATGCTACATTGCTATATATACTACATTGCTATATATACTACATTGCAATATATACTACATTGCTATATATACTACATTGCTATATATACTACATTGCTATATATGCTACATTACTATATATGCTACATTGCTATATATGCTACATTACTATATACTACATTGCTATATATGCTACATTGCTATATATGCTACATTGCTATATATGCTACATTGCTATATATACTACATTGCTATATGCTACATTACTATATATACTACATTGCTATATATGCTACATTGCTATATGCTACATTGCTATATATGCTACATTGCTATATATACTACATTGCTATATATACTACATTGCTATATATGCTACATTGCTATATGCTACATTGCTATATATGCTACATTGCTATATATACTACATTACTATATATACTACATTGCTATATATGCTACATTGCTATATACTACATTGCTATATATGCTACATTGCTATATGCTACATTGCTATATATACTACATTGCTATATGCTACATTGCTATATATGCTACATTGCTATATATACTACATTGCTATATATGCTACATTGCTAAATATACTACATTGCTATATATGCTACATTGCTATATATGCTACATTGCTATATGCTACATTGCTATATATACTACATTGCTATATAAGCTACATTGCTATATACTACATTGCTATATATACTACATTGCTATATAAGCTACATTGCTATATACTACATTGCTATATATGCTACATTACTATATACTACATTGCTATATACTACATTACTATATATACTACATTGCTATATATGCTACATTACTATATATGCTACATTGCTATATATGCTACATTGCTATATACTACATTGCTATATAAGCTACATTGCTATATATGCTACATTGCTATATATGCTACATTGCTATATATACTACATTGCTATATAAGCTACATTGCTATATATGCTACATTGCTATATATGCTACATTGCTATATATACTACATTGCTATATATGCTACATTGCTATATATGCTACATTGCTATATATGCTACATTGCTATATATACTACATTACTATATATGCTACATTGCTATATATACTACATTGCTATATATACTACATTGCTATATATGCTACATTGCTATATATACTACATTGCTATATAAACTACATTGCTATATATACTACATTGCTATATACTACATTGCTATATATACTACATTGCTATATACTACATTGCTATATACTACATTGCTATATATACTACATTGCTATATAAGCTACATTGCTATATATGCTACATTGCTATATAAGCTACATTACTATATACTACATTGCTATATATACTACATTGCTATATGCTACATTGCTATATAAGCTACATTGCTATATAAGCTACATTGCTATATACTACATTGCTATATATACTACATTGCTATATATGCTACATTGCTATATAAGCTACATTGCTATATGCTACATTGCTATATACTACATTGCTATATAAGCTACATTGCTGTATATACTACATTGCTATATATACTACATTGCTATATATGCTACATTGCTATATATACTACATTGCTATATAAGCTACATTGCTGTATATACTACATTGCTATATATACTACATTGCTATATATACTACATTCCTATATATACTACATTGCTATATATGCTACATTGCTATATATACTACATTGCTATATATACTACATTGCTATATATACTACATTGCTATATGCTACATTGCTATATATACTACATTGCTATATATAAAACATTGCTATATATACTACATTGCTATATGCTACATTGCTATATATACTACATTGCTATATATGCTACATTACTATATATGCTACATTGCTATATATGCTACATTGCTATATGCTACATTGCTATATATACTACATTGCTATATGCTACATTACTATATATACTACATTGCTATATATACTACATTGCTATATGCTACATTACTATATATGCTACATTGCTATATGCTACATTACTATATATGCTACATTGCTATATGCTACATTACTATATATGCTACATTGCTATATATGCTACATTGCTATATATACTACATTGCTATATGCTACATTACTATATATGCTATATTGCTATATATGCTACATTGCTATATATACTACATTGCTATATGCTACATTACTATATATGCTACATTGCTATATGCTACATTGCTATATATACTACTTTGCTATATATGCTATATTGCTATATATGCTACATTGCTATATGCTACATTGCTATATATACTACATTGCTATATATACTACATTGCTATATAAGCTACATTGCTATATACTACATTGCTATATATACTACATTGCTATATAAGCTACATTGCTATATACTACATTGCTATATATGCTACATTACTATATACTACATTGCTATATACTACATTACTATATATACTACATTGCTATATATGCTACATTACTATATATGCTACATTGCTATATATGCTACATTGCTATATACTACATTGCTATATAAGCTACATTGCTATATATGCTACATTGCTATATATGCTACATTGCTATATATACTACATTGCTATATAAGCTACATTGCTATATATGCTACATTGCTATATATGCTACATTGCTATATATGCTACATTGCTATATATACTACATTGCTATATATGCTACATTGCTATATATGCTACATTGCTATATATACTACATTACTATATATGCTACATTGCTATATATGCTACATTGCTATATATACTACATTGCTATATATACTACATTGCTATATATACTACATTGCTATATAAACTACATTGCTATATATACTACATTGCTATATACTACATTGCTATATATACTACATTGCTATATACTACATTGCTATATACTACATTGCTATATATACTACATTGCTATATAAGCTACATTGCTATATATGCTACATTGCTATATATGCTACATTGCTATATATGCTACATTGCTATATATACTACATTGCTATATGCTACATTGCTATATAAGCTACATTGCTATATAAGCTACATTGCTATATACTACATTGCTATATATACTACATTGCTATATATGCTACATTGCTATATAAGCTACATTGCTATATATGCTACATTGCTATATATACTACATTGCTATATATACTACATTGCTATATATGCTACATTGCTATATGCTACATTGCTATATAAGCTACATTGCTATATATGCTACATTGCTATATAAGCTACATTACTATATATGCTACATTGCTATATATACTACATTGCTATATATGCTACATTGCTATATATACTACATTGCTATATATGCTACATTGCTATATATGCTACATTGCTATATATGCTACATTGCTATATACTACATTGCTATATGCTACATTGCTATATAAGCTACATTGCTATATATGCTACATTGCTATATATACTACATTGCTATATATACTACATTGCTATATATGCTACATTGCTATATACTACATTGCTATATGCTACATTGCTATATAAGCTACATTGCTATATATGCTACATTGCTATATACTACATTACTATATATACTACATTGCTATATATGCTACATTACTATATATGCTACATTGGTATATATGCTACATTGCTATATGCTACATTGCTATATATACTACATTGCTATATATGCTACATTGCTATATATACTACATTACTATATATACTACATTACTATATATACTACATTGCTATATATGCTACATTACTATATATGCTACATTGCTATATATGCTACATTACTATATATGCTACATTACTATATATACTACATTGCTATATATGCTACATTACTATATATGCTACATTGCTATATAAGCTACATTGCTATATATGCTACATTACTATATATGCTACATTGCTATATATGCTACATTGCTATATATGCTACATTGCTATATATGCTACATTGCTATATGCTACATTGCTATATATACTACATTGCTATATATGCTACATTGCTATATATGCTACATTGATATATGCTACATTACTATATATACTACATTGCTATATATGCTACATTGATATATGCTACATTACTATATATACTACATTGCTATATATGCTACATTGCTATATATGCTACATTGCTATATATACTACAATGCTATATATACTACATTGCTATATATGCTACATTGCTATATATACTACATTGCTATATATGCTACATTGCTATATAAGCTACATTGCTATATATGCTACATTGCTATATATACTACATTACTATATATACTACATTACTATATATACTACATTGCTATATACTACATTGTTATATATACTACATTCCTATATACTACATTGCTATATATGCTACATTGCTATATAAGCTACATTGCTATATATGCTACATTGCTATATATACTACATTGCTATATGCTACATTGCTATATATACTACATTACTATATATACTACATTACTATATATACTACATTACTATATATACTACATTGTTATATATACTACATTGCTATATACTACATTGCTATATATGCTACATTGCTATATAAGCTACATTGCTATATATGCTACATTGCTATATAAGCTACATTGCTATATAAGCTACATTGCTATATATGCTACATTGCTATATATACTACATTGCTATATGCTACATTGCTATATATACTACATTACTATATATGCTACATTGCTATATATGTTACATTGCTATATATGCTACATTGCTATATATACTACATTGCTATATATGCTACATTACTATATATGCTACATTGCTATATACTACATTGCTATATACTACATTGCTATATAAGCTACATTGCTATATGCTACATTGCTATATACTACATTGCTATATAAGCTACATTGCTGTATATACTACATTGCTATATATACTACATTGCTATATATACTACATTGCTATATATGCTACATTGCTATATATACTACATTGCTATATGCTACATTGCTATATATACTACATTGCTATATATACTACATTGCTATATATACTACATTGCTATATGCTACATTGCTATATATACTACATTGCTATATATAAAACATTGCTATATATACTACATTGCTATATGCTACATTGCTATATATACTACATTGCTATATGCTACATTACTATATATACTACATTGCTATATGCTACATTACTATATATACTACATTGCTATATGCTACATTACTATATATGCTACATTACTATATATGCTACATTGCTATATGCTACATTGCTATATATACTACATTGCTATATGCTACATTACTATATACACTACATTGCTATATGCTACATTACTATATATACTACATTGCTATATGCTACATTACTATATATGCTACATTGCTATATGCTACATTACTATATATGCTACATTGCTATATATGCTACATTGCTATATATACTACATTGCTATATATACTACATTGCTATATATGCTACATTACTATATATGCTACATTGTTATATATACTACATTACTATATATGCTACATTACTATATATGCTACATTGCTATATATACTACATTGCTATATACTACATTGCTATATATGCTACATTACTATATATACTACATTGCTATATATGCTACATTGCTATATATGCTACATTACTATATACTACATTGCTATATATGCTACATTGCTATATATGCTACATTGCTATATATGCTACATTGCTATATATACTACATTACTATATATACTACATTGCTATATATGCTACATTGCTATATATGCTACATTGCTATATACTACATTGCTATATATGCTACATTGCTATATGCTA